>JALHBU010000392.1:0-357265 GCA_024340005.1 Tolypocladium tropicale | reverse complement strand
GTGTGTGTGTGTGTGTGTGTGTGAGACGCAGAGAGATGTGGGTGAGGGAGAGAGAGAGAGAAGGGGCGGCGTTGCAACTCGTCGGACATTTCTTTGCATCGTAACTATGGGCGAGGCGTTTTTTTGTTTCCGGGGAAATGTATCACGGCCAGAGCACGGGGTCGTGGATGTGAGGAGAGTTGGATAGGAGAGACGCGCGCTGCCAGGGGAGTTGCAGCGGTGACTGATTCCGGGTATGTAGCTTGGGATATATTCGTTAATTCATGGCAACCTCTTTGTCGACTTGCAACTCGGCCTCATCTGTCGCTGCGAACCACCCCGGCTGGACGTCTCAGACTACGACAGCGATCGACAGCCGAAAGGCCATCATGCAGCCGGGAGATTGTCTTTGGGGCGGCCTCTATGGTAGCGAATTAGACGGGCAAGCTCCGGGCAATAGAGCTCTTCCCGCGGAATTCAGACTCGGGGGAGTATTCCTCGGCCACTACCTTGCATAGACCATGTCCGGGGAAGCAAGTCGAGTGGCTCGAGGTGGGATGAGGGTGAGTAATACTCGGAGGCCGTTAGAGGCAGGTGTTAGGCAGCGAAGACAGGTGGGGCCCGTGGGCGGGCGATCAGGCCCTCAGAGGCTGGCGCTGTCGGCCTGCAGGCCGTCCCGCGTTGATTGGTCTCGGCTAAGGAGCGAAGTTGGATCCGATGACAGCATCGAAGACATTTGATAGCAACGCATGCACACATAAAAAGCCCTGAACGCTAAGCCCGTATCGCGCCGTTCAATCCTCGCATACATATCCCAATCATCCTGCTTCGGTCGCTTCTGTCAATAGAGATGTCAACCCCTACCAGTTCCGGAGTCCTGCAGACACACTTGCTCGTCGAGAATCATACGATCTTGATCCGAGATGAAATATACGGAGAGGAACTGGTGCATGAGCCGGTTCTCGTAGAGCTTCTTGAAAGCCCAGAGGTGCAGCGACTGCGGGGGATCTGCCAGCATGGAGTCACTGGGTTCTTGGGCCTGACACCGCGAGTCACACGGCTCGAACACTCGGTCGGTGCATTCATACTCGTGCGAAGAGTTGGTGGCACGATTGAAGAACAAGTCGCTGCTCTTCTCCACGATATCTCACACACCACCCTCAGTCACGTCATCGATTACGCCCTCTCCAAACCTGGGGAAGAGAGCTATCACGAGGTACACAAGACACGGTATCTTGAGACGACGCGGCTGCCGGATATCCTCGCCAGACATGGGATCGACCAGAAGGTGTTCGAAGAAGAATTATTCCCTTTAGTGGAGATGCCATCGCCTCAACTGTGTGCCGATCGCCTAGATTATGGTCTACGCGATTGTGTCAGTTGCGGCAAGCTTGCCATAGAAGACGCCAGAAGGGTTGTCGGCTCTCTAAAGGCGTTTCCCAGTGCTACAGCGACCCGACGTCTGCTGGTGCTGGACGACCCCCATGTAGCGCTGGTCCTTTCCCGCGCATACATCACCATGGACAAAGATGTCTGGTCAAATCCGGCTCACATCGACATGTATCAGCGGACGGGCCGGGTGATAGGCGAACTGGTAGGCGCAGGGACTGTGGATGATGAGATGCTGTGGCAAGTGTCCGACGAAGAATTTTGGACTCTGCTTCGTCAAGCAGCGAATCCTGAGCAGCTTCGCGCCATCGAGAGACTGGAAGACGAAGGCCTTCCAGAGGACAACGGGCTCAAGCTGCCGCAATGCGCCAAGATTCGCACTCTCGATCCAGATGTTTGGCAAGGAGGAGAAAAGGAACCGGCACCGTTGTCGACGGTGTTGCCAATATGGGGATCAGAGCGACAGCAGTATATCCTTAGTCGTAGTCAGCGTCAATGATTATATCTGGTGTTGCGTGAGGTTCCTGGAATGGATCCACTTCGGGACGTGGCTGGCCGTTCCGCGTGGGACGGTTTGACCCCGCCGCGTCAGACAGCTCGGCGAGCTCCCCCTCCAAGCCGACGACGACCACGACGAAGCAGACCACCTCCCCTGTGCCAATCCACCAGCCGCTTACCACTGCAAAGCCCATCCACGCTCCTCCCGCGATTCCAAGATGGCCGCCGCCGCCGACCCCTTCGACTCGGCGCTGTACGTCCCGAACCCAATCCCCATCCATCCCACCTAGACTGACCAAGGATCCCCCCACCGCTGCAGCGACCTCCTTCGCCGCCTCGATCCCAAGCACACGGCCTCGCACCTCAACGCCATCATCTCCCTCGCCCCCGACCTGACCGAGGACCTGCTCTCCTCGGTCGACCAGCCCCTCACCGTCCGCCGCTGCAAGCAGACGGGCCGCGAGTACCTGCTCTGCGACTACAACCGCGACGGCGACAGCTACCGCTCCCCCTGGTCCAACCAGTTCGACCCGCCGCTCGATGAGGCCGGCGCGGGCGGCGTCGGCGCCGCGGGCAGCGAGGGTGCGGGTGAGGGTGCCGTCCCGAGCGAGCGCGTGCGCAAGATGGAGGTCCGCGCCAATGAGGCCTTTGACATCTACCGGGACCTATACTACGAGGGCGGCGTGAGCAGCGT
The DNA here is from genome assembly GCA_024340005.1 of Tolypocladium tropicale. NCBI lineage: Eukaryota > Fungi > Ascomycota > Sordariomycetes > Hypocreales > Ophiocordycipitaceae > Tolypocladium > Tolypocladium tropicale. Next base: position 354,705 of record JALHBU010000392.1, on the reverse strand, counting down.
CTACTTCTGGAACCTGGACGACGGGTTCGCGGGCGTGGTGCTGCTCAAGAAGTGTGAGTTGGACCCCTTCACCCCCTTGAACAGACCTCACGCGTTTCCCCTGTTCTCGACGGCAAGACTGACCTGGTGGCCTCCTCGGCCGAGCAGCCGCTGCTCCCGGCGGCGCCAGCGAGGGCGTATGGGACTCGATCCACGTCTTCGAGGCCATCGAGCGCGGCCGCACGACGCACTACAAGCTCACGTCGACCGTCATCCTCTCCCTGTCCACCGCCGAGGGCGCCATCGGCGACATGGACCTGAGCGGCAACATGACGCGCCAGGTCGAGCAGGACCTCCCCGTCGAGGGCGACGAGAGCCACATCGCCAACGTCGGCCGCCTGGTCGAGGACATGGAGCTCAAGATGCGCAACCTGCTGCAGGAGGTCTACTTCGGCAAGGCCAAGGACGTGGTCGGCGACCTGCGGAGCGTCGGGAGCCTGAGCGACGGGGCGCGGGATCGCGAGACGCAGCGCGAGATCATCGGCAGCATGCGCAGGTGAAGGGGGGGAAAGGGTGAACAGGTATCGGTAGAACTTGCTGCCGCGGCGGGCGGCGTCACGAAATGTACGACCCATGCTGGCATGGCGAGGACATGGTCCTCGACGGCCCGCGATTCATGATTCTGAGCACTCTTGGACACCTTTGGGGTCGTCACAGTCAAGATGAATGATAATATCAAAGTGTCTCAAGATGGAAAGGATAATACTGCCAGGTACCGTGCTGACATCCGACTCGGCCACCCGGCACGGGCGGACGTCAACCGTCCGCCAAGATCGCCCCCTTTGAACATGCACGGCCAATGCCAACCAGTCCGGGCCAGCCGGCCGCTCCGTCGCCCCTTAGTGATGAGGAAAGAGAGAAGGAAAGAAAGAAAGGTGCACGCACACATGCTCACGGCGAGGGATTCGAGTAGCAAACATGGGCGGGCGCGGATCTCAGGGCGTCGGCTTCGTCGAAACCCTCCTGCAGGTCGGCCGGCCGTCGAGGGCGACCCTGCCCTCAAATAACTCATCCATCGAAAGAGGGAGGCAGATGAAGCGCACCTCTGCGATGAGATTACGTATGCGCAAAACACACATGTCGCAACCTGCCCTCCGTGGCACTCTTGGGAAGGAGACCTGTATCTTGCCGCGACTAGTGGGTGAGTAGCAGTGGGCAGCCTTTGTGGGCAGGTCCCCGATGACTCGTCGTAATCGTAGGAGAAAGCGTGTGCGCAAAGGGGGCTGTTTTGCCCATCTTGGCCATGGCTGAGCCGTGAGGCTCGCAGGCCCCCGGCAGCCCGACGGCTGGCCCACGGAAGCGGCGGCGGGCATGAATCTCTGCGTCCGAACGGGCAGTCTGGCCGTCATCCGCCTGTTTTCCGTCTCGAGAGGCGACGATGGACAGACTCCGTAAATGTGCAGCTGCATGCGTGCCGGAGAGACAAGGCCCCTGATGAAACCTGCGGGAGCCCACAGCGCCCACTTTATGTCGAACAGCAGCACCCAGGTGCTCGTGGGCAGTCCTTGGCCTGAAGCGCGAGCAGGGCCAGAGCAGGGTTCGCCGAAGCCTTCTAGAAGATATGGATGCGGGTTCCCACCCCGCACCTCGCCAGTCGTGCGTCCCGTTGCTGGTTCAGGAGGCTCGCCAATCCCCTCAGGGGAGGGCACCGAGTCGAGGGCACGACAATGCGCGCTAGCCGCCGCTTGGTTGTGTCGGCGGCACGGATCCACGTCAGGATATGGAATATTCACCCCGTTGGTGATGGCCAGTGGGCTCGTGACATCGGTCGAAACGCGCGACAAAGGCCTCGGAGGCCGCTCTAGGCCGGTTCGTCCCACCCAGCGTTGCACGCTGAGGGTCCACACAGGCGTCACAGGGGGGGTTGAGCACACCGCAGTCGCGCAGCCAGCGTCGCGGGCTTGTGGCAGCGAGGCCGAAGTGGCCGGCTAGTTAGGGGCGGACGAATGGAGACGCTACCGCATCCGGTTGCGGCGTCGGCTCGGATCGCTACAGAGCGGGAGGGAGGGAGGGAGGGACGTGTCGGGTCGGGTCTTGTAGTAGTAGCCCGCTAGTTCTGGTCGCAAAGGTTGCGGCCGGGCAGGACAAGAAATTACGAGCAGGCGGCGCGCCAACGAAGCACACGAGGTGGTGAAGGGGTGTTTGGCGGAGGGGACGTCATGTTGAAGGAGGGGGGCGAGACAGGACACAGGACGCACGAGGCGAGACCCGTGCCTCTTGCGCTCTTGCCGTCTACCCTTATCTGCCCCTTCTCAGACATGGAATCCATTCGATAATCGTCACTAGCCATGATTCAGTGGCCCGGACGCCCGGGAACAGACACGATGGAATCAACATCGAGGCAGCTCGGCAGGCTCGCGAGCTGCTCATTTCAAAGGTAGGCAAAAGGAAAAAGGCAAAAAAAGTAAGAGCGTCGCGCTCGACCATCGTCTGTCTTGTGGTACCTGCGAGTTGGTTGGTGGGGTGCTGGATGCGCAGCCAGGGGCCCTGGCCGCCGGATGACGATGGATATGAGGGCGGAACCTGGCACGAGCAGCAGCAGCAGCAGCAGCAGCAGCAGCAGCAAGCGTCTGAGCTCGAATTTCCGCTCACAGCAGCAGCAGGCCCTCGCGATAGGGCCATGGGGTCAAGGACGCTGCGTCTTGTGGCCGCACGGCGTTCGTCCCAGGACAGGGCTAGGCAGCGTGCCGCCCCGCGCGCGCCGGGCCAAGAGGGTGCCAGAGGGTGCCAGAGGGTGTGCCGTGGATTGATTGCCGTCGGAGCAGGGTGCCGGAGGCGTATCAGCCAGGGGCACAGCAGCTGATGAGGCTCGACGGAGCGAATTTCCAGCACCGCGGCCAGCGCAGGAGGTGCCGTATCATGGGTGGCAGGTCGCCGTGGTGTGGAGGTTGGTCCGGGCTGTCCTGCTTCTGCCGGTGGACCCTGCCCGCTGCTGCTGCGTGCTGAGGAATTAGCAGTGGAGGACGCATAAAGACCGAGCCCCTCCATCCCAACCCGACATCCCTGGCTGGCGCTGCGTTGCATCTTTCGCCTGCGTCGCCTTGCCTTGCCTTGCCTTGCCTTGCCTTGCCTTGCCTTGCCTAAACTTGCATGCACAGGCAAGGGACGCCATCGTCGTCGTTCGTCGCTGGACTGCCTGCCGTCTGCTTTGGGTTTGCTTCCTCGTGCGACTGCGCTTTGTTCCCTCGCTGCTTCTGAAGCCTTGCATCATTGTCGCGCCCCGTCGACGCCCGCGACTCCCCGCGTCCCTTTCCCGAGGTGAATGCCGCCGACTGGTCTTTCTCCTCTCATCTACTCCCGTCTGGCAGGGTCCGCCGACATTTCATCGTGCGCCCCCCTCTCCCTGTCCGACGAAGAGGCCAACTTGCTTCCCCTTTCCGCCACATCGCCAGCAGGCAGCATCGCTATTTCGATTCCGTCTGCGCCCTTTGCCTGCGCCAGCTGCAACGCCCGCCGCCGTCTCTTTCCGAGTTCTGTCGAGTATTTTGCTCCGTCGACGTCCACAAGCTCTTGGTCCCGGTGAGCGCGATCCGCCTGGCCGACCTCGAGCGTCCTGAAATACCCCTGTCCGGTTCCGACCCGACCTGCGGCGACGAAGCCACAGAACCAGGTTCGCTAATCGCGACGCACCGCAACGACCGCTCACAATGGCCGACGACAAGCCGTCGGTCCTGATCATCGGTGGTCTGGGCTACATTGGCCGTTTTCTTGCCCTCCACATCCACCAGAAGCAGCTCGCATCCGAAGTTCGGCTGGTTGACAAGGTGCTGCCCCAGCTCGCATGGCTCGCCCCGGAGTTCTCCGAGGCTTGTTCCCAGGACAAGTTCATGCAGGCCGATGCCAGCAGAGCCGGTAAGCATCGCCCAACTCTTCTCTCCAGTTGCCTACAAATTGCCTCGTTCCCGAGCGTTCTTGGCTGACAAAGCTGTGTCGCCGTCAACAGAAGGACTGGCCAGAATATTTGATCGCGCCGACGGCAAGCAGTGGGACTATGTCTTCAACTGTGGAGGAGAGACTCGATACTCTCAAGAGGATGAGGTCTACAAGCTGCGGTCGTTGAACCTATCCCTGGCCCTGGGCAAGGAAGCCGCCAAGCGCAACGTCAAAGCGTTCGTGGAGCTGAGCACCGGCATGGTTTACAAGTCGGACTCATCGCCGAGCAAAGAGAAGGACAAGCTCAAGCCTTGGAGCAAGATTGCGGTATTCAAGCTTCAAGCGGAAGAGGAGCTTGCCAAGATTGAAGGGTAAGCCCCAGGCTCGCGATTTCACGTTGAAGCTGTAGTCCGGTCCAAGGTCGTGCTAATGCCTATCCCGTACTCACAACAGGCTGAATCTCGTCATCGTGCGCCTGCCGCACGTATACGGCCCGTATGCCTCTCAGTGGGTCGCCACCGCCCTGTGCATGGCGCGCGTCTACCAGCACCTCGACAATGAGATGAAGTGGCTGTGGACCAAGGACCTCCGCACCAACACGGTGCATATCCACGACGTTACCCGCGCTCTGTGGTCGATTGCCTCGTGGTTTGCCGCCGGGAAGGCCGACTGGTCCAGCGCTGAGATGGGACAGATCCCAACCTTTAACGTTGTTGACAAGGGCGAGACTTGTCAAGGGACCATGGCGGAGATCATTGGAGACATCTTCAAGATTGAGACGGGTTTCCAGGGCCAGCTTATCAGCACCTTTGCTAGGATGAACCTGGACAGTGTCGTCGACGACGTCAACGACGAGATCCTTGGGCCATGGGCGGAGCTGCTCAGCGACGCTGGAATTACGCGACCAGGGCCATTGACTCCCTTCATGGAAAAGGAACTTCTCAAGGATACCGATCTCAGCATGGACGGCAGCCGCCTGGAGAAACTGTTGGCGTTCAAGTACGAGCGACCAACTATAACAAAAGAGCTGGTTGAGGAGGTGATTGAGAGCTATAAGAGGATGAAGTGGTGGCCCTGAGGGATGCAAGACAACGACATTTGGAATTCTTCTTTGTTAATTGGTTTTCAAGCTACATGCGCATGAGGGGAAGACGGATTCTGGTTGCCTTATACATGAAAAAGGCGGGCCAAGCCGTGAGTGGGTGGACTTGCATGATGGCCGTGTCGGGAGCGGTGGCATGGGCCGAGATCTTGGAAGTGGAATTGTGGGCCAAGCAAGCGAGAGCCTGGCGGTGTATGAGTAGGATGGTCGGGGCGATTTTCCGTCGAGACAAGCAGCGTGTAAAGCGTCAGGGAGGATACCCAATACGTAATGGAGACTACTCGTGGCCGATTTGTGCGTGTATTTTGTCTTGAGGACAGTGCAACAAATGGCGAGCTAGACCCGTTCTCTGTGCTTACTTACGGTAGTCGTACGCCGTCGCAGAGAAGCAAGGCCATCGTCTACGTGCAATGCCGGGCGACCCGCGCAGCTTGCTCACGGCTTCATGAGGCGGTCAAATTGGGTGGAAGATGACTCCCGAGAGCGCTTCAGGGCTGTAGTGCGACACGACGGACACGTGCAGGCTGCGCAGTTTCCCCTCCTCCGCATCCGTACCTACATGCGCACACGTGGAGCCGGCTCGGGGCGGCTGGCTCGGCCGGCGGCCGGGTTAGGAAAACACGAGCGAGAGCGCGGGGATCGGGGTCCCCAGGGACAGGCTGCGAGGGTCAAGCAGCCGAAGCTGCCGACGACGCCAGCAGGTGTACGACGAGCAGGACAGGAGGGAGAGAGAGTGTGTGCTGGATGAGGAAGACTCGGGGGTCCTACTCGTACTGCCACCAGGCTGGCTCCGTTCGGCGACTCCAAGTCGGACCGTCACATGTCTTCCGGACAAGGGGCGACGCTGTGTAACTGGGACGTCATGTTTGACATATGCCAGATGCGTGGCCCTGACGGGACGAAACGAGGCTGGTTGGCTGGCTCGTGGTGTTGTTGCCCGACCAGAGCGACGTCGCCTTGCGTGGATGCCTGCATATAATAAACAAGCCGCACAGGCACGGTACAGTACAGTAACGTACGAGCACTCGTTCACGATTCAACGAGAGACGCAGTGCGCCCCTCGACCTACTGCATTCGGGAGGGCTTACCCATTGCAGGCGCATTTTGCATGTGCAGAGGGCATCACGCCGCCCCGGCAGGCACGTCCAAACGAGTCATAGCTCCGAAGGGAGCCAGTTGCGAGGTGGGGGCCCGGGGGAAGCTGGCAGAAGCTTACTCGTACCCATAGGTACCCTACCTTTGGGGAAGAGGCTACATAAGATTGTGCAGCGGCACGACGACTCGTTGGGATTCGCGTCTTGGCTGGGATGTTGGGCTGGGCGCTGTGCTGTGCCCGTTGCTGCTACCTACCTGCCTGCCTAGGCGTCGCTGGGCTGCTGCAAAGGGGGGTGTGGCACGGGTGTGGCACGGGCTGGGGGACCTTTGACGAAGCAGTCGGGGAAGAAGCAGCCTGGGGAGAAGCTTGGGAAAAGGTCCTCCGGGCCCCGGCACCCGACGCTGACGGACGCTGTGCGAGGAGCATCAGGCATGGATGACGAGCTCCGTAGCACCCCGCATCGTCAGTGATTATCAAATGCCTCCGGCCGACGCTCTTTCATTAGGGGGCTGTGGGGGACGAGCCCCGCTGGCGCGGGGGGGAATGTCTTAGCTGCTAGCGGGGAACGTGAGCCCCCCCGTGGGCGACTCGCGCCAGGGCTCGGAAGCGCACCATGGCACCACGACCTCGGCGCTTCGGGGCCGCTCCGTGCGCCCTGGCCAGCCAACGGCGAGGGCGCGCCGTTGTCGTGCTTGGTTCCCATGTGACAGCGTCCGGGCCGCCAGGCACGCACGCAACGACGACGAGGGTCCTGTCTCTCGGGTTATTTTAATACGGGAGCCTCGCCGCGCTCCTGCGTTCCTTCTGGAACATCTCCCCGCAACACCTGCTCTCCCATCCCCCCCCGTCTCTGCCCTTCTTGCTTTTTGCCGAGCTCGCAAGACGACAGCTCGCGCCCCGCCTTTCTCTCGTGGTACGAGGAAAAGCTCCGAGACATACACGCACCCGCAGACCGCGCGAGCGACGACATCATATCCACCATGGCGGCCCCGGCGAACAAGACGACCAAGGACCTCAATGGCAAGTGGCTCCTGGTGAGTAGCGAACCCCCCTGACCGCGACGGGCCTCGCCCGGTTCCCGTGACGCAACGCGCCAACACGCCAGCAGAACAAGAGCCTCTCCGAGTCGGCCGAGCCGGCCCTCGCGCTCCAGGGCATCGGCTACCTGGTCCGCAAGGGCATCGGCCTGGCGTCCATCACCATCGACGTCAAGCAGTACGAGGCGGCGCCCAAGGCCCCCTCCACCGAGACGGCCGCCGTCACGCACATCGACATCGAGCAGTCGGCGTCGGGCCTCAGCTCCACCACGGAGCTGCGCTGCCTCGACGACCTGCCGCGCGAGCACACCGACTGGATCTTCGGCACCGTCAAGGGCCAGACCCGCTGGGTCTCGCTCGAGGAAGTCGACGACGAGTACCTCAAGTCGGGCTGGGACGCCGCCGAGGGCAAGTCCTTCATCCTCAGCCACGTCGTCAGCCAGGGCAACGGCTGGACCGCCACGCAGCTCTGGGGCTTCCAGACGGTCGAGGGCGAGAGGCGGTACTGCCGCAAGATTGTCGTCGCAAAGGGCGGCAAGCGCGTCGAGTTCCGCTTCGTCTACGACTACCAGGGCTAGAGGGTGCACGTTCGTGGTCATCGCTGAGGCGGAATATACGTGAGCAGGCGTCGCGAGACACGGGACTTGGGTAGCATGTAGAGACTCTCTCCGGCCTTTTCAGACGTCAGACGTCGGGAGCAGCGCATTGTATTCTGTATATTGAGCAGGCATCGAGGTATATCGGTAGCCTTGGGAGTAACTACCTTAGCTGTCTCGAATGCAACCCCCGCAGGCCCGATCCGCATCGTCATCTCGTCTCCCCTTCATGTGCAAAGTGCTGCGATACGCCGCACTCTAGTAGGCTTCGAGGGGCATCTTCCCTCTTCCCAAGCGGCCCGTTCAATTTCATACATCCCCCCTCGGGACATTGTCTTTGCTTGGCTGGCAGCAGCAACTCGTCATTCTAGCCTCAAAATTGTGTCATTACCCCCTATTTTTCACCCGTACTCACGCCGGCCTCCTCTTGACAAACTCCTCCAAGTCCTGCACCGTGGCGACGCCCAGCACGAACCGGCGGTTCTCGTCGGTGATGACGGCAAACTCCTGCGCCCAGGGTGCTTCGGGGACGCCACCGCGGAAGAAGGACTCAAGCTCCTCGAGCGGCGTCTCCATGGTGATGACGCGGTAGGCGCGGCCCCTTCGCTGGAAGCGCGTCATGGCAGAGCTGAGGGGGTCCTCGGGGCGGACCTTGCCTGCCTCGAGCAGGGACTGCAGGTGCGGGATGGAGATGTAGCCGAGCAGTGCGCGGGTCTCGGCATCGACGATGGTGAGGTGCGTGTAGTCGCGCTCGAAGGCGGAGAGGAGGGCGACGGAGATGGCGTCCGAGGGGTTGAGGGAGAGAGCCGTCGGCGGGTCGAGGTCCTCGACAGTGGCCTGTGGATGGCGTCAGTCGCGAAGAAGCTTGGATCAGGGCGTCGAGATCGCAAAGGATGCCCGATAGCACGTGGGAGGGGCGACAGGTCCCCCCCACGAAGGGGCAAACAGAGGAAGGACATGAGGCTATTCAGACGTACCCCGCGATAGCGTGACGACCACTTGGTCACAAACGGCCTGTCTTGCGCCTTGTTTTGCGCCGCAGGAGCGGCAGTCGCTGAAGCCATGTTTTTGAGTCGTGCGTCTCGTGCGTCTCTCGAAGTGTCCGGCACAGCGTCGTCGTGATCGTCGTCGGCGGGCGAGCGTGGGTGCAATGGTGGATGTCCTGGCAAGTGTCGTCAGGTCGGTCCCCTCTCAGGTACGGCACAGTCAGGAATTTACCGCCGCTGTTGGACCAGGAGTGGGTCCCGGGCCTGGCAGCTACCCGACTCGTACTTTCACGAGCCACCCAAACTCGGCCGCGATGCTCCACTGGCCGGCGGGTCCCGCTGAGGGCCCCAGAGCCTGCTTACACCGGGATCCTGAACATCATCTGAGAGCTCCGCCGCATCGTCACGATGGTCAGGAAGCGACAATGTCCCGGCGTCGAGAGGAGCAGACACGGCGGCCGGCTTTGCGGACGGCGGCGCTCACTTGCCCAGCGGCTCGAGCGCCGCACGCCCGAGCCCCGCCGTCCGCAGCAATGGACGGGAGGGGGTGATGTCACCAGCAGCCAGATCGGGCCTTCCAGGGATGCACGGGCGGCACAGCTGCCCGTTAAGTCCGTGTCGCAGCGCCCCCGTGGCCTTGCTTTTTTGTTTCCTGCGCAACATTGCACTGCTGGCTTCGACAGTTCTGCATCAGCCTCGCGACTGCTGCATCCCGAGTCGATTCTCTGTCCAAGCTGCGTTGAGCTGTCCCAGGTTGCAATTGCATCGCCGGGACTAGCTCTCACCTGCACGGCGAGGTGAGTCGCGGGACGGCCGGAGAGAGCCGGGCATCATCCCGGCTCGTCTCCATCGTGATAATATCGCGCAGTCATCTCTGCCGATCTAGCAAGGGACCGATCCAACCAAGGGGGCCGTTGACTGACTCTTATATACCAGGCATCACCGATTCATTGCCCGCGACACATTCCGAGTCTGAGGCAGCACAGCTTGTTCTCTGCGCCGAGTCGCCATGTCGCACCTCTACCCGTCGAAAGACGCCCTCCAGGGCTCCGTCTACAGCCCCATGGCCGCTCACCGCCATCAGCAGCCGGCTCGGGCGACGCCCTGGCAGGCCCGCCCGGAGCTCTACGGCGCCTTCTCCGTCGTCGAGGACGCAAAGGACAAGGCCCAGAAGCTCGGCAGCCAGGCGACCAAGGAGCTCGAACGCGCGACCGCAAAGGCTGGCGCAAAGTCCGACAAGATTGAGCTCTACTCGGGCAAGTACTACGCCGCCTGCACCTTTGGCGGCATGATGGCGTGTGTAAGTTGACGCAGCTTTCCTCCTTTTGCCTCTGCTCTGCCGCTTTGGCTGACGCTCCGCGCCAAGGGCCTCACCCACGCGGCCGTCACCCCTCTCGACCTCGTCAAGGTCCGCCGCCAGGTCGACTCGAAGCTCTACACGAGCAACTTCCAGGCCTGGGGGAAAATCTTCCGCGCCGAAGGCATCCGCGGCATCTTCACCGGCTGGGGCCCGACGCTCATCGGTTACAGCGCCCAGGGCGCCTTCAAGTATGGCTGGTACGAGTACTTCAAGAAGACGTACTCCGATCTGGCTGGCCCTGAGGCTGCCCACAAGTACAAGACGGGCCTGTACCTCGCCGCCTCGGCCTCGGCCGAGTTCCTCGCCGACATCGCCCTGTGCCCCTTCGAGGCCGTCAAGGTCCGCATGCAGGGCAGCATGCCCAACCCGTACACGGGCACCCTCCACGGCATCAACACCGTGACGGCCAAGGAAGGATGGGCCGGCCTGTACAAGGGTCTCTACCCGCTGTGGGGCCGCCAGATCCCTTACACCATGATGAAGTTCGCCTCGTTCGAGACCATTGTCGAGATGATCTACAATCGCCTGCCCGGCCAGAAGAGCGAGTACGGCAAGGCGGCGCAGACGGGTGTCTCGTTCACCGCTGGTTACCTGGCCGGTATCCTGTGCGCCGTCGTCTCCCACCCGGCCGACGTCATGGTCAGCAAGCTCAACGCCAACCGCGCGCCCGGCGAGGCCTTTGGCAGCGCCATGGGCCGGATATACAAGGACATTGGCTTCAAGGGTCTCTGGAACGGACTGCCCGTGCGTATTGTCATGATTGGTACTCTGACTGGTCTCCAGTGGATGATTTACGTACGTTGTCCCCTAGCCGCGTATTTGCCTAACTTGTCCAGCGACTGACGCAATGCAGGACTACTTCAAGATCTTCATGGGCTTCCCGACGACGGGAGGTGCTCCGCCTCCGGCGGAGAAGAAGTAAGCGAGCCGCAGGGAGACCGACTTTGGACTGGCGAGGGTGATGAGTCGCTGAAGAAAGGGTCGTGGTTTTGTAACAATAGTCAAACAGCTGCTGTCGTTTCGTTGGCCGTTGAAAAGAGCAATTTTTATGCGGCAATCTTCGTCTTTGCTGTGCCATCCCTCGAGACGTGAATTCACCAGAGCTCAGCCAACTTTGCTATGCCAGCAACGCCCGACGTGGACGCTCGAGTGCGCCACCCAACGCCGACCTCGATAGCCCAGCCACCTCGTCTCGCGTGTGGGGTATTCGAGGACCCAAAAGACTTTACAGCTGCATCTCGTTTATACGAGCATACATACGTGGTCTTGGGATCAGCAGTTCAAAGGAAGGGCCGACTACAAGCTTAGCACGCGTATGATAGGGCACCGTTTCCACGGTCTGGAGCGGCATGATTGGAGCCGGCGCTGGGGGAGGGCCGAGAACCGCTGCAGACCTCTGCCCCCGCTCGTCGGTATGGCATCCGAATGTTGGACTGGCATCTACATCTGAGGGTCAAGGGGAAGGGAGGAAGGATGCGCAGGCGAGGGATCCTGGATGGCTGCGTACACTGGGCATTGCCCCTGAGCTTGGGGTCCTTCAAATCCCCTGACCTACGCGCAGGCTTGCTGGTCGTGATCTGCATGGAGCATCACGGGAGGTTGTGGCGAGATGGGACCGATCGGGAATGGCTCTGCGGAGGCGGAAGCTGGATTAAAGCTGGACGCCATCGGTAGCCTGCACGCCACAAACCACTACTCGGTACCAAGCAGCCGGTACGCTGCTCGAAATAGCGGCCAGAATACCTGTAAACGTTGAGCCAGAATGGCTCACGTTCCGAAGTCATCTCCGTCAATGCGATGTGGGTGTCGCCTGCCGGAGCAACGGCGGCGAATTAGGTTGAGTTGACGGGGTTGGGGGCTAAATGGCGCGTGTTGGCGAGCCTGCCAGGCCAGAGAAGTGAAGCGGCCAATTGCAGCATGCAAGGAGGACGTTTGGACGACTAGCCAGCCAGCCAAGAGCTGGAGCTAATGTTGCTGCCGCTGATGGTTGGACGGCATGGATCAAAGTCCTTGACGTTGATGCACTGTGCGCCGCGCATGCAGATCGCCCTGGGTAGATGGACAAGAGGGAGGCGATGAGCCCCCCGTAGCCATGCGGTGGCGTCGTCCCGCGTGGTTTATCAGCAGCTCATCGAGAAGACGGAGACATGGGGGGAGTACAAGTGAGAAAGAAAGCAAGGCGAGCGCGGGAGCGAATTGACTTCGTCGGCTGGAGTCGCCGGCCGGATGCTACCCCAGCGTCCGAAGTCCCTCGACCGCATGGCACTGGGCCTTATGGGGCATGGTGTGCGCATAGTTATCTCTCGACGCGTCCATGCCACCATTGTCCTGAAGTGTAGGAGCCAAGGAGCATCCGTACTCGGCGGATAGGAGGGGTACGAGCTCGTCAATGATGCCGGCACCGAGGTGTGGCGGAAGTCGGGTCGGGATGGGCTGAGTTGGGCCAAGCTCTGATACTCGTATGTGGGCGCAGCTCCTCTCAAACAGTTGAGCGACGGATGGCGGACTATATTGGATCGCCCAGGGTCGTGGTTGATGGATGGAGTCTGGCGGCCTCCTTCACAAACTGCGGTCGCACCAGGGCGCGCATCATGCTCGATGACATGCTCCCTGCGCCGAGAATGGATGTCAACCACGCGCATGTCTAATCGCACCTTGCCTGGCCACCTGGGAACCGACGCGGCCACCACCACCACCACCGCAATGTCGTCCATCTGCACTGCAACCACGCTTGCATTCAGCAGATGCAGCCCTCACGTCCTTCGGTCCCGAGCACGCAGCGCTCGTTCGTTCTAGAGCTTCCCGTGCATGCCCGACCTGCGAGACACTCGAGCTCCTAAAAATGGACGAGTGACGCGCAACCAACAGGCGCCGCTCGAGGGTGTCTCGCCTCGCCCCGGTTCTGGCACGAGCGCTGGCATCAAGGGTATGGACGAGTACGAGTAAACCATCTGATACCCGCTCTCCGCCATCGAGGGCCCCGTCGCTAAAACCCCGTACCCATCCCTGGAGAGCGGTGCGGTGCGTTCGTGCGCTCCTTCCTTCAAGCGCCGCCGCTGCCCCAGGGGTTCCCCGGGGTGCCAGGACGAGCCAGCCAGTGCCAGGCCCTGCGAGCCAAGCCCCTCGAACCATTCCCCCGCCCTCTCCATGGGGGGGCCCCCCCTCCCCACCACCATCAACTCAACCACCACCACCGGCACCACCACCAATCGACACCGACTGCGACCCCGACACCCGGCCACTGGTCCTCCGCAGCGTCGTCTGCGAGGGGGCCCACCGCACCATTGCGCTTCGGCGGAGCGACGACAGCGCGTGGCTGGCCTGCCCTGGCTGCCCCGACGGGTCCTTTTGGGTTGCGGACTCCTGCTGCGTGTCGGGGCTGCTCGTACGGCTACCTGCCTGCCTGCTGGCGTCACCCCGTTGCGGCCGTTGGCGCCGTGGCATGAAGCGACCAACAGCAGCAGCGGCCGCTCTCCCCGTGCCGGCCTTGTTGCTGACAGCGACCCGGCCACCTCACTTGTTCCATCCGCATTCTGGCAAACCCCCCTTGTCGTCCTGTTCCCTGTCCCGTCTGTCCCCCCCAGGCACTTGCTCCTACGGCCTCGCCTGGACCGACCTCTGACGTCTGTCGCCCGCAGGGACGAGTTGTACAGGCACTGGTGCGGACCTGCGGTTCCGCTCGCGGCGCTACTCACCCCGTCCCAAGCCACGTCTGCCCCCCCGTCCGCCGACAACAACGGCTAGTTCAAGGCGGAGGCGGACTGGCACCACCACCTGCGCCGCGCCCCGTCCGTCGGCCCTCGTCTCCAACCAGGGCGCGCGTTCTCTCCCGCGCATATCGTACTCTCCCCTCTGCATCTGTTCGCGCCGCTGCTCTCGAGTCTGCTCTGCCTGGCGCTGTCCCTGCGAATGACTTCCCTCGTCCATTGCCGGCGACTTTGTTGAGCGTGGGCGCCTGCGCAGCTGTGGCGGCTCCTCCTTGCCTACCAGGTAAATCGACGCCTCGTCGTCTGTCGGGGCCGCCGAACCACGTCCTCCGGCTCTGCCCCGAAGACGCGCGACCTCCGTCATCATGGCCGGCTTCCTTAACAAGATCAAGAGCGCCAGCTCGGTATGTGTCGAACTGCCTGCCCCTTCTCGACATGCCGCTTTGCCCGCTCGTCTGCGCCGCGGCGCGCGCCAAGGCCGACTGAACCTGGAAGCTGATAAATGCCTCTCACACAGACCTCAATGAGCCAGTCGCCTAAAGATGCGCAACTGAAAAAGAAGGACGAAGTAGTGGTCGAGCTAACACCGCTGGAGAAGATGCTCCAGAATGCCGGGCCGCTGCGCGAGGACGGGAGCGACAGGTTCTTTGGTTTCGAAAACGTATGTGTGACATGCCCCCAACTGTCCTTTTCACTGGCTTCTGGCTAACCTGCTCTCCAGTTTGGAAATACATGGTACAGATTGACGCCCTCAGTGACGAGCGACTATGACCGTACTGACATTGCCCTCCCAGCTACTGCAACTCCATCGTGCAAGCGCTCTTCTACTCAGACCTCTTCCGCGACAACGTCATCAAATACCCTCCGTACTCGCCCTCCGATACCCCAAACGGCACCCAGCCCAAAGTCAGCGTCTCAATCCGGCCGCCGATGAATCCGACTTCCACGTCGAGCCCGCAGCAGAAACAGGCCACCAAGCCGCGGCAGGCCATCATCGTCAACGGCCCGCCCTTGCCGAGCCAAGCCCCGACCAAGCCCGAAGATAAGCCCGATAGTCCCGAGTACAAGAAGAAGCAGGCCATGATCAAGGGACCGATCCTGGAGCTGGCTCAGGAAAACGCCGTGGCTTATGGCATGGACGAGTGCACCTTTACGGGCCTCAAGGATATTTTTCGGGCCCTCATCGAAAGCAACACCCGGACGGGCGTCCTCAGCCCGCAGCGGTTCCTGGAGATATTCAAGCGGGACAACGAGCTGTTCCGAAACTCGATGCACCAGGATGCCCACGAATTCTACGGCCTCGTCCTGAACGACGTCATCGCCAACGTGGAAGCAAATGCCCGCAGGATGCAGGCGCGGGACGAAGCCAACGCGCAGAACGGTCTGGCGCAGTCCGTCGGAAACGCGCTGGGGTCCGCATATGCGAACCAGTCGTCCGGCTATCGTTCTCCCGGGACCGGATGGGTCCACGACATCTTCGAGGGCGTCTTGACCTCGGAAACCAAGTGTTTGACGTGCGAAACAGCTTCACAACGGGATGAGACGTTCCTCGATCTCTCCATCGATCTCGAGGAGCACTCCTCCGTCACGTCATGCCTGCGAAAGTTCTCTGCCGAGGAGATGCTTTGCGAGCGGAACAAGTTTCACTGCGATCACTGCGGCGGCCTGCAGGAAGCCGAAAAGCGCATGAAGGTCAAGCGGCTACCCAAGGTGCTCACGCTTCACCTGAAGCGCTTCAAGTACACTGAAGACTACAGTCGTTTGCAGAAGCTCTTCCACCGAGTCGTGTATCCGTACCACCTACGCATGTTCAACACGACCGAAGATGCGGAAGATCCAGATCGGCTGTACGAGCTATACGCAGTCATTGTCCATATCGGCGGCAATGCCTACCACGGCCACTACGTCTCCATCATCAAGACCAAGGACAGAGGTTGGGTCCTGTTCGACGACGAGATGGTCGAGCCTGTAGACAAGCATTTTGTGCGCAACTTCTTCGGAGACAAGCCCGGCATGGCCACGGCATACGTCCTCTTCTACCAGGAGACAACCTTTGAAAAGGTCAGGGAGGAGCAAGAGAAGGAGGGAATGGAGGAGGTCATGTTGGCGAAGGAAGCCGCAAACGTGGCACACGAGGATGGCGAGAAGGCCGAAACCGCTCCGTTGAAACGACAGACCACGCAGCCTATCCCGCCGACCTCCGAGCAGGACACCTTGTCGAGGCTGGCGCACGCCAAGACGGCTCCCAACGTGCCGAGCTCGCCGCCGATAGGGGACTTGCCTGCGAGCCCCCTGATGCCCTCCAGCTCGGCACTTGTGGGAGCGGCTGCGACGAAGCAGGATGCAAAGAGCAAGGAGGATAAGAAGCGGGAGAAGAAGGAGCGCGAGGCCGCCGAGAAGGCCGCAAAGCAGGCCGAGAAGGAGAGGGGTAAGCTGGCCCGGGAGGCAGCGAAGGAAGAAGACAAGAAACGGAAAGAGGACGTGGTCAAGAGAGCCCAGGCCCGCAGATCCGAGCAAGATGAGCTGCAAAAGGTTCTCGACGAGAGCAGGAAGACGGCGGCGAAAGAGGACGAGATTAGGAAGAAGGAGAGCAACGGCAGCTCCGGATCGGTGGCTGGTATCCTCGACCGGTCCAAGAGGGGGAGCAAGTCCATGTCCAAGAAGAGCTTCAGCTTCTTCCACAAGGATAAGGGGAACAGCGACGCCGTTGCGGAGGGGAGCGACACCGGCGAGGCGCCGGAGAAGCCGGAGAAGCCGGAGAAGCCCAAGGGCCGTCTCAGCATCGGTCTGGGGCGGAAGAAGAGCAGCAACCTGTTGTCATAGTGGCCTGGCAGCTTGGGTTCGGGATGAACAGGGGCGGGCGTATCGCCGCGAAAGTCGGGCTTGGTGGTTTGCCAGGAACGGTGGTTGCGGCGCGGTTGCGTCTGCTTCAACATGTACAATTGACGACGGGGGTGTATCTTTGCGGGTTTCTTGCGTGCGTGCCGGGAGAGCACGCCGTTGGGGAAAGAGCATAGCATCTGAAGCGACCGTTGTTTTGCGTCTGCGGCTGCATTCATGGCTATTCGCACCCGGCGGGCATGGCGTTTTGGCGAAGCTGGGGTTGGGCTTGACGATCACCCTGGCACCGGGCGGATGCCGCGACTGCACGACTTGATGGAGCTATAATATACATTATCCGGCGTTGCAACCACCGGGGCTTGTTCTATGTCTGTCTGCTCCGCTAGCATGGAAGCGGCATTACGGGCTAGGACGATGCCGAAAGGCATGGATGGAGTGAGCCACGTTTATATACATCTGCTCAGATACGAGCTTGACATCACTTGCCCCCCCCCTCTTCTCTCTTCATGAAGCCGCGAGTCCATAGGTCGTGCGGTATGTGCCAGTTTGCACGAAGCCATGCGGCACCCTCGCTGCCCGAGAGCGCGTAGTCGAATCAATCAATGCCGAGACTCCTGATCCGTGGCGTGAAGCTGCCTCTTCTTTTCCGTTCGTTGTCGTGCCGGCGCAATCACCCGAGTACCAGTTCGTAGAGAATAATGACCGTATTGACGAATATCAAAGGCACTGCACCGGGCGCGACAAAAGTTAGCCACCGCCATGCGCATTCCGGCGAACAGCCTCGAGCGCTGATACGTCACCTGGGGGAGTAGGAGGAGGGGGGCGGAGGAAAACGCACTGCGCATAATTGTCCGGACGCTGGCGATGAGGTGTATGACCTTTGCCTTTACGCTCGCATCGGCGCCGGCGCCGAAGGCGGGGTCGTACGAGGCCGGCGACAGGTTTACTGCGGCACACGGCGGGCGTTAGTTACGGCACTGCTGCTGCCCGGGTGAGGAGGGAAGTGTCCGGGGGGAGAGAGGGGGGGGACGCACTGCGCGCGAGGAAGCGGTCTTCGCTGAGGATGGCGACCGAGTTGATGAGGAGGACGGCGATGTAGAAGAAGTTGCCGAAGAAGAACATGCTGGGCGACGACGGGTGGGCGCGGAGACGGGGAGGGCGGTGGACGAGGCCAGCTGGCGTGGTTGCGACGATGACGGAGTAGCGGTCGTGGTTGGTGGTGTTGCGCTTGGGGACAGGTCGCGCGCGGCGGATGGTTGCGCCGATCCGGTGGGCGGGCTGCTGGGAGCTCCCGTCGCTCTCCCCCCACCCCCTGGCGCAGGGAGCTCCTAGGTAGCTTACTTTGAGGGCGTCGACGGCTGGCATTGGTGAGAGAGCAGACAGACAGACGGACACTTTGGCTTTTCCAACCCGCAAGTCGGCCATCATTCCGAGAATTTCATCGTGCTCAGCCTGTCGTTCCATGCGTCCTGCTCTCTTCCCGGCCAGCTGGCACACTCCGCCGCCCGAGGGCGTCTAACCTCACACACAGCATGGCGTCCCGCGGTGAGCTTCATCCCCCCCAAGCCGTATAAAGCAAACAACAAGAGACAATACCTTACTGACAAGGTCCGCAGCGCAAGACGCGCTCCTCAGCGCCCTCCTCCTCCTCGCGCCCCTGCTCCACCTGCTCGCCGCGCCGCACACAAAGGTCGAGGAGTCGTTCAACCTGCAGGCGGCGCACGACATCCTCGTCTACGGCACGCCGACGCGCGCGCCGGGGGAGCGCCTCGCCGCCGCCTACGACCACTTCGCCTTCCCCGGCGCCGTGCCGCGCACCTTTGTCGGCGCCGTGCTCCTCGCGGGACTCGGCCAGCCGCTCGTCTGGCTCGCCGGCTTCCGGCACGCGCAGCTCGTCGTCCGCGCGCTGCTCGCCGCCTTCAACGCCGCCTGCCTGCTCGTCTTCCGCGGCGCGCTCGCCGAGGCGTGCGGTGCGGGTGCGGCGAGGTGGTGGGTGCTGCTCGTCGTGAGCCAGTTCCACGTCGTCTACTATGCCTCGAGGACGTTGCCCAACATGTTCGCCTTTGGCCTGAGTGAGTCTCAGTCCCCTGTCTCCCTCCCTCTCACCACCACCCCTTGAATATCTGAGCAGCAGGCCGCTGACAACTTCTCAGCTACGCTGGCGCTGGCCTTCCTCCTGCCCAAGACGGACGCGCGCCGGGCCCTCGTCCGCCGCAGGCAAGCCATCGGCCTGCTCATCTTCGCCACCGCCATCTTCCGCTCCGAGCTGGCCATCCTGCTGGCCGTCGTGGGCCTTCAGCTCCTCCTCACCGGGCAGGTGATGCTCCGGCGTCTCGTGCCCCTCTCCCTGGGGACCTTCGTCGCCGCCCTAGCCCTCTCGGTCCCCGTCGACTCCTACTTCTGGCAGAAGCCCGTGTGGCCCGAGCTCTGGGGCTTCTACTTCAACGCCATCCTCGGCTCCTCGTCCGACTGGGGCGTCTCGCCCTGGCACTACTACTTCACCTCCGCCCTGCCGCGGCTCCTCCTGAACCCCCTGACCACCCCCCTCGTCGTCTTTGCTCTGCTGCAGCCGGGCACCTCTGGCCGCGCGAGGAGCCTGGTTGTCCCGAGCCTTCTCTACGTCGCCATCTACTCGCTGCAGCCGCACAAGGAGGCGCGCTTCATCTTCTACGCCGTGCCGCCCCTGACGGGCGCCGCTGCCCTCGGCGCCGACTACATCTCCACCCGCCGATCCAAGTCCCTGCTCTACCGCCTCGCCACCTTCGTCCTGGCGCTCTCCGTCCTCGCCTCCTTCGCCGGCAGCATGGGCATGCTGCTCCTCTCCTCGCTCAACTACCCGGGCGGTGACGCCCTCGGCCAGCTTTACGCCATCGCCCGCACCGACAGCTCATCACCCACCGTCACCGTTCACGCCGACGTCCTGACCTGCATGACGGGCCTCACCCTCTTCGGGCAGAACCCCGCCGGTCTCCCCCTGGCCCTGGGGCAGCACGCGGCGTCTGCGGACGGCCTCGCGCAGGGCCCCGTCTTGTTGTTCGACAAGACGGAGGATGCCGCACAGCTCAAGCGCGCCAGCTTCTGGACGACGATGGACTACGCTTTGATGGAGGACCCGAACCTCGCGTTGGGCGACTGGAGGACGCTGGGCGTCGTGTACGGGTACGACGGCATCGAGGTCCTCAAGCCGGGCACCAAAGAAGGAGGCCCGGAGGCGAATCGTCAAAAGCACAAGGCCTTGGGCCTGGGTGCCAGCGTGGCAAAGGTCAGAAACATGGTTAGAAAACTTACGGGCGGCTGGTGGGTTGGTCCGCGCATGTCGCCGCGCATTCACATCATGAAGCGGGTGAAGAAGGCCCAGTTCGCCACGGCGTAACGAGCGCATCGTAGCTGCGGATAGCACAAGCAGAAGAAAAATAAACCACGTAAAATTTACAAGTCTCATTGTTCGAGCACGCCAGTCACTCGAACATAAAAGCTAACACCAAATAACGATAAACTCGGCCCCGTGAGTGCCCAGCGCACGCATGCCCGCCTCCCCGGAACGCCTAGTCGTTCATAAGCCGCTCGCGGGAGCCGCTTCCGCCATCAAAACAGAGTAGTCCATGCTTGCTTTCCAAGAAGAACAGAAAACAAATACTCGAAAAAAGATACAAAACAACAAGGTGAGGATGATGTAATCTCATACATATATGTACTTTTCCTCCGCGGAAGACTTGCGGCGATGAATGACGCCTGGCTTCACGCGAGAGGCTTTGTGCCGATATGTGGATGGTGCGGCGCGCGCTTCGATGCGGCTGGCTGCTCCTCTCGTGTCGTGGAATAATGTACCGCCCAGGACGTGAAAGTCGGCATCTCAACCTTGCTCGGTGTCGCTTCCCCCTTCTCCGGAGGCATGGTCGTCATCAGATTCCTCCGCGCTGTCGCTTTCCTCCTCTTCTCCATCCTCCTCATCCTCTTCGGCTTCATCATCCGCCGCGTCGTCGTCGGGCCCGGGAAGAGCACCGTACCTCTGCTTGTACTGCTGCAATTCCTTTTGCTGCGAGATGAAGAAGTCGAGCACTATCGCCATTGGCTGCCGCAGGTCGTTGAGCTCGCGAAGGACGCCTCCGCCTACAGCGAGGTGGCGCATGACGAGAGTCGAGACACAAGTCTGGCAAAAGTCAGTGAACAGAACTTCGGACAAGTTCGGGAAGGGGGCTTACCTCTATCCTGGCTACTTGGTGTTCCATGAAGTTGATCAGGAAACTCTCCGTGAGCTCGCCACCCCTGGCCTTCATGCGCTCGAGCAGCTCCGTCTCGGGCGGCTGCAAGCCGACGGCCCTGACTTCCTCCAATGTGCTGCATAGCATCTCGAGCCGCAGGCTAACCCTCCACAGATCCCAGATGCTCTCGGGGTCGAAGGACAAGGCGGCGCCTGGCGCAAGCATCGCCGGCTTGTCGACCAGCTCGTCACGCCGCTCGTGCTGCTGATGATGGTCGATGCGGCCGGCCAGGGCATGCGGATACAGCGAGTACACTACTTCTGGATTTTCGAGGCCTTTGAGTTTCTTCTCCCCCATCTCCTTCACCTCGAAGCCCTGAGAAGTGAGCGATCTCAAGTCTTTCCTGATCGCCGCCGCGTACGAATCATCCTCGAATGCGTCTTCAGAACCTGTCGAGCTGGTCCGCTCAGTGTCTTGATATGTCTCCAGACACCGTTGGATTTCGGAGATGAAGTCCGACGACACCGTGATTTGGCCACCGTCGGCCACGGCCGAGATTCGCGACGCCTTGTTGACCATGGGTCCGAAGTAATCCATGCGACGGGTGACCGGATCCGTTTCGCTCACACAGTCTCCGTAGTGGATACCCATACGTACGGACAGCCCCTTGAACACCAAGCTGTTGTCCTTGTCCGTGATAGGCTGGCCAGACATGGAGTTGAGGATTTCTGACGGCCAATTCACATCCAACAGTTGCAGCTGGACGGCGAAACACCAGAGCAGCGCGGACGTAGCAGTGGGGAACGAGACCATGAATGCATCTCCTTCGGTCTTGACCTCGTACCCTCCGATACGTCGGAGCTGCCGCCGCATCACCTCGTTGTGGAGTTTGATCGCTGATCTCATCGCACTCGGATACATCTCCCACAACGTGGTGGAGTTTTTGATGTCAGTAAACACAATAGAGACGTTCCCAGTTGGTGCCGGGATTTCGGCTTCGAGGCGGTTGAGTGACGAATCCAAAACGTCTCCCTTGGCCTTGCGGCCCCTTCTCGTAGAAAAGACCTGGGCCTCGTCGGGCACGCCGGAGGGGTACAGAGACATGCTCGTGCCGCGATGCAGCCGAGATCGCTCGACCCTCCGCTTCAAATCAGCGACACTAATCATCATGACCATGATTTTGCCCGAAGCACCGTACGCCATGGCCAGATCTCGGAGCTTCTGCGCCGCGCGCATGAGGTCCTGACGCTCTGCTCTGGCAACGTCGGTGATCAAACCAGGAGACAGGTGCTCCCAGAGCTCGCTCGTGGCCAGGAGAATGATGTCGTCATGCTCCTTGATGGTCATGTTGCTGACATATGGCGCGGCTTGAACGGCCGGCATGAGATCGACGTAGCCGAATGCCCTCGACACCTGAAGCAGGTCGTTGAGTCGACCGTTTCGGGACACCCAACCGCCAGCCTCGCGGATTCTGGATCGCTCAGAGGGCTCGGCGGGGTCATGCTTCCGAGTGAGCATCTGGTGCTTGCCGTCTGTCTGTATGACCATGGCCTGCGCGTCACCGACGTTGGCGACGTAGAGCTCGGTGCCTTGGAGGTAGACGACGGTCGCCACGCCGCCAGAGTTCAGGTCCTCTTTACTCAGAACAACCGGCTGCGCCGATCCCCTATGCGTCGTTTTCGGCCGCTCTTCTGTGTGCTGGACGGCAATCGTGACGAGATCCTTGTTCAGCGAAAGGAACGCTCTGCGGAGGGCGTCGGCGGGCGTCTCGTTCTGCCGAGTCTTGAGCCCCTTCAATTCCAGGGCAAAGATGTGTCCAAAGTTCTCGTGCAGGTATTTAGCGATCTTCGACCCGCCGCTGGACAGGGCTTGGCCATCGAAAAGGCCCAGAAGCATCTCCGTCTCAGACGAGTTGAAGCGAGGCACGACCAAATCGACGGTTGACAAGTGCTCATTCTTACCGAGCGTGTCGGCCATGCCGTAAGGCAAATGGCCCGCCAAAGAACCAGACGTACGGACACGCTTGTCTTCGCTCTGGTCCGGGATGCTGGGCTGCGTCAACGTGACATCCATCAGCCCAAGGATCCTCAAGTTCACCAAACGGCTAAAGTCGGTGTACTGCTCCCGATTCACCGCCCCCGGACCGTCTGCACCGCCCCATGAAGTCTGCTTGATTTCCAGTCGCTTGTTGCCAGACAGGTTGAGGTAGCGCAGGTTCGGGTTGAGGTTCCAGTTCCAGTCGTATGGAACGTTTGAAATGTTGTACTTTAAGTAATTGTTTCCGCAGTCGAGTACGGCAAGCTTCTTTGCTCTTGAGATATCTGCCGGCAGGTTTGTGAACTTGTTGCCGTTGATGTAGAGAGCCTGCAGAAGACTTGACTCTTCCAGATCATCGGCGGGAATGCTAGTCAAGCCGTTGCCGGACAGATACAACTCGACCAGCTGCGGCCAGCTCTTGATAGATCTCTGAGGCATGTCGCTTATCTCGTCATTGTACGACAGGTTCAAAACCCGAAGCTCAGAAAGAAGAGTAATCTGGTCAAACACGTCGTCGTCCAGTCGATTATCGGCGAGGTACAAGTGCCGTAGCGAACCCGCGAACGTGTTGGTGAGCCTTGTCGACAGACCAGAGTCTTTCCTTGTGGTGGGCGGTGCCGGAGCACTGCTAGAGTTTGTTCCCTGGGACGCCGCCCTCGACGAAACCACCGACGTCTTGCGTCCACCTTTTCCATAGACAGACACAACCGAGCTCTTCCGGTCAGCTCCGCCTTGAACGGGAGACGGGCCGACGCTGAGCAGAGTGCTCGACGCTTGGCTCGGTCTCCTGTCGTCGGTCAGGTCTTCGGAGCTTGGAGAGTTGGACGGTAGCGTGCTCAGCGGCGCGGTCTTGCCATTCTGCGCCGGAGGCGGCCCCGACAACTCTTCCCCGGGAACCCGAGGAGGCCTGGAAGCTGGCTTAGGGAAGATCTCGAGGACATTCGACGAAGCATTGAACGTCTCGAGCTTGTTCGCCCACCAGATTTCCATGGGAAGCTTCGAAATGTTGTTCCCGCGAACGTCCAGAACCCGAAGCTCCGTGAGGCAGCCGATTTGAGGCGGCAGCTCGCCAACCGAGTTGTTGGCGATACTGAAATGTTCCAATCTGCTCAAAGCTCCAATCTGCTGTGGCAGCGAGACGAAGTAGTTCTTGTCCAGTACAAGTCGCTCCAAGTTGGTCATGTGTGCGAAGGCCGAGTCGATGCTTGCGAGCTGAGCGTGCGATAGGTTCAGAGTCTTCAATGTTGGAGCCGGTTCAGTGATCTCGAACTTGTTCAGAGGGTTCGAATTCAGTTTCAGCTGGCGAATGCGCTCAAATTTACCCACGAACGAGGATATGTGATTGTGAGCGGCATACAAGATCTCCAACTTAGGGAGCTCCGAAATGATCTCGATGCTCGTCATGGAGTTGTACTTGATGTCGAGCTCGCGCAAGCTGACGAGTTGGCGGAAGCCTTCGGGTACTTCGCCTGCCAGCCGGTTATTCGTGATGAGTAGCTTCTCCAGGTTTTTCAAGCTGCCAATCTCATCCGGGAGGCTCGTGATGGCGTTGAAGCTAAGGTCCAGATCCACCAGGCTTGCCAACTCGCACAAGAAGGGAGGAAACTGGTCGAGGAAGTTTGATGATATGTTCAGGGTCCGCAGGGCTTGATAAGCCCCGAAAGAAGGCGGGAGGTGAGACAGCCGATTGTTGGCCAGGTTCATCTTCAGCAGTCCCGTCAGGGTATTGAGCTCGGCATGCTCCAGCTGCTCGAGTCTGTTGTTCGAGACGTCCAGATACGTGAGCTTGCTTGCCCGTCCCAAGCTCAGGGGCAATTTTCGTGCCTCATTGTTATTGAACTTGATGTCTCGAAGATGTTTGCAGGACTGTATGAAGTCCCGCGGTACGTCGAGGGAGAGATTGCGAGAAAGGTTGAGCGAAATGATGTCCGACGCCTTCAAGTAGAGGGATATAGGGATGGTGACCAGGTTGCGTCCTGAAAGGTCGACGTAGTTGAGTTTCTGGGAGCGCGTGATGCCCATGTCAGCCGTCTTTGCGTGGAAGTCGCTCTCTCTGGCAGACAAGAACATGAATCGACAGAGATAGCCATTGTCCTCGCGCCCGAGCTCCTCAATCCTGTCCTTTTCTTCATAGCCGACCTGCTGCAATAGTCGCTTCTGCATGAGCAACGGGCGCTCTTGGGGCGTCAGCACACGGATGAGGTCGTGCTTCTTCATGATGATGTGATAGTTCTCCAGTCCATCGACAACGTAGGTCTTCTTGACAACCTGGGATATGACGTCGGTGACGGTGGAGTCGAGGGCCATGGTGTGCGTTGAGAAAGTCCCATCAGATCGGAAAATGCGAATGAAGTACGGCGTCAGTTTCTCCTCGGGTCGCGGCGGGCTTCCAACCTCGTCCACGTCGGTGTTGTTGCCGGACATCTCTTCCGTGCCGCGGCGAACGGCCCAGCTGTCGGGAGCATCCCACCCTCCCTTGGGCCCTTCGACTGTCGACTCCTTGCGTTCGCCATCTATAGCGTTGACGAAGGTGGTGTCCATGGGCGTAAGCGGTGGGGGCTTGGTCAGGATGCCCTCCATGTCGTTGAGGTTGGTGTCGAGGTGGTAGACATGCCCGGGGTCCTTTCGATCGGTAGGGCCAATGGTCTCTTCGGTGTAGTCGTACATGCGGGTTGGTCGGGTCTTCTTGGCAAACGGGAACTTGTTGTTGAAGGTCTGGGCACGATTCGCTGCGCTCCGCGGATCCTGCGAATCGCTGAGGTCTGAAGCACTAGGCCAGTACCCCGGGAAAGGCGAAGGCGACATCTCGGAGCGGGAAAACTCGCCCTTGGAGCCCTTCGCCTGCAGAGACCTGGTCGACTGGGGCAAGTCGCGCAGCTTGGAGCTGGCGTCGTCCTTGTCCTTGTGCCGCCGGAGGCGACCCAGGAGCCCTCGCTTCCCGTGGTGGGCGGGCGATGTCTGTCCGTCGGCATGTCCTGACCTGGAGCCCGGAGGCGGTCCGCTGGCGGTGCTGGGCGTCGGGCTCTGCCCTCTGGACCTTTGGGCGTTCATGGCAACCGAGGGCCCTCGGTCCCGAGGATTCTGCATCGAGTCTTCTCTGCTGATGGACGGTCTCAGGGACCTCGGATCGTCATTGCTCTTGTTGTGGCGGTGGTGGTGCCCCGGTAGGTGTACGATTGAGTGTCCGGATCGCGCCGACGACGAGGTTTTGGGGGGTGCTTGGGATGACGTGCCTTCAGTCACGTATCGCTCGCGATCGGGTCCGGTCATGACATCCCTAACGGGTGCCTCTCCGTATCGTGCAATGTCCTGGGGAAGGTCGAGGTTAGTCGACTGTTGCGCCGCGATTTAACGAAGCGAGCCCGGCCGAGCCGAGGCGACCCAAGGCCATGCCGCTGCGGCCACAACCACTGCGCCTGACGCACGTGGAAGCACCGATCGAACAGCAAATTCGAACAGCAGCAGGCGCCGACACGCGCAGAGAAGGGGAGAGGAGGAGGGGCGGAGGGGACGGGACGGAGCGGAAGGAGGGGACATACAGTATTGTCCTGATACAGGAAAGGCACGACCTCGGGCGCTGGCACCGGGGTCCTTGGCCGCGATGACGAGGGCGAGGCGTCCCTAGGGTCCGTCGCATTAGAGAAGTTGCGATCGCGGTGCGAGGGGCGGCTGTGGCTGTAGGATCGCGAACGCTGGTCCTTGCCGGCGACGGAGGTGGGCAGGCTGCTTTCGGAGCTGTCTCGGCCGGGAAACTCCTCGCCAAAGAAGCCCTGCAGCTTACGGAAGCCGCCGCGAGTGCCGCTAGCTTTGGAGCCTTGGCTGCTGGCGGTTGTGGTGACACTAGCAGCAGAGGGTCGCCTTGCGTCGGTGTGGAAAAAGGCCGCGTCTGGGGACTCCTGGGCACCAAACGGGGCCGGACCGGGTCGGGCTCCACCGGGGGGGAGACCCGGCGAGAACTGCGAGGCGACGGACAGGCTGTCGCTCGAGTCGTTGTAGAAGCTCGTGGGCAGCGTCCTGGACGAGGAGCTCGGCGGCACGCTCGCCGACATCCAAGGCGCGACGAGGGAGCCGCTCACGGAGCCGCCCCCGCCACCGCCATGGGACGGATTGCGGGCATTGTCGAGGACGCAGAGGTCGCGGCGGTAGTTGGTGAGGTCGCTCTGGCGGCGGTCGGGGACGGACGCGGCGCTGGACGTGGTGGACGAGGGCGAGAGCGCGCCGCGAGTGGCACCGGTCGTGGACGTGGGCGAGATCTGGGCATCATCCCTGAAAGCTCTATGGGCACAAGCACGGTTAGCTGGCGGCGAGGCGGATGCGGGTAGCGAGCGACGCGCAGGGGCGTACCTCGAGCGCTGGGCATCGTCGACGTTGATGCGCATGTTGGAGCCGCCGCGCGAGGTGGCGGGCGTCGACGGCGAGGGCCTCACGGTGGCGGACGAGCGGGTGCTGCTGGTGCCATGGCTCGCGCTCGTGAGGGAGCTGAAGCGGGCGGCGGCGGCGTCATTCTCCGACATGATCACCAGGCCGTCGTCGGATGGCTACGAGCGCTGGGCCATGCCACGCAGGAGGGGTCGAGGTTCGAGGTCGAGGTCGGCGGCGGCAGCGGCGGCGGATGGCTGCGCATCCGTATCATATCCTCGCGGTCGTGCGCATGCCTGGGCCGACGGTGGGTGGGGGGTGACGACGCCGAGGATCGCGGTGACGGCGGTGGTGAGAGCCGCGTCGGTGGCGGCGATGGGTACTTGGGAGGTCTGGTCTGGCTGGGTTCGGATCGAGCTCGTGGCCGTGGATGACGACGTCGAAGCTGGAGGAGACGAGACGAGACAGACGAGACGAGGCAATCCGGTCGGCCGGTTCAACGCTGAGCCGGCGTGGTTGATTGGCCGGTCTGAGCTGGTCGGATGGTTGGCTGGATGGCTGGCTGGATGCAGCTTGTTGCATTGGCGGCGGCGGCGCCTACTTAGGCGTACACTGCCTGCAGGCGTGATTCCAAAGTACCCTCCCGCCCGGCGGCGAGGCGCTTCGCTTCGGGACCGCATTTGCCAGACACCCACCACCCACGGCCTTGGAGCCGCACGCACACCTCACCACTGCTGCAAAACACCCGCGCACAGATGCGCCAGGTTGCCTGGCTTGTCACACGGAACCCACCATGGCACGTCACTGCCGGCCCGATGTGCGGTAGGGAAGACGCCGCGGGTGAACACGGGCCACGGTGCCCAGGCCACGAAGCGACCATCACGCCCTCGTCCCATCCAGGCACTGAGCAGCAGACGGAGCCGGGTGCATCGAGGGGGCCACGGCGGCGAGGCAAAAATAACGGAAGCTTCTATTAATATTGCTGACGGGTGCTATACTCGTAGTGCTGGCTGTACGATACAGCAATGGAGGATGCTGTCGTTTGCTCGCAGCAGCCACGACGCATGGCCTCCGGAGCCTAGTCCGTGGGTTGAGCGCTATTAGGTAAGTTACGGTGCCTGTTGTTGAGAGAGCGTCACGCGCGGGACAATTATCTGGACAGCTCTGCGTCGCGAGCCCAGGCGTCAAACCGTCGTCTGGCCGTCAGACGGGGCACGTCTCAGCCGCCCAGCAGCCTCTGTCTCTCCGGTCCAGAGAAAGCAGCACCAAGCCACGTTTCGCTGAAACGAAGAAGCAGGGCAAACCGGTGGGCGCTGCCCCAGGCCGTGGTCTCGGGCGATCTGCGCACCCCCTGGTTTTCCCCCCCATGTCTCTCCCCCCCATGTCGCCCCAAATCTGTCCTTAATGGTCCGTATTATCGTTGAATCCCTATCCGTTCTTCCGAGCCGTCCAGCTCAGCCGTTGTGCGCTGCTCGCCTTCGGGCCGCGGGCCTCGCTGCGTGGCACCACCCCTGCAAGCTGCCAGCCAACCTGCCCGTGCTTCCTTCGAATCGGCTCACCGAGGCTGACAAGTCTGCTGCTGTTCGAGTGCTCGCACTTCAAGGGACGATGCGTGGAAGATCTTGTGAGGTGTTGTGGTGTTGGCAAGCGCCTTGTCGTGGTGCAGCTTAGGCATCCAGGCAAGATAGTCCGTTACAGGTGGCCCTGGTGCATCTTGGCGTGGCACCAGGAGCCTAAGCCGGTCGCGTTGTATTTCGTCCATCAGCGACACATACACTCCGGAAGTAAACAGTGTCCGCCCTCCTAGATCCGTGGCATCAAATGTTTCCTGAGCTACCTGATCATGAGCTGAAACCGTGTCACGGACCAACCTCACACATTTGGAGCTCATTCGGGTCATCGTCTCGGAGCCGGCTTTCGCGCGCCCTCTTCTTTATTGAGCATAGGGTAGCCGGCATCCACCTCACCAACGCGCCTCACAAGCGCCGAGCAACCTTCAGCTGGAGGATTTGCTGAGGATGCCTCTTCACGTCCTGGGCGTAATGGTACGCCAAGCATTAAGAAGCATCTGCTCCTGATAGATTCACTTGTATATTCTTCGCCACCAATTCATATATCTTCAAGACTCGTTCCCTCGCTCGGCATATTGAAACAGCCATGATCTCCTTGCTTCAGGGCCTTACACATCGTGTCTGAGCACACGGCCTGTCTTCATAACACAATGACACGCTGCCCTTTGCGGGCCAACACCGTGAATAGCCAACGTTGTGGCTGTCGTCTTCTCCAGCAATATGAGTAGCAACACCAAACTCCAAACACGTCCCAGGTACTTGACGCAAAATCCTCCTTATTCGTCACACGCAAGGCGCTACTTGCGTTTACAGTTCTTCGTGAACCAGTTCGCCGAGCGCCTTGCTCTCCTCCAAAATGCTTCTCGCTTGGTCAATGGAAACCTGCAAGTCGTCCCTGATCAGCTGCACCGCCAGTTCCGCCACCAAGACAGACTGGATGAAAGCTGCGGATCCACGCCCGGCAATGACGCGGTCGTCCACCGCCTTCTCTTTCAGCAGCTCGCTGAACTCGCTGACGAGGTAATCGCACATGAGATTGAAGCCGCGAGGTCCATAGTACCCCGGATTCAGGTTGTCCTCCTTCTTCATGGACCTGGCCTTGCCTGATTGTATTTTCTCACCCCAGATGCCCCGGAAGTGTGAGGGCTTGCCGTTCACAATGCCCAGCAGGAGAGAGTGGTGCTCCGCGAACCGCCTGTCTAGGCCCTGCCAGTTTATCTCGGGATAGCCCTTTGCCTGCCATGTTTCCACAGCCGTCCGTTTCCTATGGTTTTGACAGAATCTCGCTTGCTGCCTCACATTCATGCGCTTCCCCTTGGAAGATCCATCAAGGAGCTCCTTGTCGACAGGCTCTCCGCACCACGGACACACCGGCGTCGCCCCTTTAGGCTCGTCACGTGCGCCGACCCCGTCGATGTCCGATGGACGTCCGCCACTCTCGGCGTCTGACAGAATACCAGAAAGCTGGTTGTCGTATTCGTGATTGTCGTCGCCCGTGGGGCGGGCAAGCTCGGAAATCTGGGCTGGCATTTTGAAGACAGCGGGGGGAGGTGTCGGGGACCTTGGCTTCGCAACTGCTTTCCCCCGGTCTCGGCGATTTGGAGGTCTGACACGGGGGCCTTGACTTTTGAAGCCTCTCGTGTTGAGGATTGACTTCGATTCCGGTGACGATATGTCGCCATGTGGGCGCTTCGGTGCGACGTCGCTTGGGAGTTGGTCCGACGGTAATGATGAGAGCGAGTCTTTCGGGACTATAAGCCTGGCCGGCTTGGGCTTCTCGGGGCTTTCGAAAGGTTCAGGGACCTTCAATCTCGAATTTGAAGTCGTACCTTCTGCTGAGACTTGGTAAGCTTCCATAAGAGACGTGTCGGAGCACCATGCGCCCAAACCTTTATTCTCAGTCTGCCCAGTCGACTTCAAATTCCTCTTTCCGTATGTCGCCTTGGAAACTCTCCTCTTGGTGAAGCCGAGCTCATCTGTTTGGTACCCCCCGCTTGATGGAGGGTTCTGTGAGGCGCTTTCTTGCCCATCCATCGTAGGAGCCTTTTCGTTTAGCCGCCGTCGCTTGCTGCTGGTCGTTCGAGCATCCAAAGACGGTCCAGTACTTGATTCCGGAGATTCAAACTCGTTGCTCTTCCTCCTTGCTCCCCGCCTGAGCTTACTGGCCTTGGTAGTCTTGCCAAAATCGGTCCGCTTAATGCTCGCGAGGGCCAATCTCTCATCGCCTGAGCCTTCAGAGCTGTTGAGTATCGCGTCGCGATGACGGTCTGACGGAGGATCGCTACTGGCAGCGCTATGTCCCTTGACGTTGGAAATTGTGCCTTGAGCGTTGCTCGTAGCCTTGTCGCCCGCTTCTCCATTGCCAGATGGGGGACTGCTGTCGAAGGATTTAGGAATCTTCAGCTCCAAACGAGGCGACGGGGCGGCGCCTTCCTCCTCACGCCCGTTCTTTAACGTGACAATATCGTCAAATGCTTTTGGAATCTTTAGCTTCGGCGGTGGTTTGGCATCGTCCTTGTCGTACAAAGTCTCTCGGCCATGGCCAGTCAATGACTGATTGCCCGCTGTTGCCTCGAAATCGACAGGAACTATGAGCTTGACTGGTGGTTTTGCCTCGTCCTTGGCCTCAGAGATGCATTGATAATCGCCCACAACCGCCTCATCGTCCTCCTCTTCGTCGCTGGACAAGGGAGGGTCGTCAATGGCTTTCGCAACCTTGTTCCGCCGTGGCCTGTTGCCGACAATTGACAGCAGTTGTACCGGCTTTTGACGGCGGTTCATACCAACAATTCTGCCCCCTGACATGCTGTCTATCCCGGCCGAAGCGCTCTTGAGCCAACGCCCGCGCTGGAGCTGATGCAAACCCTGGCCAATTTGGTAGCGCAGAACGCGGGCTTATCGGGCTGCGGCTGCTTCATATGCCTTGTCGAGCTTGGGCGACCGCGGATAAGATGATGAGATTCGTCGAGACCTGTGCCTTCGGCATTTGCGACCGGGTGCTGCTGGACAGAGAGTAATAATTGGGAGTGGCTGCGGTAGGTGATTGAGAGGAGCCAGGACTCTCGGACAGGACTGGCAATGAATCCGTAAGCTGCGCCAAGCACCAGCAAGTAACGAGCAGCAAGTAGTGTTGATTCGATTTTCCAGGTGCCAGTCCCAGTCCAGTCGGCAATCAGTTGCCAACCGCTTCGCAACCAGCTAAACCAGCTGCGAAGAGTGACGCGTTTAGAAGTCGACGTACGCGAAGGGTCAACCTGCGGTTGGCGGGGGACCAAGACCCCACCACCGGACTGCACAGGGGGGCCCCGACCGGCCAGTGACAATGCCGTTGGGTGCCCCTGGAGCCAGCAGCTTGACGCTTCACCCAACTCCGCGAGCTGGCGACGTCGCTTCAAAGAGCTCTTCGCTCCTCATCACCCACGCACAGACCGGACCGCAGAACCCGAAGCTGCGCCGCGTGTTTCTGCGTCGACTGAAAACCCCCTAGCAGCAACCATGGCGCACAGCCGCAAATATGCAGCTCTCCCTGACCTGGTATAGCTGCCCCTTCTCGGGAGCGCCGCGGTCACGCCGATGCTGACGATGCCTAGGATTCCGCCCCAGATATTTACGAAACCCCAGAACTGACAGACGACAATTCTACGGTGCCTGTGAGCTTGGGCTGGTCTCTCTCAATGCCTGGCTATACGCTTACCTTACCCGTAGACCACGACGAATCGAGCCCCCTCCGACGATGAATTCTACGACATTGTCGAGGACGACGACGAGACACGAGCTATTTCACGCTCACGACTGCGGATCAACGAGGCTCGATCCCGCTTCTTGCCGGCAAACGTTGACGCGAACCAGGTGGACTTTTCCGACCGCGTTGACGGGAAGCGCAAGTCCTACAAGACGTCCAGCCGACGCCAACGGATACTGCACGATGGCACCGAAGAGCTTGGGGATCTATCAGACGATGACGATGAAGAAAGCCTGGAGAGGAGAATCGCTCGGCTGAGGCGAGAAGTGGAAGAAGCCAAGGAGGACTACGCCAAACGAAAGTCCGCGTCTGCTCCCGGAGATGGCGATGCCGCGCCGGACGATGAAAGATTGGAGTCTCTCAGCCAGGCATTGGATGGTATCTCAAGCTCTGCCGGAATCGGTGCCCTCGGGAGAACAACCAAGGCCCCTTCGTTTCAGTCAAAGCTCGCTCAGGCGGATGAGACGTCCACGGCCCATGGACCCACGTACACCGTCACCTATGCGCCGACGTACGAGCAGAGCCACGCCTTGGCCAAGGCTGCCGACTTTGATCGCCGACTGCTGATGCTGGAAACGGCACTGGGCATAAGCTCCTCATCGATGCCTGAGGCTGGCCAGGATGGACTCCCGCGAGCTATCCTGCCGACCCTGGACTCGATGGAAAAGCAGATTTCTACCCTTTCGCAGGCATCGACGGCCAACCTGGACGCCATAAGCCGGCGAGTACGGACACTGGCCTCTGAGCAAGACAAGCTAAACGATTCTCGGGAGAAGGCCAAGGCTCTGCGTGAGGAACTTGGGAAACCTAGCCCAACGTCCCCCACAGACGAATCCGAGCAGGAAGCAAAGATCAACGCGCTCTACGGAATCTTGCCTACCATCGAAAACCTGACCCCTGTGCTACCCCCTCTGCTGGACAGACTGAGGTCCCTACGGGCCATCCACGCCGATGCAGCGGTGGCGAGCCAGACGCTGGACCGCATTGAGATGCAGCAGACAGAAATGACGGCGGAGTTGAAGCAGTGGAAGGAGGGTCTTGCAAAGATGGAGCAGGTCATGAGTGACCGAGATGCCGGCGTCAAGGGCAACATGAACGTGATGGAGGGCTGGGTCAAGGATCTCGAGCAGCGGATCGCCAAGTTGACTTAGTCGTGAATGACCTCGGCGCTGTTGTAATCACTGTGATACCCAATTGAAAAGATGCACGCCCAATTTGGCCCTTAAACGCCTTTTTAAGAGGCACGCAGCTCTCTCCGAACCATCTACTGGAATACTTGCGGCCTAGCGGGCATGTACTCGTAGCTGGAGTGAAGCTGGACCTCTCGGGTCAGGTAGTGGGTCACGTGGGTGGGCAGAGCTATAATTTCGCGAAGGGAGCTGCCAGACCTACTTTTTCTCTTCTTTTCACCCGCGTCACAAATCGCGACGGCGGGGATCGTACCAAAGTTGTTGCACCAACAACTATTTGAATCGCATGGTAAGCTTCCGAATGTCCTGTTTGCACAATATTCATTGGGGATGATGTTCCAAAAATAGCATGTATTACCTGAATACGCTCTGATGTACCATTTATCACCAAGATCTCTGACCCAAACTCATTTTACACTTCTTGAGGAATAGCACGGCTTGCAAGCAAAAAAGCTAACATTCCTGAAGCATTTCTAGGATACCCATTGAGACATTCCCGTCTCGCCCGCGATGACGTCTGTTCCCAAGCCCGCAGAGGGCCACTTCAATGTGCTTTACTTTGCCAGCGCGAGCTCGTACACGGGCAAGGACCGCGAGCTCCTGCCGGCGCCGCTGCCGCTCAGCAAGCTTTTCGCCGAGCTGGAGGCGAGGTATCCCGGTATGAAAGCCAAGATACTGGACTCGTGCATGGTGACGGTCAATCTTGACTATGTAGATGTACCAGAGGGTGACGCTGAGGGTGCCCTGATCCAGGAGGCGGATGAGGTCGCGATCATACCTCCAGTCAGCTCTGGTTGAGTGCTGGAAGAGCCCTTGAGCAAAGCGTGCATGACAATGTGCTCGGTAGCAGCTTGACTGCGCTTGACGGACTATGTCGATTGATTCCGGCAGAGGGTCGCAGAGGCCCTGCTACGGATTGCCATGGATGGCGCTGGCACCCTGCGCATTCGCAAGCAGAGGGTCTCGCTCTTGGTCATGGCTAGGACTCCGAGCTCTTCGCCAGCGATAGCTCCATTCCTGCCTCCAGTTGGGTGTCCGTTTCGTGTATCGCCGCCACCGGATGATGGCGACGACATTGAGGAACACAATTAAGGCGGCCACCACAGTGGCGACAACAGCGACAATGGCAGTAACACTCGTTGTCGACGAGACCCGACAGCCAAAGGGCCGCGAGCGAAGCTCCCATCGCTCGGCTGGGTGAGGGCAGACGTGCTCATCGTATGCTGGGGCCAGCAGCGGGATCTTGTACGAATTGGGGACGCATGACCATGTCTACGTAGCATATGAGTAACATGAATAACGAGTCATTTGCGAGACGCAACTCACATATGGGCACCAGCTGCATTGGTCCTCATCCAAGCACCCGTCGCAGTCCTGCTTTGCCCAGCATCGAATCAGGTGCTCGAGGTCCCCGTCGGCGACGGACAAGTTGGCGCCGCGCAAGGCTTGCTCCACACAGGGGTCCAGATGAGACGGCTTCATTGCGCGAATGAGTAGTGCCTAATGTGCATGTCACTGCTGAGAGCTCTTTGACCTCGATCTGGCCGATGAAAGAGCGAGGTGATGGGATGGATGAGCGGCTGAGCTGAGCCGATGGTGGTGTTGTGAGGGTTCGACGCATTGGTGTGCGGGGAAGTCTCATTCCGGCGACGTGCGCCAGACGCTCGCCACATCCATCAACAGCGCTGCTGCAGCTGCCTCGCTGTATTGAGCTGTGACCCAAGGACTAACGTTAGAGCACGAACATGAAGATGGCATCTGCCAGTACCGCGGGATCGGAGGCGAGACATGGGGCTCGGTAACTATACGGTGCTTTGACACAGCATCACGAGTGGCGACACGCCGGCTTCTGTTCGTTAACACTACGAGTATGCCATGTCACTTTGACGGCACCACAGCCGTTGTTGTACTGAGCGGCTCGAGGCCAGGACTCAATTATACTCGTACACTTGCGTTCCGCACCCTAGGCTTGAAGTGACTAGCACGACTGTTGCAGCAGAGGGCCACACCAGTGCAACGGCTCATAGTACCCTTATGAGGGCACGGCGCAACCTAAGATACCTACCTTGATGGGCACTCGACGTCGGCGTCTCTCTGCGTTGTCGGAGACAATGGAAGTACAAAATACGCCAGGCCCCCGAGCTCTCCCTCCCCCCCGGACTCCTTCCTCCCATCTCTTTGACAGCTGCCTTGCTGGCTGAAGGTTCCCGATGAAAACGGCATTCGCGTCGAGATCTTGGACATGCGTCCATAGGCTGCTGTCACGGCCTGTAGCTCTCAATAGTGCTGGTAGGCCTGGCGAGGCACCTTGCCGTCTGTACGACGACGGTTTGCTTCATCCCATAATCATGCAGTCCAAGCTCGGCTTTCAAAACACTCAACCCTCCGCAGCCGTCAAAATGACCCAGTTTGCCCCGACCAAGAAAGCTGGTGTAGTCGCCGTTCACGCCGCCCAGGCCTGAAAACATGCTGTCACCGTGAACTCGAAGGGCGCCACCCCGCACTACGCGCGCCCCGTGGTGTAAGCCGCTACTTATACGAAACCCGCCCCCCGCGACGACATTCCTAGGGAGCTGTTCACTTTCATCGCAATTTGCCCAGGATCCAATTGCGGAGAAAGAATTCAAGATACTCCAAGAAGAGCGTTAAGAGAGACCGGGCAAGATGGCTACCGAAAGCTCCGACATCGAGCTCACGGCTCAATGCCTCTGCAAAGCCCAGACCTTCACGGTCCATGTCCCAACATCTTCGATCCCGCTCAAGGCCAGCTTCTGCCACTGCGACTCATGCCGCCACGTCACCGGAGCATTGCACAGCACCTACATGGTCTGGCCGGGCCCTGCGGACGACATCCTCAAGGCTCCGCTCGCAACCTATGCCTTCTCCGCGAAGCTCACCCTCTTCTTCTGCCGCACCTGCTCGAGCCCCATGTTCGAGCGTGAGCGCGTCGAGGGCAAGGCAGACGTCTTTGGGGCCTTTACCGGCGTGCTGTCCAACAATGCCGTTCCGGGGCTCGTCCGGGTCAAGGATCACGTCTTCGTGGGCGATACCCGCGACGGCGGCGTGGCCCTATGGCAGCGGCATCTGGACAAGGGCGACGACGGACAGGACGCTCCTGTTCCGTGCTACACCAAGTTCCAGGACAGCGGAGAGCTGGACCCTGATAAACTTGCCGCCAAGGAGCTGGAAAGAGTCCCGGACGCGATCCCCATCCGCTGCCACTGCAAGGGCGTCGACCTCGTCCTCCGCCGCGGCATCGCCGACTTCGCCGCCATGGACCAGAGCAAGCTCCCCTGGTTCGTCGAGCCCGGCACGCACAAGCTCCTCGCGGGCTTCGACGCCTGCAACTCGTGCCGCAAGATGAGCGGCGCCGACGCCTTCAACTGGGCCTTTGCCCTGCTGCGGCACATCGACTACGCCGACGGCGACGGCTTCCCGCGCACCACGGCCGCCCTCCAGGCCGCCGTCAGCAGCCCCAGCCGGGACCCGCGCCTCGGCACGCTGGCCATGTACGCCAGCTCCGCCGACGTGCAGCGGTACTTCTGCTCCCGCTGCTCCGCGTCCGTCTTCTACGCCGTCGACAAGCGGCCCGATATGGTGGACCTGGCTGTCGGGCTGCTGGACGCGCCGGACGGAGCGCGGGCCGAGAGCGTCCTGTCGTGGGCTCTGGGCATGATGGTCTGGATCGATGATGTCAAGGGCGGGTGGAAGGAGGAGCTGCTGGAAGCTATGAAGAGAAACGCGGAGACGTGGAGGGTCAGCAGGGGGATCCCCAAGAACTGGGCATTGGTAGCTCGGGAGAAGAGGGATATCCAGCAAGGGACGGCAGCAACGGCGGCGGCCAGTAGTTGATCAAGCGTCATTCTGTGAGCCAATTCTGGTAGCATGCCTATCTTTGTGGATGGTAACGCCAGAGGATCAAACATGTCCACCATCGCAGCTGAAGTAGATGGCCAGTCCAACCTGCACTTTTCTACAGGATGACAAGTCGATGCACTGCCATAGGACGCAACGACCTAGACCAAGCGCAACATGCACCGGAACCTATCGAACGTTGAACCTATGGTATTGATTGCCCTGTTTATCATACACACAGCCTGAATAAGATATGCATCCGGATCCTGCGGCCCGGGTAACGGATATAGCTCGACATGTTTGACCATGGTCCTCATATGAGCCCGCCAGTCTGAGCAATTTCGCGCGAACGACGCATCTGCTGCTTGAGCTTTCTCATCTCTGCCCGCCTTCTCCTGGCGCGCCGCTCGCTGTCTAAACCTGAAAGAGGGTCCCTCAATGCCTCGAGCGCCATCAAGTCTGCCAGAAACCGGCGGATTCGCAGGCCCGTCTTGTTGCGGACAAATGCGTCGACCTCTTCATCGCAAGCTGCCGATGCCGCCACGTGCAAGCCCCGAAGAACGTCGCGATCTTCAATTTCGCAATCGGCAAAGTCTTCCTCGTAGGAATTGATACTTCCTCGGATGGAGGATGTCCTCCTGGGTATGTTGGGCGGAGCAACTGCGCGAGACGGGATACCCCTACTGCTCCGACAGCAGATCCTAGCATGATTGGGTTCGTAGCGGGGCACCGGCCGCCTGCGTCTTCGGCTCGATCCGTTTGTCCGCTGGCCAGCAGTTGGAAACTCCTGCTCCAAGTAACCTTGACGTGCCCTTTCAGAAGGCAGAGTTGGTGAGACAAGGCCATAATCAGCCTCCAAAGTAGTCCCGCCTTGCGCCTTGCCCATATCTTGGGACAGTGATATCTTTTGGCCAGGCAGATTCCCGTAGGCTTCTGACAAGGGGGGTTCGAGAGGGAACTTAACAGTACCGCGAGGTAGCTGTCTCTGGTTCCGTATCGAAGGTTCATTTAAACATCGGCTTTGCTGGTGACTTTCATCGTTGACTATTGCCTGTGAAGTGCTGCCGTTACACTCTTCAACATGGGAGTTCGTCTTCGGTAGAGTCACTGAATGCCGACGACCAGTGACCTCTACTTGTGGTCGAGGTCCCAGAGCGCCTCTTGAAGCCTTTTCACCGCGTATCGACCGTGCGCCCCCCAATCTGGATATATTTCTCGGGCTAAGATTATCAGGACCGTCGCCCATGCGCTGTGCTTGTGGCGGTGGAGGTAGTCCCATCGGCGGCGGCATCCTTGCGCGTGGACGACTCAAAACCTTGGGCCTCGGAACCACTTCACTAGAATTTGGTCTAAAATGTGACCACTCTGTGTCTTTTCTCTGCTGATCATTTCCTCGAAAGCATGGGAGGCAGTGTCTCTTCGGGTTTTTGTGTTTGGAAAGTCGCTTCTTTCGCGGTGGCGCCTCGTCCATGAGAGCGTATCTCCACTCATCCATGTCTTTGGATGGGGCAAAGGATATTTCAGTGTTTGTGCTGTTGCTTGGATATCGCCTAGAGTGCCCGTCAACTTGTGTTTGGTATAATAGCTTCCCGTCAACGACACGGGGCGGGTGTCGTCGTGATAGTCGCTCGGCGTCACGGCTCGGCGGTCGGCCGGGCAATTTCTTGGCCTGGTCCTTCGACGTTACAGCCAGTCCTGCTGCTCGGAACTCAGGGCGAAACGGCATAAGGGCTGAGACTGTATGAAGTGTCTCGCTCGATTTTGTTAGTGCGGGAGGAGAGCGTACT
Organism: Tolypocladium tropicale; assembly: GCA_024340005.1. Lineage (NCBI taxonomy): Eukaryota > Fungi > Ascomycota > Sordariomycetes > Hypocreales > Ophiocordycipitaceae > Tolypocladium > Tolypocladium tropicale. Next base: position 315,325 of record JALHBU010000392.1, on the reverse strand, counting down.
TTCTGGCCCCTAACGCCATGTTTCTCGGCAAAATGGTGAAGGTCTCTGGTGAAGCAGTCCAATGCGTCCCGTCGGCTTGAGGATCTGGATTGGCTGCTATTCGCATACGTGGGCGACACGTTCGGCTGCGATGACTTGCTGTGCATCCCATGCCCCTGCTTGATGGCGGAGAAGAGGCGGAGCTGCTGAATGACACTTCTGGAAATCGCTTCCACGAGAGCCGAGTCTATCGATGTGTGCTTTGACGCCCTGCCGGCATCTGCAGCGACATCACGGAAATAGCGGCTGAAAGTGACAGGAGTGTCCTTGTCCTTGGTCGACATGGCCATCCCTTGGGCAGATGAGGCAGGACGCTCATGGGCGACATCGAGCTTGGCCGAGGCGCGGGGGACGTGACGATGGTCGGTAGTCTCGGGTCGGCGCAAAGGCACATTATTGGAAGGCGGAAGAGGAAACGAGTCCAAGTCTACAGAGGACAGTGAGGTCTCAAACGCCTGATCAGCCGGCAGATCCGCAGACGCTCGGTGAGTTACAGCTGCGGCGGGGTGCACTTGGGTATCGTTCTGTTTCCTTGATGGATTGCGGGTCTTGAGTGGTTGAACATCTAGACTGCTCTGGCTTGGTAGTGGTACATGCTCCTGGCCATATGTTTGCGGTCGTCGGGTCGATACTTGTGATGGACGTGCAGGGTTGCGAACGCGCGTTGGACGCCGGGAGACGACGATGACGCGGGACCGTGGGCGCATCCTCTCGAACGATGAGACCCGCCGATGCTTTGACTTAGTGTCCCGGGTGTCCGCTAGCGAAATGTCTGTCTCGGGAATAGATGCTAACAAAGCCATCTTGAGGGGAGAAAAACAACGACAAGGCCAAGCCCGTGCAAAGTGAGGCTATTCAAGAATATGTGGCGATGAGAGAGGGAGAAGTGCGATCAGCAGCGCATTGCCCAACGGCGTTGTAGACATGAGGAGAGTCGGAAACCCGTGCATGACGACGCCGCAGTGCTAAGAGTGGGAGGTGAACCGTGTGAAGGTTAGACTGGCTGACCGCGGATGAATGCGCAGAGGGGAAGCGCTGGAGAAGCGGCGGCAGCAGTCTTCGGGCCATGGCAGCTGCCCTACTTCTGGGGCAAAGACGTCTTCACCTGACATCTTTGATGCCTGGCGAGGAGTAGACATCAAGCTGTCGCCTGCCCTTGCGGAGGAGGAACTCGATGGCGGCAAAGTCGCGTTTGTCAACGCTCAGGTTGCGCGCGAACTCGGCCCTGCAAGAGGTCAATGAGTCTTCGGCCACATTCCACATTCCTTGGGCCATGCTCGTCCTCCTACCTGGCAAACTTCTCAAAGTGCGGCCGTGTGCTCTGTCAAGGCGTCAGTCAACGACGATTGCAGCTGCAGCCGCAGCCGAGGTGGAAGAAGGCGCACCTTTGGCTTCTGGCGGCTCGCCCGGAGACACTGGCGATAGAGAGCCAGGACGTCCTTCTGAAGCCCCGAGAGCCGCATCCTGCTTGCTGCAACCGGCGGTCTTCTTTGCTGCGGGAGGCAATAGGGCTGTCGCTGTCGCTGTCGCTGGCACCGCCGAAATTTTGCGTCGATGAAGCTCGAGGGTGAAGCTCCGAGGTTGATCAGAGGCCAATGGGGAGCTCGCAGTAATATTCGCCGGCTAGCTACCTTAGGTACCTAGCCGCATGGGCCGGCGTTCACGCCACGGGCCGAGGGGGAGCCGGCGAGACGCCCTACCGGCTGACGGTGAGGGGGGCTTAAAAACACCTACAGCGCCGAATTGTTTTTAGGCCCGGCATGCCCTATTCAATACGTATCTCTCTTACGCCGGGACTGCATGTGAATGCTCCGAGTTACACCTGAACAAAGCCATTGCTCGCATACGCCGCATCGCCTAACCATTGGATGGCAGCTGCACAGTCGAGCCCGCCGGATGGGCCCCCATACCCATCTCTCAAGGAGCTCCAGAGCAAGCAGTGTTTCCGCTTCTCTGCCGCTCTTAATCGTCTCTACTGGCCTCTCAGAGGCGCCTTCCCTTCCGCTATATCCGTCATGAGGACCGCTCGTGACCTGGGCGAGCTCGACCCCTTCTTCCAGCCAGACAACAACGGCAGTGATAGTGGCACCTGGCATGACATCGCATCCCTGCCTATAACTGACCCAAAGGTCTCTTCTATCGAGGCTTCGATCCAGGAACTTGACGAATGGGGGTATAATTGGGTACAATGGCACCAAGATCATGAGTCTGCTGAGTATGTTACCTATGGAGATCTTAGCGATGACGACCGGCCCTACGCAGCCGAGCCTAAGGAGGACGGTAGCTGGGAGGAGGACTCAGATACTGAATTTCTCACACGTTGTTGCGGAGAGGATAGACCGCTGAGGAAGAATGGGCTTAAGATAGAGGTCACGCCCTCGGCTAATAACGACTTTATCACTATACGCGACTATATCAGCGGTAAGTCTAGTCTGAACCTTATAACTCTAAGCTCTAGTTTCCTAAACGATACTTCTTAGCCGTGCATCCTTGGCTTATGGGCTTACGTGCGGATATTCTGCAAGCCAAGGCTGTGGACCCTGGAGGTGGCGTATCAGACGAATGGATGATTGACAGCCGAGCAGTACCGCGAAACTCTGTAACGGAGAAGAGCCTTTGGCTTCAGAGGTTTGGTCCACGACGCCCTATGGACGCTTCATCCGCCAGAATTTTACAAAGGATCAAAGACGAGAGAAAGAGAGAGCGAGAAAAAAAAAAGAGAGAGAGAGAGAGACAGAGAGAGACAGAGCGAGCGCTAGATGTGATTTGTGATCTATAGATACATGCATATCTTTATCTAGATAATAGTATATTCCGTTAAACTATTTCAGATCGAAGAATCTTTTCTCTCGCTACCTAGCAATGGGTCTAAGCAGTAGTTGTAGACGCACAATACGAGCTCCCGTACGCAATCACCGTCGGAGCAATAGCTGGGCCGCATGTTCCGTTGGCGCAATCCCTTAGCCCATATCCAAAGTTGACATTCCTACAAAGACAAGGGGAACCGGGGCTCCAACAACCAAACTGCGAGTATTGATCCAGCATGTTGTTGAAGCAGGTCTGGCCACAAGCGGGCAGGGAGCTAATGCCAGTAACAGCGGCTATGTGAGTCGCCGATGCGGCGGAGTCAGACAGAGGACAATGGTCAATGCGACGAGGAGCCTCGAGCCAGATGCTCTCTGAGGTGACTCCATGACTGTGATGCCGCGACTAAAAGTCGACGAGAGGGTTCAAGCGCGTCCGAAAAATGGACCAGACGATGCTAACGGGGAATTTCTTCGTCGAAAGACATCCGTAGCGTCAGAACCTAAGCAGAGAATGCCGGAACTACAAATGGAGACGGGCATGCACCCAGTTAATGGTACACGAGCGGGCAAGATGGAGACAGCTCGTTTTCACCCGAAAATATCACAAAGCCCTGTACATTCGGGACGCACGAGACGAACTTTTTATGCCTTCATCTTACATGTGCTTGCGTCTAGTAACTGCACCCGAGAGTCGGATACGATAGACTGGATCGCCATGACCACATGCAATTGCGGGCGTAAACGTCTGCTTCGGGGTCTTCTTCCCGGGGCATAGGAGATTGGTTAATATTGACCTTGAGTTCTAGAATCATATGTACGTGCATCTAAGCCGGTACGCCACAAAACATAAGCTCGAGGGTGAAGCTCCGAGGTTGGTTAGGGAGCTCGTAGTAATATTTGCCGGCTACCTCACCTAGGCGCATACCTAGGCCGGCGTCCACGGGTCTCATACGCGTAGGCGCCCCCCACCCCCACAACGCCTCGTCTCGGCCGCCTTTACACCAAGTAGCCGAGCCCCGGACTGGGGAAGCTTCGAGCTTCCATCGCTGACTCAAGCACCAACTGCATCGCTAGCAGCATCATCGGCTGGTATACATGACGCCACTGCTGTAAAGGCGGGCCGTCATCAAACATCTCCTTTTCATCTCTTACGGCCTTTGAGGCAGTTGGATCTGCGTTTACTGAGAAGGATATCTTGCTGGTCAAGATCGTCAGCATGCCTGCATTCTCTGTAAGTGCTCCACGTCAATTCCGCACTGGCGATCGCGCGTGCCGATATCGCTGACCGACCTCGACGGCAGCGACTCGTTCGCTTCCTCGCCAAGGATGGGCGCACTTACTACGGGGATGCCATCCTACCGCAAGGCATCAACGACGTTGCCAAATCCCGGCGGGCGCGCGTCATCAGCGGCGACATCTTCGGCAAGCACCATGTCACCGACCAGGTGGTCGACATCAGCCGCCTGCTGCCGCCCCTTGCGCCCTCTCAGGTCGGGACGGTGCGGTGCCTGGGCTTGAACTACGCAGATCACGCCAAGGAGACCGGCATGCCAGAGCCGAAGTTTCCCATTTTGTTCTACAAGCCGGCCACGGCTCTATCTGGTCCGTCCGACCCCATCCCAATCCACCCGATAGCGCAAGAGGGCACTGGCCTGGACTACGAGTGCGAGCTCGTCATCGTTATTGGGAAGAAATGCACAGATGTTGCGGAATACGAGGCACTCGATTGTGTCTTTGGATATGCCGTTGGCAACGACGTGTCGCATCGGGACTGGCAGATCAAGCATGGAGGTAGCCAGTGGTCTCTCGGCAAGGGATTCGACGGCTGGGCCCCATATGGCCCGGCAATTGTGACCAGCAATGTCATACGAGACCCTCATAAACTCAAGCTTTGGACCAAGGTGAACGGGAAGACGCTTCAGGTGAGTCCTCCAAGTACAACGAGAAGAAAGCGGCTGGCTGATGCCGTGCACAACTTAGAATGGCACCACGGCGGATATGATTTTCGGCGTCAAGAAGACAGTCGCCTTCCTGAGCCGTGGCGTGACGCTCATGCCTGGCGACCTCATCTTCTCGGGAACGTGAGTAGAGTCTCGCGGTGATCTTGAGCAGAAAGCTGATGATGTGCAGGCCCGCCGGCGTGGGGATGGGTCGGAAGCCGCAGGTGTGGCTCAAGAATGGCGATGTCGTGGAAGTTGGGCTGGAAGAAGTCGGCACTTGGTGAGCCGTCTTTCCTTATCATAAGCTGGGATAATTTGAACTTGATTGGCTCACACCGTCTACTTTAGCACGAACAAAGTTGAGTTCCTGACCCCAAAGTCCAAGATTTGAACGCCGGCGCCAGGGGACCCGGTCATACGGGTAAGCTGTTATGGTGGCCAGGGGTAGTACATGTTTGCACAGCTACTCTGTACTCCGTAACTACCAGCAAATTGAATATGCTGATTGCCTGCAACGTGTGCTTGTGAACCATATCAGGGCGGCAAAAACCTGGGGCGCTTCCTGCAAATCGCCGCTGTTGGACATGTTGGTGTCGCCGGAGCTTTCAGTGAAACTCAAGAGAGCTGCCCTGGTGCACGAGGAAGGCTGGAAGCGTCGCTCCAGCTGACAAGCTCTCGTGAGCACAGAGAGGCTCGTCAGCACATGATGTGAATGTGGATTTCCTTACGTTTTTTTATTTCGGGATTGGGGAAGTTGCTCCTGCAGAGCGGTTCGGCTCAGGACATTGAGGGAAGCCACCCAGAGACGGCGCGATAACGGAGAGGTGGAAGCTGCGAAGCTACGGGAAACTTTTGCTCAGATGGAAACGTAGCAGGAAGAAGCGAGGAAGGCCGAGCTACAAAGGCTGGAGTAAGCGAACCTTGGGGAGAAATAATTGTCTTGCAGGGGAACAGGCTGGGGTTCGCGAGGCGTGAGGCGCGAGATGTGGCGTCGCTTGCGGCCTGCGAGAAGCTGCTGAAGGAAAGTTAATCTGCGGAGTACAAATCTCCAGCGCAAAGGCTCAGTGGCTCAGTGCGAAACTGTGCCTGGGCCAACGTGGCATTGTGGCTTCGTGCTGCCTGTGGCGTGCTGCATGCGGCTGATTACCTAATAAGCCTCGCAGGCGACGCGGCGCACTCGTACTCCGTAACCGCGAGCTCCGCAAACGTCATGCCAACCTCGAACTTGCCTGCGGACAACATCACGGACAGCTTCACCGTCGACGGCCTGCATCCGACATCAGCTGCAGAACCACTCGCTCCCCGTCGATCTCGCGAAACGACCGCCCATCATGAAGCCCGTCGTTAGTGCCATGCACGCATGGTCGTGGTACGTCGGCCCCGCGACGAGCAGCTCGCCTCCCCTTGCCCGACGCCGAGGCAGACAAAGCTAACATTGCTCCCCCTCAAGCACCGTCATCTCCGTATTCGCCATAATAATCCTCAGCGTTCTCGGCGGCCTCTACCGCAGCGACCACGAGGAGTTCATGGGCGGCCGCGACGATCCCAAGGACGGCAAGGTCGTCTCCGGCACCATCTTCACGGCCGTCATCGTCTATGCCGCGTTCCTCGTATTCTGCGGCCTGCAGGGTATGCTCCACGTCCGCGAGAACCGAAGAGGCGCCATCTCCTTGTAGGAATGGGTCGGTATATACATATAAGCAACTACTGGGCACCGGCGTTACGGCACACACGGGGAGTATTTGATTTGCTCAATACATTTAACGACAGACACTTGTCGGGCGGGGCGTGCTTGGACCTATTCGAATATTGCGGTAGCGAGAGCCAGCTGGCTTCAACAGACGGCCGCGTGCCGGAGTCGGACAGCATTTGTATCTAAGAAGCTCGAGACATCAAAGTTTACGGCACACACGAGGCCGCCTTTTTTTTGCCGCCTTTTCTTGCAAACCTTCATCGTCTACCAACATACACAGTCGTGCTTTGATTCTCCAACTTTTGGATATTGTACGATGTGTTCTGCTGCACTCTGTACGAACCGAATAGTTTGCCCTCTTTCGCCCTGCATGTCCCGCCAAGACTTGAATCTTGATATTTTAGTCCAGGGATTTGCTGTATGTTGTGCGAGCCTTCCTGCCATGGCCGTTGATGGTGTCCTCAGAAAGCAAACCTTCGCGGCGATGATGTGACAACAATAGTTGATTTAATTTGGATTCCCCCTGGAGGCGGCGGCTGAGTGTCACTGTCTCGTTCGATTCGGGTGCTCCACATGGAAACCTCCCTCCATGCCACGGATTCCCGCTGCGTCCCCCCATTTACAGCGGTTCCTTGCTCTTCGTCGCGGTTTGTCAGCTCCAACCAATGCGGCTTTAGTTCCAGCACCCGTGAGCGGACGTTGCTGCCAGCACGCGCCGGAGCTGATTTTTTGTTTGCTCGGGAGATGAGGAGGCTCAGTTTCTTGAAGAGCGGGCGCAAGGTAGGTAAAGAGGCGGCAACGATGCCGACACTTGGCTCGATCATGGACCATAGGGCCGTCTTCCTGAAGGACGGTGTCAGCAAGAAAGACAAAGGAGCCTTGCTTACAAACTACATACATGGTTGCGGGAAAGAAGTCCTTTGAAGTAACATCGCGGCGCGTCAAGGTTGCCATTCGAACGATGAGGATAATGCCAGCACTGGGCGGGCTCGATTAGCACACTCTCGAGCTAGGCACGGACTCAGAATTCAGACGACCTACAAAATACTCAAGCCCAAGAGAGCGGTCACTGTGACCTTGGCCCGCCTATCCATTCTCACATTCCACAGCATAACGACCGGTAGCAGCCCGACTACCCAGGCCGATAGCGCGGAGACGGACCCATGCACCATGGCAACAGAGTACACCATCCCTGGATCGATGCAGTATCCTTCGGCGCCCGGCTTCGTCTGATCCTAAAAGAACGAAGGCGGGATGCATTGGAAGACAGTGGCAAGGAGGAGACCGGTTGACGCTGTGGACACGACTGCTAGGAGGATATAAATGATCCACCTGTGCGCATTTCTGGTTACAATCCTCAGCATAAACAAGCAGACCGACACTCTGATGGTCAGCGACAGAGGAGGATAGAGAATCTCGCAGAGATAGATGCCTTTCAGCGATGCCGCGACTTTCTCGGACGAATAGTGGTCGTGGGCTTGGCTCATGGCACCAGCGGTGGCTCCACGCATACTGATGCCGCTGGATGCAACGAAGATCAGCTGCGACGAGACTCAATCTCTTGCCCCGAGAAGGAAGGGAGGGATAGCTACCATGGCAAGGACGATTGTCCAGTCGTCGGCGGAAAAGGATTTGGCCATGACGGCCCTGACGTAGATCCTCAGGCCGGTAAAGCCAAGACACAGGATCAGCATGGCTAGCTGCACCGAGAAGAGCTGCAAGCCCGTCCCGCCGGCCATGTTGGATCGACGCTGCCTGTCGCGAGATGCTGGCAGCATGAAGAAGCAAAGTATGGATGGGAAGTCTCAATGTGGAGGAGTGTTTGTCGGGGGAAGATGAGTCCTTGGAGTCATGGTGCCGAATGGCAACTGCCCGGGGTCATTGATTCACAACCGCTGCGGACCAAGCCAGGTTTTGATCTCTCCGAGCGTGGAGAGGGTGTTTTCACCGTGCCTCACCCGTTCACATGGCGTTCGGCTAAAGTGTGCCAGTCAATGCCCCGTTTACTGGGACATCTTCCTCGCGAGAACTTGCCGGAGTATGGCTATGGCTGCCCATCGGAATTGCGTGAGCCATCGAGATGGCTCGAGACGGACCGTAATTGACAACCAACTCTGATAGCTCCCTTCTCCTATTGCGACTTCGAGGGCGAATGCATTTCCAGGATCCGGGCAACATCTTCTGGGACTGAAAACGGCTGCTCCACGGGCACCAAGCCAAGTTCCACAAGCTCCTCGGTGGTAATGTCTGGCCTCTCGTCCAGGATCTTCTTGAGTTCCCGCGCCCGGTCCGTCACGTCCTCGATTGCCGCGATCCAGTCCGTCGCCCACGCAATGCTCAGCGATGCGGGGATGCCGATCTGTATGCTGCGGTACGGCAGCACCTCCAACCTCGGAGTCCGCTCCGGGTCCCACTGGATCCTGACCTCGCCGGCCTTGTCGCGGGTGCCTGGCCCGTGATGTGTAGACAGGACGCCTCGCCTCAGCAGCTCGTTGAAGTGCTCGTGCTTCATCTTGAGGGCGAGAATGCGCTCCTGGCCGGGGTCCTTGAAGGAGTAGCCGGCGCGGTACATCATCCAGGCCCAGCTCGGCTTGACCCAGGTCATACGGCCCGGCCGAAAATCGGGGGATGTGTTGAGCCGCTGCGTCTTGACGGCGGCATCGGCAATGGAGCGCTTGTAGGCCTGATAGACGGTGATTGTTTCCCCGTCGTATGTGGCTCGAATCTGGCGGTAGGGGGTCGGTGACGTCTGGCTCATTGTTGACTTTTGGAGAATAGAGCTACGAATTCGCTTTGAGCAACCAAGTCATAGAAGTGATACGTCGACAGAATGGATCTTTCAGAAGAGTTGGCGGTCGACATGCGCGTTGTGAGGTGATAAAAGAACAGTTGCACCATCATATATGTAAACCCGTGGTACGGGACTCTGCATGAGAGCGAGCCGACGGTGAGTCTTCGCCGCGGTGGGATATTATAGGGGGCGATGACTCGAGTTAGCTCTGGAAGCTGAACTGCTGGCTTTGACGGCCGTGCGTGCCATCAGCCGCAATGCCCGACTTACACGGGCGAGTCGCGGGAGCCTGCTGCATGTTGCTGACTGTGCGGCGGCAAGACATTGGATATGTATGACTTGAACTTTATTGCCGCCGCACTCTAGAGGCAGCCTTGAGCCACGAGACGCAGGTGACGATGCCGCCGCACATGTGCAGAGCCGCAATGCGCCGAAACGGATCTGCCAATGGTCTCATGGAGCAAAGCGAGACATGCAGAGCCGGGAAGCCCCTCACTAATATTAGCACCGTATCCATTTAATTGCTACCTCTAGGCTGCCTGCCGGGCCCAGAGTTGCTTGCGCTCTCACAGCACGAGGCGGAGATGGGGACGAGAGACGTGTTGTTGGCCCACGGCTGCAGGCCACGAAACACGAGATGCAGTGAGATGCAGATGCAGATGTGGCTACAGAGAAAAGGAGGTCCATTAGTTGTAGGTTATTTCCCCAGTGGTCACAAGACACAGTACTGCAGTTTCTAGATACCTCTACGGAGCCCGCCCGCTTCTTCATGCCCCGCCGGCTGCCTGCCCGAACGCGACGCCGCCGCAGATCACTAGAGCTACAGCGCTCTGCACGCCACCGCCGCACGTCGTCACAGCCTGAGACGGCGCGTCGCTGCGGGCTGCGGCGACGCCACCTCCACGACCCACGACCAACGACAGCTCCGGGGTCCTCTCAGACCTCGACTCGCATCGACCAGCTTGGACAAACACAACCAACAGCCAGCCCCCCTTTCCTCGTCCTCAGCACCTCTCGCACGGCTCGGTCAAGGTGCATGACAAGCCTCGCGCACAGACGCCGTCGACCGACGACATCGCCAGCGCCCTCGCCGGCCCTGACATCCCCGCGGCTCGCTTGAGCTCGAAGCCTCCTCCCCCCCGCGCGCGCTGCCCCGGCCAGCAGACCGACGACGACGACGACGACGTGCATGTCTCCGCCGGAGCAGCCGACGGGCCACGAGGTTCACAGCCCGTCCGCCAGCGACACTGAGCTGCCGGTTCCAACGCATGCCGAGGTAGCGCCTGCGCCTGCGCCGGCCACTGCCAAGGAGCAGCCCGCCCCGACTGGCGATGTGCCCGTCGGTGGAGGAGTTGGCGAGCACGACCAGCTGCCCTCGATGGCTTCTCCTGCAGAAATAACTGAAGACGACCGTGGCCATGGCGAGCGCACCGGAACCGAGACGCCCCCAGCCACGGGGGCCCAGGCAGCGTTGGGGTCGCTGCAGCCGTTGCCGCAGGCGCAGGATGCCCGTGATGTGCTGCCCGCGTCTGCTCCAGACAAGGGCAAGCATGTGGCCGAGTCTCTGACTGTGCCCGACCCGGAGTCGTCCGACAGCATGGCCTCGTCAGTCTCAACGATCAAGGCCCCCAACGCAACTCCACCCAACAACAACACCAGCAGCAGCAGCAGCAACAATAACAACAACAGCCCCCAGTTCCTCTCCGCCGACCCCTCCAGCTACGTGGATCCCACGCCCGCCACGCCCATGACCTCGCAGCCGCCGTCTCGCAGCCCCTCCAACGCCCGGTCCCAACGCTCAGACGACCACTCGCCCTCGAGGTCGGACGAGGACAAGCGCTACGGGAGCGAGGACGACCAGGATGGCGGCCAGGATGGCGGCTCCCGCTCCGAGATCCAGAGCATCATGGAGCAGTTCAGCGAGGCTGGGGGCGGCCCCGGCGAGGAAGAAGTCATGAGCCCCAGGCTGGAGATTGCCTCCCCGATCCTGGGCGGCTCCATGCCACACCCACCCCGAAAGTCGAGCCTGGAGCCCCTGGCACCGTCCATGTCTACGCAGCTGCAGGAGTTCAACGCTTTGCGCGTGTCGACGTCGTCGCCGTCGAGCGTCAGGTCCAAGGACCGCTCCGCGGACGATCACGGGCCCCCCGTGCCTCCCAAGGACGGCGCCTTTGGAACTCCTCCGCGGTCCAAGGACAACCGCAGATCTTCCACCGTCATGTCCCCCACATCTCCTCCGCTACCAATCCACCGACCGCCGCCTCCGGATCCTGAGCCCGAGCCAGCCTTGCCCTTCGATTTCCACCGGTTCCTGGAGCAGCTGCGGAACAAGAAGGCCGATCCCGTGGCAAGATATCTTAAGTCGTTCTTGTCAGAGTTTGGCAAGCGGCAGTGGATGGTGCACGAGCAGGTCAAAATAATCAGCGACTTCCTGGCCTTCATCGCCAACAAGATGGTGCAATGCGAGGTGTGGAGCGACGTCTCGGACGCCGAGTTCGACAACGCCCGCGAGGGCATGGAGAAGCTCGTCATGAACCGGCTGTACGCGCAGACGTTCTCGCCGGCCATTGCGCCTCCCAAACCCATCCCCGGGGTCAAGCCGAAGAGGAGAGGCGGAGACGTGCCAATGGGGCCGGGCCGTCGAGGCCAGCACCAAGAAGACGTCGAGCGCGACGACATTCTGGCGCAAAAGATCAACATCTACGGATGGGTCAAGGAAGACCACTTGGATATCCCCCCAGTTGGCGAGAGCGGGCATCGGTTCTTGAAACTCGCACAGCAAGGTAAGCTCGCACGTGCTTGGCTTGACCTGAAAAGAAACACAACTTAACCGTTCTTGGCAGAGCTCTTGAAGATCAAGTCGTACAGGGCGCCGCGAGATAAGATTATTTGCGTCCTCAACTGCTCCAAGGTTATTTTTGGTACGTCGCTCTCCGGAAGGGCCTCAAGGACCGGGCGGAACTGATAGCTGCAGGACTTTTGAAACATAACAAGTCGGACTCGTCTGCCGACTCGTTCATGCCACTGCTCATCTACGTTGTGCTGCAGTCGAACCCCGAGCACTTGGTGTCCAATGTGCAGTACATTCTACGGTTCCGCAACCAGGAGAAGCTTGGGGGTGAAGCTGGCTACTACCTCTCCTCCCTCGTGAGTCGCCTCCTCTTCGCAAGTATGTAGAGCTACGCTGACGCCGCGGGCAGATGGGGGCCATCCAGTTCGTCGAGAACATGGATCGCTCGTCGTTGACCATTTCCGACGGCGACTTTGAGAAGAATGTCGAGGCTGCCGTCTCGGCAATTGCAGAGAAGCACCAGACTATCTCCCCTGTCATAACACAGCAAGCCATGTTCAACGAGAAGGTCCCCCTGCACCATGGCGAGGCCGCTCGGCCCCCGATTGATGGGGCCGACTCGCCGGCCGGTCGTCCCTCGACTTCGCTTAGCGAGGGCGAGCTCAGGGAGGACGGGGCTGCCATCACCGGTCTCCTGAGGACGATCCAGAAGCCCCTTTCGACCATCGGGCGCATCTTCTCCGACGACGCCGGCCCGTCGTCGGCCGGCCCCGCAAGCGCGCCGCGGACGCCAGCGCTGCCCGACCAGCCGCACCGACGCCACGACAGAGACGGGACGCGGGACGCCTCGGGTCTGCCATCGTCGAGGCACGCCCTGTCGGCCGAGGAGGCCGCCGCCAGGCAGGCCAGCGCCGAAGCGGCAGAGGCTCAGCGCCTGCAGCGCGCCGAGCACGCCAACGTCGTCGAGACGCTGGCCGGCATGTTCCCGGACCTGGATAGAGAAGTCATCAGCGATGTCGTTTTCCAGAAGGAGGGAAGGTGAGTCTTTTACCCGTCCACTCCGCGCACCCTGCATCTGCTACGTGCCGTGGACGGCACGTAGCAGAACGTTTGCCCGGCTGCATGCTGACCTCTCGCAGGGTTGGATTAGCGGTTGATGCTTGTCTTGCACTATCATCATAGAGCGCTTGGGGGCGGAGCGAAGCCACGGGCTCCTTTGCTGCTGTTTTCTTTCATCTTGATTTGTTTCCAAGCATGCCAATGCCATCATCCAGTGCAGATATACCAGCCAATTCATACTCGCGTTCCCCTTTGGAACTCATCACGTGTCAATACCCCCCGGGAACCTGCTCGAGTGACACGGCCGATGCGTTGGTACCGACGAGGTTCGCGGTCACCGGGAAACGGACCGACGGACCGGCGTACGCCGTGCTTGAGTATGCAAATGGTATTCACTATTCTCGAGGTGCACCCGAACCCCCCTGAAAGGGGGGGGATTATCACCCAGGGCACGCGCTAGATGCTGCTCTCGTCGTGGTCTTTCCCCCAACGCTAATATACAACACTTTCTCTCTATGCGAAATAGACTTGTGTGAAATAAACAAGACGGGTCATTACCAGACGCAAATCGATACAATAATCCCTGTTTCCCTTTGTATGATGCTAAGGAGCGAGATGCCGCCCGATCCCACCGGCATGGAACGGGGGCGCCGGCAGTTGCTGTCGCTAATACCCGTTCCCGTTCCTGCTGCCGTAGCCGTATCCTTGGCCATACGGGCCTCTGTACTCCCTCTCGACCGTGGGCAGCAGCGGCGGCCGTCCGCCCACGCCGATGGGGGCCGCGCCGTCCATGAGCCTCTGCGTCGCGTCGTTGGGCATCGTCGGCGTCAGGGATCGGTACAGCGGCCCGCCCGAAGGGGCGACGGGAGGCCGGATGGTGTCGCCGCCGGGGTAGTACCGCTCCGTCGACTCGGAGCGGGCCCCAGACTTTTCCTTCAGGTCGCTCGAGACGGAGAACATGGACCCCTGCGCGCCAGTGCGGGGCCGGTCGAGGAGCAGTGAGTTCCGGGCGTCGAGCGGCGTGAGGTTGTCCATGTCGCGCTGAAGTTTTTCTGCATGCATCGGATTAGCCACCGGCTGCCGGGTTTTACGACGAAATGTGGTTCAACTTACCCATTTCCTTGCGGCGCTTGCGATGCGGGTTGGCCTTGCAGCAAGCGTTGAGGGCGTTCCAGGCGATGAGGATGGCGAGGATGCCTGTCAGAGCCGATTGCACGGCAATCAGGACGACGCCGGCGACGGTCTGCGTCGTTTGCCTGATACCAAACTCCTCAACAAACAGCAGAATGCAGGCGACAGACAGCACGCGCACGACTGCTATGACGATGTTGATGACATTGCCAGATTTGCGCTCGTACGGCCGACTCCAGAGCAGCAAGATCAGCATGAGCCCTTCAATGACGAGCTGTGCAATCGTCTGAACCCTGCCGTGACCGTCGGCGGCAGCAAGGACGCAGCCTTTAGCGAACATGTAAATGATGGCCGGGACGAAAATCCACCAGTAATCCTTCTTGTAGGACTCGTAGAAGAGCGAATACTTGACCCATATCGTCTTGTCCTCGTACAGGGCCCTGGCATCACCCTCCAGCTGCTTAAGCTTCCTGGCCGTGTGCCAGATCTTCCACGAGAAAAAGGCAAGGATGCCGGTGAAAAGACCGAGGGTGACGCCGGCGAGGGTCTTTGCGGCCCAAGAGTCGCCGTGGGTGAACTGAAAGATGCAGTATAGCACCCATATGCCGTAGAGAATGAGGATGAGGGAGGTGATGGTTCGCGCGATGGATCCCCAGTAATGCTTGCGAAAGCCGCTGAGCGACTCGGGGAAGTTGCCGAACAGGGCCCAGACCTCGAGGACCACCTTGACGAGCAGGATGCCCACGGCGATGGCGGCAATGATGATGGCCACGACCAGCAACGCCGTCATGAAGACGTCCGACTTGGGAACGGCAAGCTGCTCAGCATAGGCCTGGATGCCCTTGACCGTGTGCTGAAAGTTGGACGAAGTCTGGGTAGAGTTGGCGGACCCAGAGGCGGTGTCGTTGACGGACGTCTGGATGTCGCGGGCCGCGATGGTCAGGATGTCGTCGAGCGCACGCTTGAACTTGAAGAGCCCCTGGTTCGGGCTGTTTGTCGAGCCGTCCGGGAAGACGAGCGTGGCATTTTTGAGAAACTCTACGCTATCCTCCGTAAGATTACCGCCGGTCTTGGCCCGGAAGCCGTCAATGCCGCTCTGAAGGCCGGTCCAGGGGAAGACGCCGGCGGCGAAGGCAAAGTTCTTAGCGAAGCTGCGGTAGATAGGTGGGTAGTTGACCGAGAGCATGCCGTTCATGGCCATGCCCTGAAACCAGCCGAAGACCTCGGTGAAGCTTGGGGAGATGGTACCGACACCTCCACCCGAAGCCGCACCGCCGGACACGGCAGCGCTGACGGCCGACGCCCCCGTCAACACGAGAGCCGCGCCGACAACTCCGGCTGCGACGTACTGGACGGCGGGCACGTCGGCCGTCTTGCCGTTGGAGACTTGGGACTGGATACAGGCCACCCTCGTGCCACCGTCGAGGCTGTTGAGCTGCAGCGTGGCTTGGGCAGCGATGTCGGGGACCTGGAAGGCGATGGCAGGGACCATGTCGGCGAACTGGGACGGGATCTGCTGTGACCCCTGGGCGGCGAAGGTCCCCACGGGAACGGGGCACAGTCGCTGGACGAAGGTGTCCTTGTCGCACGGGTTGAAGGTCTTGGTGTAGACCTGGTTCCCGTAGGCGGTGACGTTTAGGACGGCCGTGACGTTTTGCTCCTTGGAGCTGGAGCCGGCAACGTCAAAGGTGACGGTCTTGTTGTCGTTGTTGTAGCTGATGTTGACCTTGTCGACCTTGATGGTAGCGTCGTTGCCGCAGTCGCTGAAGCCGTCCGTCTGGAGGATCTGGGACCCGCATGCCGTCGTCGCGAGGGCCGCCACGACCACCATGCTTTTCCAAAGCCTCCATCCCGAGTTGGAGCGAGCCATGCTCGCCGTCGTCGTCGTTTCTGCTCCGACTACCTAGGCTCGGTACGTGATTGCTCGCAGGTCGATGATTGTACGAGTATGTCGAGAAGCTCGTCGCCGTGTAAGTGAGGCCAGATGACTACTGCTAGCGGCGAGTCTGGCCCTTCATGAAAGCGGTTTCGAATAGAGAGCGTGGAACGAGGCGTCTCGATGAACCCAATGCGAAGGGATGTCGTCTTCCCAGGTGAAT
Source organism: Tolypocladium tropicale (assembly GCA_024340005.1). Classification (NCBI taxonomy): domain Eukaryota; kingdom Fungi; phylum Ascomycota; class Sordariomycetes; order Hypocreales; family Ophiocordycipitaceae; genus Tolypocladium; species Tolypocladium tropicale. Next base: position 298,975 of record JALHBU010000392.1, on the reverse strand, counting down.
CAAAATGTCGCGAGGGCGAGGAAGAAAGAAAAGTCAATGAGCAAACGATGCGCCCGCAGGGCTGCAACGGCCGAGGATCAACCTGGTCAAGAATGGGAAGAAACAAAGGAGAGAAAAAACACGCCTGCTCCCAGCAGCCAAGAAGTGAGCGTGTATCTTGGGGCCGAGGGGGGTTTGAGAGAAAGACTTCCGCCTGAAGCAGAAGAGGTGTGGAAGCGCGGTGGAGGGAGAGGCACGAAGTCCGGGAGAGCCCAGGGGGTGCTTTGGGGGGTCGCTTTGGTGAAACGAAGGGATGGCAGGGGCTTCTTCGCGGGCGCTGCTGCCAAAAGAAAAAGGTCAAACAATTGCGTGCGCCCACTGACGAAAGAAAAGAGAAGCGGTTTGGTGAAGCAAAAGGATGATTGCGAAGCAGAGGAGACAAGTCGTGCTCGTTGCTCGTGTTGATCTGTGCTGCTGGGCCGAAGGCCTCCAACGAAAGCATGCTGGGGGCGGCGAGGGGGCACGGGCGACGGGGGCATCGTCGCCTCGCTTGCGACCGACAGTGGCCATTCGTTCTCTCGGCTGTCCATGTCGACGGGCCCGTTCAAGGTCTCATCCATGCACCGCACCCTTGCGATTGCCGGGCTTGCGTGTGCTCGTAGGTATGTACGGAGTGCTCGTACTCGCACTCGCCCTCTCGGCACCGGCCCCCAGCGTCCAGTCGTCCAGCAGCGGAGGCGGTGGGCGCGTGGGGTCGGCCTCCGTTGCCCCATAGCGCCCCATCCACCCGCCAGGGGACCCGACCTCAGGGACCCGGGCGGCTCTGCGGCTCCCGTCGCCCTCGCCAGCCGCCATTGGCTGCGCCCCGCCGCCCCTGGCCCGGTCTGAAACCACCCCAAAACCGGCCGCGCCAAACCTACTCGTCCTCGTCCATGCAGAAGACCGCACCTGGCCGTCGTCGACTCTTCGCCGAGGAAGATTGGTTCGAGCAGGCAGAGCCCAGATGTGCCGTGACTGCGCTGCGGGAAGCGACACGTTTGACCTGTCCTGCCGCCCGGCCACGTCCGAGTTCACGTGTCCGACTCACCATCTGTCACTTCATGGCGCCGCTCCTCGCATCGTCCCAGGGACGAACCACCGAGGGGGCTGTGCTCTTTGCTGCGCTCCAGTACGAAGGTACGGAGTACGAGTACTCATATATGATAGCGGTGTCGGTCAGACCATCGAATCCACACCTTTGCCATGCCCGCCTGGGCCACCTTGGCCACCAAATGCCCTTCATTGACTTGCCCTCCTGCGGCTCGCTGCGGCAACTCGCATGGGCATGGGCATGGGCATGGTTCCCTGGGCACTGATCGTCCTCTGGCAATCCTGTTCTCTCGCGTGGCCACGGGTATGGAGACAGTAGGCTGGGAACCACGATCCTTCATGCTACAAGTACATGAATACCAGGTCTCCACGTTCCTGCCGTGGTTATATATCCAAGATTGCGTTGGCCGACCCTCGCTCGGCCTCATCCCTTCTTCTGGCCTCTTCGGCATACCGTTAGGCACGCCGCACGCAAGCCGACAGCCCGTGGCAGTCCGGCAGTCCCAGACCGTCGGGAATCGAGCCTGTCAGACCATCACCATGCCCCTTACCCCGGGCCTCGGGCCTGCCTGGGACCCTCGGCATGCCCGTACTCGTAATTTGCTCCCAATGCGGACAACCACGTCTCCAGCACGTACGGAGCACATCGCTTCCTAGGTGAAGTGATGAGAATACTTACCATCATCTCTGGACTTCGATGACATGAGCCCACGCCGTCCAAATATAACCTCAGCCTGGCTTCGCCCGTCCCGTCATCTTCACACAGCCCCCTCATGCATCGTGCTCTTACGTGCTCATACTCGTACTCTGTGCCTCGTGTTTTGTCGTCAATGCGAGACAGCCATGAGCAGCCCCAAAGGGTCCGTCTCACGCCACGCCTTGCTTTTCCGAGTGTCGAGACCCGCCCGGGCCAAGCTTGCACGCGCGACCATTCATCTCCGGCTCTCTGTCACCGCCACAGTGACGCAGCAGGTGTTTGAATTCGTTGTCATTCATGAGCATCTATCCATCTCCCAGAAAACCATGCCCTCGTCCACCCAACCCCTTTGCATCCATCAATCAAAGAGAAAAGTATAGGAAGGAAAAGAGATTCGAACATTGATTCATCGTGACAGTTTTAAACAGCCCGCTCATATATGTCTTGAAGTGGAGGACAATATCGTCAAGAAGAGAAAGGGTATACAACGCCAACATGTCATGAGAGCCGCAGTCCGCGACTCAACAACCGGATTCCATCATATCCAAATCGAACACATGCTCAACCCCGTTCTTGAGTCACGCTCACATATCATCCAAAAGCCATGGCCCACTTCGGACAAGGTAAAGAAGGAAAAGAGAAAAAAGAGAATAGGAGTGGGATTGTCTCCCGACAATGGGGAAGGGTGCGGTGTGGGTCATGACAGGAGAAAGCATGGCAGAACAAATCAATCGGTCTAGAGGAACCCAGTCAGGCGCCTCTCCTCCCACGTCTGCTCCTGGTTGTTGCCGCTACCGCTATTTTGGTGCGGTGATCGGGAGTACGTCGACAGCGATTCGTGGCCGCTAAACGGGCTTCCGTTGACGCTCGACGGGTCCATCATAGCTTCGTATCCCAGCTGCCGGCCCATGTGCCCGTCCCCCACATTCTGGAGGCCCAGCGCGTTGAACTCTGGGAAGGGCTCAACCTCATTGTCGTTCATTGGCATGTACGGGTTAGGCCCCGGCGCAAAGGCATTCGGCGGATTGGACAAGCCTTGGATCCGCTGACTCGGGTCGAATCCTTGCATCTGATTCATGCCCAGGGCGGGTTGATGTAGGCTCTGTCCAATGTTACCGTACTGCGGCGCATAGAAGGGCTGCTGTTGCTGCTGTTGCTGATACTGGCCTGGTGGCATGACCGGATACGTAAACTGGCCCTGGTTGGGAAAGCCCATGTGTTGCTGGTGAGCGGGCTGCAGCTGGGGCTGGCGCTGCTGCTGGCCAACATCCGGGTACTGCACCGCTGGCGACGTCTGGTTGGGAAGAGAAATCGCAGGGCGCGGTGGAGGGTCCTGGATGGGGCTGATGATGGTGTCAGCAGCCAACTCCTTTGCCTTGGCTGCCACAAGGCGGAGGACCGGCAGCGAGATCTGCTCCATGTGCTTGGCCAGGTGGACGGTGAGCTTCTTCCAGGTCGGGAACACCTTGCCGCAGAATCGGCACGGCTCTTCCTGCGGTCGCGTATTTGTCTCAATGTGACACTGTTCCACCTTCTGCCACGTGGGATCCATGCCGCCGGCCCGCTTCATGGCAGCCTTGGTCTTGACCTTTGGCTCCAAGAATTTGTGCTCGCGCACCAGGTGCTGCAGGAAGTTGTCTCGTCGGTAGCACGTATGACGGCAGTCATCGACGTCACACGTCCACCACTCCAGGTGCCGGTGTCCTTCGTTCTCGTGGCGAACCCAATCGGCCTTGCGCTTGAAGATCTTGGGATCTCGACACTTGTCCCAGGTACACGTGAACGGCTGCACGTCCTCGTGCACATGCTTGGTCCAGTCAGACGGCTTCTGGAACTTCTTTCGTTGGTAGCAGAGCTGACACTCGAACTCAGCAGGCAGATACTGCGTCGGAGGCATTGGAATGTCTTGCGGGAAGCTCTCCTGGCTTATCACACCTTCCGACGGCACACCCTCGTCGGCATCGTGCAACTGAGTCGACAAGGGGTCGACTCCTCGAGGGTCCCCCTTTTGATCGAGGACGTTGGCCGCTCCTCCGAGCGCAATGCACAGTGAGCCGCACGGACAGTTGGCACCGAGGCCGAGATGCCTGACCTTGGCATTCAGCAAGTGCTTGTAGCGAATGATCTGCTGGTGAGCAATGCGGTCAACCAGGTAGCCGTGCGTTGCCCCCAAACCAGGGTTCAAGGTTACGACGTGCTGCTGGAAACCCGCGAAGTTGGGTGCAATATCATCTATGATGTTTGGATTCGCCTTCATGTCGCTATCTTCATAGAGATCATCGTCATCGTCGTCGTCGTCGTCATCGACGGGAAGGCTACTCGTCGTGGTAAGAGATGCCACTGGCGGGCCGCCAGACTTTTTCCACATCCCTACGAGGTTCGGGTGGCTTTCTGAATGGATCGAGGCGGTGGACGGCTTGGGGATCTCAGATTTGCTCCTAGGCCGTCTGAGCGTGTGCTTTACGCTGAGGCTACTGGTGAGGCTACTCCTGGGAGAGGCCAAGGGCGTCGTGCCGCTGATGGATCCGCTCCGTGAATGAGTTGTGCCGATGGATGCCATGTGTTGGGCCATATTTACCAGAGCGGTATTGATGCTGGGCGTGGATGGCTTCCTTCCCCAACTCGACGTTCGAGACGTGGGAGATAGATGGGGCGTGCTATCGCGCTTGCCCAGTTGTTCGTCTTCCTGTTGGTACGGCCCGTCTCCGTCCTTGGCCCCATGCGATCGAGAGCGACTGCGAGAGCGTTTCCGCATGGAACTGCCGCTAGGTCGCCGGACCAAGCCGCGGAGATCCCTCAGCAAGCCTCCCGACTTGTTACCCTTGTCGCCGCTACCTCGACCGAGGGATAGCTTCTTCAAGAAGCTGCCGCTTGTGACTCCTTGGATGTCCAGGTCCAATACACTAGGATGGCTTCGTCGTCGAGTACCCCAAGTCGCCGATCTAGAAATTATGGAGTCGTTGTCGCGACACAGTCTCTCAAACTTCTCGATCGCCGCTTGAGATGATTGTGGTTGGGTATTGCCTGGAGCTCCCGTGGTGATCTGGTGCAGCACAGGGGCGTCCGCCCAGTTGCGATTTGCCGCGATGATATCGCGGTCGACGTCATTCATTTGCCCAACCTGTCCTTCGTTGTAGTACGTCTGTCCGGGGACATATCGGTTTTCGGTTGCGTCTCCAAAAGGAATGCCATCATCGCGCTCGTAACTTGCCTGCTCCAGGGCTCGAATCTCGTCGGCGGATTTCTCCCGCGGTGCGGGTGCAGCGTCGACGTTGCCAGAGAGCCACTTGCCCACGTCTTGGTTCCGGTCGTCGATATTGCGTCGGTTCATCAACTCGTTGATGCTGGGGACTTCATTGGAAGGACGACTACCGGGTTCAAGTCCGCTGCGTCCCGCAGCTGACTCGCTGTGCCAGCGGTCCAATGAGTCTCGATGTGCCGAGGTGAAGTTTTGGTCGTGGGCCGAGGAGATGAGATCGCCGGCAGAGTGGATGCCGCCTCGTAGTGTACTTGGGCTGTCATCGAAGGTACGTTCAACCGTATGGACTGGAGCATTGTCATCCTGGCCCCAGACGGAAACGGTGACCCGCGGACTCTGAGGGTTCATGGCAACCGGAGGGATCGCAAGGCCGTCCTCGCTCGTCCTGTTGCTGCTGCTATGGCTGGGCGTGAGGTCCGAGTTTTCGACGACAGGAGCAGTCTTGAAAGGCTTCTGCAGCTGCTGTGGAGAGATGGAGTCCGGGAACCAATCCGCGACTGACTGCGAGACGGTTTCCTTGCGGTCACTTCTCGGCGAGATGGCGTGGACGGAGGCTGTGTGCGAAGGAGTCAGGGGGTACGAGCTGCCGTCGCCAACCTCATTCTGCGGCTCAGGGATCGGCGGGTCTCTGGCCAGGAAGGCGGGTTGGTCCCAGGCGGCGGCGGCGTCGAGGAAGGACGGCGTGCCGCCCTCGACGTTGCTGAAGTCGGCGCCGAAGAAGGGGTCCTCGTCGAGGTCGCTGAAGTCGCTCGACTGGTAATTGCCCGGGGTTGTCGAGCCGCCAGGGGTCTCGAACAGTTGGTTAGCCGAGGGAGAGACGGAGTCGCTATGAAGCCGCGACAGGGCGTCAGACGTTGAGAGCAACTGGCAGCCGGAGGCGGGCGGGGAGATGTTGCGGGGTTCGGGGCTCTGGAGAGGATCGTGGTCCTGGCCGTTGAAAGATCCAGACGCGGGGGCGATTGCGGAAGCCATGGTCGCGCCTCTTGAGCGAGGGGACAGCAGTGGGTATATATGAGGTGTAAGACGGAGAAAAGGCCAGGAGCCGGCCAGGCCCGCGGGTGGATGCGCTTGGGGAGGTGAGGTGAGGTCACAGACAGGGGAGCATGTTCCCAGACCCGCTCGAGGCACGGGCGCAAAGGGACTTGGTCAGTACCTGGGGAGGTCCGCAGCCGGAGCGGTGACTGGAGCAGCAGATGGCGAGGCTGCCTTGGGATGGGACGGTCGCGCGCGAGCGAGAGAGAGAGCGCGGGTGGTGGTGGTGGTGGTGGTGTCGTGGGAAAGAGGGCTGAGGTTGGGAACGCCGCGGGCTGCGCGTGGATATTGATCGAGGCGCTTATGGCCCGTGGCTAGGCAGGGGCCAGCACACCATGCAGCCGCCGTCAATCCTCGTCGATACCTGCCAGCCGAACCCCCGGTAACCGAGCAGGCACTCCGTAGGGACGACGGGTGCGCCCGTCGGGATTGGAGGCGCGCAATCCGCGTTGGATGCCCAGGCACGGCACGGCACGGCGCGACGATGCAGTACGAATATGTGCAGGCCAGTAGACGGCGCCGAGGGTGGGAGCGGTTGGGCCTGAGAAGCGAAGCGGGCGGTTGAAACTGACTGGACAGGGACGACGAGATGGCAGAAGTAGACCAGCTGGCCGAAGGCTGGTTGGCTGGTTGGTCGATGCGTCGCTCGCGGGCGGCCGCCGGCGCAAGCGCAGTCGAGCTCCCCACGGAGGAGGCTCTAGGTTGTTCGGTGGGCTCAGCTTCGGCTGCCTGCCCGGGCGGAGCGAGGGCCCCAGCTGGGACGAGTCATCCGCCATCGTCGTCGACGGCCAGCACCTCGTTCGCCTGCCGGCTCCGTTTCCACGAGTGCGCCTCCGTCGCCGGCCGCAGCGTTGCATCGCATCCTCGCCAGCCCGAGCATGCCATCGTCCATCCGTCGGACGCGCTCCGTCAATGGCTTCCATCCCCTCTGCCCAACTTCCCGTCGCCAGCCAGAACCCGCCCCTGCCCTGCCCTGCCAACCGCGCTCGTCTGCCGCACGCGCCGACGGCTGAAGAGCCGCATGTCCGCCAGAAACCCCGCTCGCCGGCCGATTCGCACCCTCGCACTGCCTTGGCTGGCTGCAGCATGGCTGCACGTCCGGGGTGGCTTGTCTTGCCAGTGTGCTCGTGGGGCTGAACCGCCCACCAAGTCCGCCTAGCCTCAGGTGAGAACGCCTCACAGGCACGCGCCGCCGTGGTAGCGCGCTACCGCCGCGCCCAGCTCACCCACGCGGGCGCGCCGGCGTACCCTCGCATCGTCCGCCGACCCAGTCTTGCGAGGTGCACTCCATCGCCAGACTCGGCCCCATCCAGGGCCACGAGGCGCATTCCGTGGATGCAAGATGGGCGCCACCGAGCCCTGCGCCGCCTCGCGCCATGGTCGGCCCAGGGGCATCGAGCCCACGGCCTCACCTCCCACACTGAATCGTCTCCAGATTGCCCGATTGAGCGACGCGATTCCACGAGCATCCATAAGCCCGCGGATCATCACGTCGTTTGTCCGGTTGAGAGGCAGGTGCAGCTTTTGGCACTTTTGCATCGGCACGGGTACGAGTGCCTGTCTGCTGCCGCCGGACCACCCGCCGGCCATCGTGTGCCGCTGAAGGTCGCGCCTTTTACGAGCACTCGTGCTCGACTCGTACACGCACACCCTTCTTCTGGAACTTTCAAGGTTGCCGGTCTTAAAATTGCCTTCCCCACGACGTCAGATGGGCCCGTCCCAATCAGCCCCCATATCGCTGGGATGCAGTCACGCCGCCAGCCGGGCCATATTCCGTCTATCTTAAGCTTACACGTGCTGCAAGCTGACAGGCGAGCCATGGCCAGCATTCTGTCCGTCCGACACTGTATACGGAGTACGGAGAAGCCAGTTTCGCCTTGTCAAGCTCTCACTGCATCGAGGGTGGCATGCTGCGCTGTGCTTAGCCGGCGGCTGTCTCGTCGGCTGCGGACCCGCCGTCAGCGATAGACGCCCTGACGCCCTGTCGTCCAGCCCTAACGGCGCGTGCCGAGATGAGCCAAGCACACGTCCATCAGCCGCATGAACGCAAGGCACATTGCCGTGATTTCGGGCTTCTTTTTTTTGCAAGCCTGCCTGTGTCGGGCCAGGTCATACTTTCAACATGCCGCAGGCAGTCCCTCCCGGCCTGGGCTGGACCAGCGGACGCGCTGCCCGGACCGCTGCCACCTTCCGCTTGCCGACGGGCCCATTGCAGATGGAACCGATGGCGCGCTACGGCAGTACGGTACGGAGTACGAGTAAGCACATAAAATGCCGGGCGGGCCGTAGGCGCGGTTGTTGCTCCTTGAGCTTACCCGTGTTAGTCGCACGCATGGCTCACGGCCCTGTTCAGAGCTCGGCTCATGGCATTCAAACAGGGACGACCACGTAGACGAGATGCGTAGGTTTACTTCAGTTCATCCAGCCGCCCGTTCCCTGAAGCGTATTTGGACAAGGGCCACGTGATTGATGCACCGCCGCGGCTCCCGTAAAGGTGAAGTTGACATTGAGTGCGGGCACTAGGCCCAAAAGGGCCTCGGCCGCCTCACGTCACCGTCGCCCCGACGGATGCAAGGCACCGTCCTCGTCCTCATCACTCCCTCGCATCAACCCCCCCCCTCCCGCGAACACATGTTTGCAGCTACCCCATTCACACGCCCCGTTGGTGAAGCCCAGCTCGACACCGCCGGCCCGTGGCCCGGCCCGCGTAATGAGACATTTGCGCAGCCCGTCTTGAGCTAACCTCGCCGCCGCCATGTTCCAGGTTGGTCCCCCATTTGATGATTCAACAGACTCGATGAATTCGAGGTTCCCCTGCTCCTTGACTGTCGACTGACACTTTGCCAAATGAAGCCGCGCCCAGAGGACAATCTGCACCTGCGGCTCCATAGAGCGCGCTCCATCGTGTTGACGACCGAAGAGTAAACCTCACCATCCTCCCTCCCTCTCTGCGCCAGCTCCCCATCCACCTATTCCCCTTTACCCACCACCCTGAGCCTTTTGCATTCCAGGGACACGACCGCTGATACCACCCCCCAGGCTCGTGGAGATCCGTGCCGCCCAGCGCACCTTCGAGGGCGCCTACATGCGTACCGCCCTCGGGCAGTTCTCCTTCGCCCTCGTCATCCTCAAGATCTTCACCTCGGAGTTCTACGCCATTGGCGCCCTCTTCGCCGCATACGGCGCCGCCGTTCTCGTTGTCGCCGTCTATCGCCGCTACGAGGGCCAGCGCCAGTTCTTCACCGCCGAGTCCGCCGATGGCGTCGTCCGCCGCAAGTTCAAGACGAGCGGCGACACCGTCGTGCTCATGACGGCCTTGAGTCTCGGTGCCTACGTCACCCTGCTGGTCCTGACGTGGAGGCTTGCCGGATGATGCGCACATGGCGATTGCAACTTCTTACCCTGGCACTGTCCAAAAGTGCTTTCCCGTTGATGGCGTCATGCCACGCTATGCGATGCATTGCAGCAGGTTGGCTCAAAGTTCAGTCTCATTTGTACAGTTTACCCATATACCAACGCCTGTCATTGCAATGTGCAAGTATACATAAACATGCCAAATCTAATACATCACCCAAACTAAATGCAGACTCCCCAACACCCTGCCCGCTTGTGTATTCCTTGCAGCTCCCGCTGGTACGGTATGCTCATCGCCGTCTGCTTCGTCAAAACAAACATCGACAACGCCTGGCTTTTGCCCTTGAACTCACCCCCATCCAACGTCCATCCACATGCCGTATCAGGATGTCCGGTACATTTTGGTAATGGAATGCCTCCTGTTCGTTTTGAAACGAAACTTGCTGTTCTTCGATAAGAGAATCCTGCTGTAGAAATGCGCCGCTAGATCTCGGCGCAAGCTTGGCTCTTGTTCCCGCAGCTTGTATTCCGACAGCTGTCAATTATCCGAGCTGGTGAGCCCATGCCAGCCCATTCTTGGGGAATTGGGGGTTCGCAAGCTTGTGAGGATGCCGTGGCGGCCCAACGTGCCCATTGACTTCATACATCCCAATTCAGCCTGCCTCGGCCGTCGCGGGAAACTTGCCATTGCTTCTTTCTCATCGCCCACCAGGCCCACCGGGCCTGAAAGCTTCCGGTCATCCTACCCACACCTCGAGAGCGCCGTGAAGACCTGTCTTCGGTTCGACTCTTGTCTTGCCGATATTGCTGTCTCAAGAGTTCAACCACTGCACTCCATCGGCGTCGGTCAAGACAGCGGCCACGGCCGCAGTAGTGGGCTTTGACATCAAAAGTCTCTGGGACAGACGCGATATTTGTGACCCAAAATGTATCTCGACGTAGACCGTTTCGTGTCCAAGGCATCCCCCAAATTTTGTCTAATCTCGGGCCATCGGTCGGCAACCGTTCATCGCACGCGGGCTGGTACGCCCTGTTGCTTGACTTCTGTGATCAAGCTCGCACACTTTACACTGTATTTTTGTCGCATTTAAAAAAACCGCTGGTCTTCAAGTCATGTCGTATAATTCAAACAAAGCCTGATCTCAGGCTCCCTCATACCAATCAAACAGCCTCGACACTGGCTCATGGCGGCGTAGGAAAGGATCGAGGTTTCCCGCCGCAATTACCTCGTCACCAAAGTAGCCGTAGTACTGAGCGCGTGGGGATCGATTCCCTCATCTTCCTTCCTGCAACAAGTTGACACCAATAGTTGGATTCGCCATGGTCACCAGTTCCTGTATAGTGGAGGGCTCTTGTTGCACCAAATCAAGTCGAGTAATACGCGTCCGATGGGGCTTGATTTGTTGCCGAATGTGGCCGCTGCTCCTCCACCCAAATTGGTTGACCTCCGGCCTTGTCGTACTGCCAGCTGCCAAACACATCTGATTGCTTTGGGTACGTGCTCTGTCCGTGTGACAGCATTTGCTGCTGCCATGCTTCCGTGCCGGATGGAACAGCCCCAGCAATCACTGAATTTTGATTCCCCAGCCCAGCCACCGAACCAGGCACCATGCTCGCAACGGGCGCTGCGTAGGGTTGAGGATACATGTCCGAGTAATTGGACGGCCGACGTTCGAAGGTCTGCCCTTGACCTACGGGAACATATTGCACCTGCCGATGGTTTCCCGTGCTTTCGCCGCTGTACGACATCGACCGGCCCGGTGGAAAGTCAGACCAAACCATGTCTTCGTGAGATCCGGCTTCCGAAGCGCCTGATGCCCACGTCGTGGGCGTGGTTGAAGACTGGGAATACGGAGGAAACTGCGTGCCCATCGGCGAGCCGGCCGGGTAAGCTTGCCAAGCCATGTTGACGTTCTCAGATTTCAACGGAACCGTGTTCACGTCTGGTGCCATCCAACCCGTTGGTGGCTGGCCTGCGTAGCCATACTGACCGCTCGAAGGCATCCCGTTGGATGGAACTGTGCATCCGTGTTAGAATATTTCCTTTCATAGTCTGTCCGCGACCCAATCTCTCCTCAGACGGTGCAATCTGACCTTTGGCATCGGGCGGATAGTATTCGTCATTGGCGGTCTGTAATTTGCCACCCTGGGTGATACCGGACACAGGCGCATGGGAAGACACCTCCCCGGGGCTTCCAGTAGTAACAGCTGGCGATGAAGTCGTTGATCCAACGCTCGACCCAGTAGCTTGTCGGGGGGTGCATCGTGAACGGCTCTCTGCACTGGGCTGCTGGTCCACAGGGTAGAAACTACACTCTTTTTTCAGCCGAATGCAGTTGACGCATCTGTTTGGAACATCAGGAGACGCAATGCATCGAATTTTCCGCCGACGGCAATGGCCTACGCGGAACATAGGTTAGAGTGCGTCCAAAGTGAGATTATGGTTTTTCGGGGTGCGGCGGCTTACTGCACGCAATTGAGGTCCTGTGATAGCCAAGCTTGTTCCTCTTCTTCTCGGCAGCCGTTCCAGACTGAGACTGAGTCTCCTGTGTTCCCTGCTGATGCATCTGGCTGGCGTCTGGCGTGGAGAATGACCTCCTCAGTCCCATATTGGGGTTATGTTCGTCATACGAGCCTTCAGAGTCCCTGCAGTCCACGTCAGTCGATGGCGCTTCTTACAGTAGCGCAATGTAGATGGGGCTGTATACTGACTGTGACAAATCCATTGGAGCCTCGTTCGGTGGCGGAGCAATGTGCGGATAGGACATGGTGAGCAAGTCAGAGTCGAGGTGAACAGGAAATGAATCGTGGCAACCGGTCTTCCAGAATTCTGGTTTCGAGTGGCTGTAAGGGGCTCTGACGAGGGCCATGAAATAGGACTACCGCGGACTGATCAGACGTTGTATCAGCAGGCGTCCGGGACGTATAAACAGGACAGGAAGCGGCTTCAAAGTCAGCCCAAGGAATGCCGGGCAATGGGATGTCGCAGGTGGCCAAAACAAATCCAGGAGAGCCAGGGATTCCAGAGTCCAAAGAAGTTTCTCGATCTTGGCAAGAACGGTTAAAGATATCCGGTTGCCAGCTTCTCCAAGGGAGGATAGAATGAAAAGGTGCTCGCGTCAAGGGGAGGCCAGTTAAGGTGACAAACAAAACCGGCACAGTCTGCGTCGCACCTGTAGTCGAATATAGAGGCTAGAGAGCCTGACTGAACGATGAAGGCAAGCAGATATCCAGAAGAATGGCCCGGTAACTCCGTCAGGAGCGTTTTATGGCGACTCGGTGGCAAATATCCTGGACTACTGCCAAAGAAGCGCTTCTGGGAGCGGGTGGTCAACGCAACCGGTCTCCGAGCGCTGAGAGCGTTGTGCCAGCAGCTGGGAGCCGATTTTTATGCTCTTGAAATGCAGTCCTCGGCCGCAACACGTAGGAAATTCTGGACAAGGAAATTGCGGTATCGCCTCAATCCTGGGAAGTTAACGTTGGCGGAGAAAAGGTCATCGATGATGCCTGCCTTGGGTTCGCGTGTTCGAGGGGCTCCGTCTTGATCCAGAAGCGCGCCAAGCTGTGTGAGGATCAATGAGAGTGTGGTTTGCCGTCAAGGTGCGCGACGGCTTGCCGCAAAACTGCGAATGAAGGTGGCGGGAAGCGGACGAAGGAGCCCGTGGGAGCGAACGGCGTGGTGAAGTGGCAGTCTGGCAGATGTAGGGTCCGTAGGGGTAGAGCGTTGATGGGCCGATCAGGTTGAGCAACAGCAAGCATGCGGATGGCTTTCCATTGGACAATATGCTCTGTCTCTCTTTTCTTCTCCCGTGGACTGACCTTTTTTTGAGGTTTGGCTAGGGTAGAGACAACAGCCAGATGGTGCCCAAGCGCCACGACAAAGACCTTCTGTTCGTAGCGCGTCTTCGCGCCGGCACTGATGGTGAGCAGAACCTGGTCGGGGCGACCATGAGAAAAGCAAAGTCCTGGGAGGCGCAGGCGCGTGAGTGTGGGTGAGACGCTGAGATCAGCAGGAAGATGAGGGCGAGACGCTTGGAAGCAGCCAACGATGTGGGAACGAGAAGGCCGCCCAGGCAATATTGAACACTCCCCCCAGCTTTCAGCTCAATAATGCCAGCTCTAGCACTTCGGCAGGGTGGCAGAGGATACCCATCGACGATGGGAGCTTGCCTGGGCGGGGGCGAGGGATATTCTTATACAAGGGACCGTTTGCCTCCGTCGAATGCGTCAGACAAACGAGCAGGCTTGCGTGCCTCGGCCCTGGGACAGGCTGTGGCGGACAAAGTGTACAAACCATGGGTGCAAGCCGGACACTGGTCCTGCATTGGGGGAGCGTTGCGCCTTGTGTTCGGAAACCAAACAAGCTCTCTCCACCATCTCGGTGACCTTGGTTTGACAGCCTTCCCACCACGGCTCCCGGCTCATCTGTGAACGATAGCCACTCCGATATGTGGCGTATCCACCCAGGCATAACGGGGCATAGCGGCGACCGCTGAGGGACTTCCAATCAGCATTGGTGGATCCATGCTGGATGTATTTCATCCTGCCCATAATAAGCGTAGTTCGTGACACTTTGCGAGTGATGTGTGCATGCCTGCCTGCATGCGAACAGGGCATGGATGGCAGCAGGCGGCGCAACTACGCTGAGTGCTTCTCCAAGGGCTGGACGCACATTGGCTCATCATCGATACGGTTGGTTGCCCGCACCTCTCCCCATCACCAGTCTTACCCCTGGCGCGTTGGTATTAGTGGGCGATGGCGCGAGAAACAGTCGTTCGTAGCTGTGCAGAATGGGGGCTGGATGCGGCATGCCAGACAATTGCATGAATCCCCTGGAAGCATCCAGGAACCCAGGCCCAGATAATACGGCCGAGTACACGTAGACGTACGGGTGCGAGTACACCAAGGACCAGTCGGCCCCGGCGTCAGGCCGATGGCGGATCTACATCTCGGGGAGTCGGGCCAGCATCCACGGACAGCCGACGAGACAAGATGTCGCGCATGTGGTAAGGATAATTGCGAGGGGCACGCAAAATGTGCGCTTTGCTTGTGCTCGTTCCACTTCTCCACAGAGGGGAGCCTGGTGTCCGTGTGAGTCTGTATTTCCGTACCAGTAGAACGCATGCAGGTAGACTGGCAGGCTGGGTTGAGCCTTGATCGGGGTTGGTTCACAGATCGCGCCAGGACACAGCCTGGTCCAAGGCATGCCAAGCATGTGGATCCCCGCGGGAGTCCAAGCACGGCGCCTCGGAAGCACCCTTGAAGCCTTGACCACCTTTGTTTTAATCGCGTCCCTAGCCGTCTTTGGAGTAGCGACGGGCCCACCCTTCCCCCGACAAGTCTGCCAAAGACGCCGGTATCTGACGAGGTAGGTCTCCGGCGAGCGAGCGCGGATGCATGTACGCGCAAGGCAGGAGGGCGAGGGCGGCGTCGTGGGTACACAGCGGCAGCCAGCTGCATCCCAGCTACACGGTTTTGGGGCTAGCATCGTCTTGTCCCCCTTTCCGCCAGGTTGACTGCGGCACGACTGCAGGTAGGCTCTTAGCGTCACGAGATGGGATCCCCCTCATCCCATCCCAGGGCGGGAACCCTGCCTGGCGTTGCATCGAAAGGGCTTGAGCCAACGCCTGCTCTCTGTCAGTAGTTGTACAATCGCGAGACGTCTTGCCAACCAACTTGGAAGAGGAATGGGGTCGCCGCTCGACGATTTCCCATAGCGGCAGGTAGCTGCACAGACTGGCCGTCGTGTCCAGTTGCAAAAGGTACCGCCCAGGACCAGGGACCAAGGGCCGAGGCTACCTACCATTGCCTAGGCACCTGGATGGGCACTGGCCGCGGTGGCAATGGTGACAATAGCAGCGGCGGCGCCGCGGACGCTGGCGTCGTGCTGCAGGCAATCCCGTCCTCGCGAGATCCAAATGCCCGATACCTAGTCCGTACTGCAAGTGCGCGCCTGCTCGCCAGCAGGATGCCCTCTCCACCCACCCCATGCGACTGAACTGGACTGCATGACGAAGGTTGGGATGTGGCTAGAACGTGGTGGGTGTCTGACAGCTCGTGTACGGACTAGGCCCTCCCGAGAAAGCCACGATGACGATGTCGTTGGCTTGGCCCTGGCCGAGCAGTGCGCATGGACGCTCGCCTGCTCCTTTCGCAGAGCATTGTGGCCAAGGCACATGTGCCGAGTGCCTCGAACTTACGTCAAGCGATGAGGCAACTCGACGCCTCCCAGATGAGACAACGAGAGAACCCCGTCCCGGCAGCCCAAGGCCACACAGCACAGCTTGCGGAGGTACTCCGTAGACATGGCTGGCTGGCTGGCTGGCCGAGTGGGATGCTGCGGGCAGGGAACCCGGCTGGCGTAAAGGGGCGCCGTGCGGATCTGCTCCGTCTGCTGGGGCCCTGTTGGTCGCAGCATCGATGTGCAGCCGGGATGCAGCGGTTGGGTGGCTTGTCGCCGGACCGCACAGCGCAGAATCGGCTCCATGTCCATGCCAGAAGGCTGAGGCTCAACAAGGGGATGATGCCGGGCCGACCCCAGACTCGCTTGGAGAAAGCTGGTGGCTCGACGACGGACGCCGGCCGTCTCCCGCTCAACGACGTGCCTGGCGGAATCTGGCTCGGCCGAGAGATGTCCTCAATCCTCCGCGAAGG
Organism: Tolypocladium tropicale; assembly: GCA_024340005.1. Lineage (NCBI taxonomy): Eukaryota > Fungi > Ascomycota > Sordariomycetes > Hypocreales > Ophiocordycipitaceae > Tolypocladium > Tolypocladium tropicale. The sequence goes on along the minus strand of JALHBU010000392.1, from coordinate 282,911 downwards.
TTGGTGATCTGCTCGCCATCCGGGACAATGTCTCGGCGCTCGCTCTCCACACTTTGGCCCCAAGGGTACCGGGGAAGACATCCGCGGTGCGCTAATGTTGTCGAGGTGCGTCTCGCGAATGTGGTCGAGAGGACCTCGTGGGGGGCGATTGGGTGTCGGACCCGCTGTCCCTGGCTAATACTGCCTGCTCGGCTGCGTCAGACCACCATCATCTCAAGCCCAACCCACCCATAGTTGACGGAGCGTGTAATAGCAGACCGACGAAGCCAAGGTCGCATGGCCGTTACCCATTGGGTGCTCAACGGCTCGGCCGATACGGGACGGCCAATGCTATGCTTCAGCCGGGGCCTGGGTCGAGGCGCCGATCGGCTGCTCGCGTCTTGCACATCCGCTGCCAGGGCGCTTGCGCCTCAGGAGATGCGCGGATGCACTGTTGGGAACCCATGGAGTCATCCCCAGCATCTGACTGCTGTTTGGTTTGCACATTGGGAGTGGTAGGTACGAGCAGGTACGTCTCTGGAGATACAGGTGATTCGGAAGCCTCGAGGCACGTGCTGTGGATCAGCGAGCGACGACCTGAGGCAGGCAAACTCAGCCAAGGCCCAGCCCCAGCCCAGTCTTCCAATCCGTGACTCTCTGGCCGACGCTGTACAACACGACAAGTTCATTCGCTGGAGCCCAGGATGGAATATCGCCTTCCATCCCCCCTCCCCACCCATCAGTGATCAGTAGCCCATGGGCAGCTGAGCACAGCGGCACCAGCACTGTCGACGTCGCTGTCGACGTCGCCGTCATTGCCACTGGCCCTGGGCTCCAGGCGCGGAGGCACGCAAGCAGTCGTCGCACCGTGCTGGGAGCTTGCTGCACGCCGCAGCTGCAGACGATCCCACACCGGTCTGGGTCTCATCCACCTTCAGCCACCCAAAGATGCAGCACTGCTTATGCATCTCCGAGGATGGCGTCCCACTTACGCATAACTAGACCGGGTTCCGGAGCACGAATATAGCTGCTGTATGGAGTACGGACCATGTACGGAGTACTCGAACGGGCGCGGATATTCATGGCTTGTCTTTTATACCCAAGCACGAGGAAGTACGAGTAGTCCCTAGGGCCATAATTAGGTGCGAGTGGGCAAGGTACGGACTCCCAAGGTGCGGAGTACTTGGGAGCTGACGCTCGCTTGCAGGACATCGCCTGCGAGCAAGGTGCCTTGCTTAACAGCGCACGTACCTCTCTACTATGCGTCGCCCTCCTACGATATGCGCCGCTACGACAAGGCCCTTGGGGCAGCAAGGCCTCCTCCATACGGAGTACGAGAATCGGCTCTTGGCCACTCGAGGGGCGGACAGCCTATCTAGCGCCGTGCCTACTCCGTACTGGTGGCCTTTTAAGATGCAAATTATTCTCCGACACACCAACGAACAGGCGCAGTGTCATCCGGGCACGCCCACCGCGGCTCCCGGCAACCAACCAGTTACCTCTCAAACTCGTATAAACGCTGCGTAGTGGTAGGCACTGCTCTTCTGCGCAGCGCAGAGCAAAGCAAAGCAACTTGTCGGCCACGGTAACGTCATCTTGACAGGGAAGATGGCCTCTGTTTTCACGACCCCTGTGAGCCGTTGCTCGTACCTGCCTTGCCTGCGCAGCCCAGAGCGTGGTGCACTCGCCTGTACGGAGTAGAGCCAGTGTGCGCGTATTAGCTGTTGTACGGACCTCGAGTACTCGCAAAGGAACCAGAACCAACCGTCGATGCCATCGAAGCAGCCAACGGCAGACGAGTGTCCCGGCTCCGCCTCCTTTGGCTCTAGCTTCGGCCCTTGGGAATCTGGACTGCGCTGCAACGTCTCACTACAAACGTCCGCTACAATATCACCTCATTATGACCCAAACTACGAGAGGGCTCTGCGCTCCGGGCCCAGTCGTGACTGTGCCTCACTCGTCGTAGCACGGACGAAAAGGCTCCGTAGACCATTGCAAATGGAGCAAAAGACCGACGGAGCCCACATCGTGGCCGTTGGGGGCCAAGGGAGATTACGTACCTGCTGGGCGATGGGCGAAGACCGGCGCAATGCTGGTCCAGGCAGCTAGCTCGAGAAACAATGCAAGCCAATTGCTTGTACGCAATCGCGTACCAGGCACATCGGCCTAGTTCAAAATGTGACGGTCGTTGTGCAACTTCACATATGGTGTTGCTGTGGCAAGTGGTGCGCTTTCTTGTCCCCCCGCGCTGACTTATCGTCAACGCCCTTTTGGGGCCAACTCGCATTGGGATGATGGATCCCATCAACCAACCATCCATGTCACGTCTCCGCTTCTCGACCTCAATTTTCTTTTGGAGACTTGCGTTGCCCCGTTCCCTTGCAGATTGCCTCGCGAGCTCCAATTGCTCGTCGACCGCGGATGCGCTCGCACTCCTAGCCCCCGGGGCATGCTCCGCCAGTTGATATCCACCCCGACTGGAGTACACTTACGAGGTGGGTGCTTCACCCATGCAAGCTCAAACTCACGAGATCGGGCTTTTTTCCCCTCCTCTAACAAGTCGCCTATTTTGGTCACCGTCGGTATGGAGAGCATATAACAAAATCCATGATGCTATTCACTGGTAGAGTGGAGCGTCACAAAAAGGCCCGGGCTTGATCCAGATGCTCGTGACGAGCCAGTCGGGGCGATTTGTAAATGGCCTTGCACAACGGGGAGGGCTCGATTCCCCCTGATAAATCAATCACAATTGCTCCTCGGACGGTGCATCTGCTCCGACTCCCCATCACAGAGCTCCGTTCGGCCATTTCACTTTCGTGGCCGTTCGTTGTGCACCTCTTTTCTTTTGCGAGGCCTCGAATTGCCGTTCCCCCTACCAGCGCTTGAGCCGTCCAGGATTCCCAAAGTTCAGTGCATGACCCTGGGTTGCCTTCGCTACCGCGAATCGACTCGGTATGGGGGGAAGCGGGGAAGTTCTCAGCAAGCCCACACCACTACTCGTACATGTACGGTTTTCTATGTGTTCTCGAGCATACGATATCTTCATGGTCCAGCGTCCTTCTGAGGTCACCAAGCTGCGTATCCGTCCCCCACGCTAGCAAATTTGAAAGGCCGACCCTGGAACGCCATTGCTTTTGCCGCGTTGGGAGTCTCAGCCTTCCCGTAAGTCTCATTCGATGAGAGAAGAAGCAACTTTAGCTCCTTGACGCTCGACGCTAAGACAACCGAGGCCTGGTACGGAGCGCAGGCCTCGGACAAAACCGTTGCGAGCTAGCGAGAGACGAGTGTTCGTTTTGATCCAAGCCGAGACATGCAAATGACGCTATTTTTGCCTTTCCACAGCGTCAGAATGTCTGGCTATCCCAGCAGGATAGATTGTGGCGGCTCGCACTTCTTCCAATCTCGGCGTGTCTCCTCTCTTCCCTCCCCCGCGCTGCAAGCGTAGACAATGATCAACGCCTCCATCGGCACAGGTCACCTGTGGGCGCTGCAGGGCCTCACAGATAATGCACTCGCTCTGCGCCATTGCCGCACTTGTGGTTCGGGAAATCACCGGCATCCCCAGGTTGAGGGCTGCCGACAGGACGCGGCTACCTCTGTCAGGGGACTTGAGTGATATGCGCGTCTTGTCGGAGTGTCTTGCGTGTCGGCTCTACCTGGATGCATGTAAACTCAGCTAGCAACGACAATGGATTTTTCCGAGACAATAGGCGCACAGAGGAAGCACCTCGCAGGACAGGACATACGGTGAGCCGGCTATCACCAACAACGGATAACAAATGCAGTATGCGTGCTCTCCTACGTTGCCGCTACCCGTCTACTCGTACGTGCGTAAGGTTAGGATGCAAACGAATAGCATTGTTCAGATGAAGAGACGAAAATCGGTAGCCTGACCGCCTAGATGCCATTTCACCGCAGCAACAGACTTTGAAGCCAGGATTGGCAATGGAGACAATCAAAAAGGCCGATGGGATGCCTGTTGCCCTTGACTAGAGCCTAGCTGCTGACAATGGATCTGTTCTATAATGTACCATACTTTCATGTCCTGAAGCCGCAAAGCAGTGTCACGGGAAAGTACGCGACAGTTCAACGAGATACGTGTTGTTGTCACCTGCTGCTCTCAGGCACCGTACAATAGCCTATAGCCTTTTTATCTTGCAAGTAGGGAGTACGGAGTAGAGAGCTCATTAGTGCCAGGTTTTGGCCATGCCGGGACTCTAGAATCGTTTCCCCTTTGCTGTAGGTGGCAAGAAGCCCATGCCCCTGGAGCTGGTAAGAAACTATTCTCCAGATGTTGGGCAAGCGGATTGCAGATTCAATGCTCGGCATATGTCCTCTGTTCTGCAATGAGAACGAGCGAGCCATGGCGCCGATACGAGTAAGAGAGGGCCGGTGGGTCATGGTGGTGGGAAGTTGAGGCATGCTTTGACACCAGCTTCCTGACGGCAGCGTGGCCTGAATTAAAGACATCTCACTACGGAATATTTACATGCCTACGGAGTACTTTATTAGGGAACAAGGTTTTGACGGGTTCCTAGCATATTCATTGCGGGTTGATGCGCATGCTCGTCACGCAACACGTGTTACGCTTCCGCCAGGCTCCAATAACAGACAATTAAAATTAGACCCCATTTTAATTTCCGGTTTGGAATGGAGCTTTCATACGAGTACGAAGTCCCAAAGAAAAATAATTGTGGTCTTGATGCAGGTATCGGCGCGGTTGATGGAGCCAAGCTTTTAACCAAAGCTCGCCGTGGGTGACCTGTTTATCCTGCGGGTCAGAATATGCACTGTGGTCGCCCCCACATCTGTCCATCATCACACAGTGCCTTGTGCCCCGCTTTCCGTACCTCGCCGTGGCACCGACATTAGCTGACGGACCTCAAGTCGTCAATCGGCTGGCACTCAGAGAAACCCGAGACGGGCGCCCGGGCAAACAACGGCGAGTGTTCCATTGCGCATGCCAAGACATCGATAGCGATCGAGACACCAGCGATCTCCATTGCCACTGGGCCGAGAATTACGTTTCAGCACAGCTCGTTTGCCAAGCGCCAGCATCCCGCAGGAGTCTAGCTCTCCCGAGAATTTGAGACGGCACGGGGCACATCATGAGCGATCTGCAACGGGCATGGGCAAGGTCCAAGCTGGGCCTCACGCATGAGCCCCTCAGCGAGCTGGAGGAGCAGGAGAAGGATCAATTGCCTGAGCTGCCCGAGCACGTAGACGACGACTCGTCCTCGGCGTCATCCGTCTCCTCCACGGGAACAGTTATCCCGACGCCTAGCCAAAAGCTGTTTGCACGTCCAGAAGGGTAATATTGGATAATATTGGACAAGATCCTGCTAAATGTCAGACTGACGATGTCCAGGGCCGCGCGAGGGAGGACTCTGGAGCAAATACCATGGACGACTTACTTCGAACGCGAGCTGTTCCTCGAGTCAGACGATGACTCCGAGCTGACGTTCCACGCCCTTCTCACCTCGCCAGTCGGAAAGGGGCCGCTGTTTGTCATGCATCATGGTGCTGGGTCCTCGGGGCTCACGTTTGCCGTCGTTGGCTCCGAGATTCGGAAGCGGCTGCCGTCCGCCGGCGTCCTTGCCGTTGATTGCAGAGGCCATGGGTCAACTGCTTCTCCAGAGGGGACGGCGCTGGACCTGAGTCTCGACACCCTTTCTGCCGACCTGTTCTTCATGATACAGTCGACGCAAAAGCGGATGGGCTGGAGCGAACTTCCGAGCATAGTCCTTGTCGGTCACTCTCTAGGAGGCGCGGTGGTGACAGATCTCGCAAACACGGGGAGGCTCGGGACGTCCTTGCTCGGCTATGCCGTGCTAGATGTGGTCGAAGGCTCAGCAATTGATGCGTTGCAAAGCATGCAGACCTATCTTTCGACAAGACCCACGGGCTTCGCCACCGTGGAAGCCGCGATTGATTGGCATATCCGATCGCGAACGGTGCGCAACTCGACGTCTGCGCGAACGTCGGTCCCTGCGTTGCTGAAAATGGACGACAAAGTGGATTCATCCCGGCCCTGGCGGTGGAGGACCAACTTGGCCGCCACGCAGCCATTCTGGGAGGGCTGGTTCATAGGGTTGAGCAAGAAGTTTCTGGGAGCCAAGGGTGGCAAGCTACTGCTGTTGGCTGGCACAGACCGGCTTGACACCGAGCTCACGATAGGGCAGATGCAAGGTATGCTAGCCCACATCGACGGCTAACACGATTCAATCAGTATTGACTTTGGCCGGAACAGGAAAGTATGCCTTGCAGGTTTTCCCAGAAGCTGGGCATTTCATTCAAGAGGACTTGCCGGAGCAGACGGCGATATCGCTGGCAGACTTTTACAGGCGAAACGACAGGAGCGCGCTCGTGCTGCCTCCAAAGGTGTCCGATCTTTTGAAGCAGGGTAAGAAGGTATGATGTGCTACCGCGGCGGCCCAACAGACAGGTGCCTCGGCAAGGCGAAGCAGCAGCGGCGGCCAGGGTCATCTATCACGTTGGTCCATGCCATGACTCCCATGTCACTAAAGCGGCCTACGGGAACGGAACTGAGCTGCCGCATCTTGCATGGCGCATCTGATCTGTAACCTGGCGCCCAACGCGAGATCCGGGGCCAAGCGAGAAGATCTGGACACACGATACCCCAAGTGCCGAGACCCGAAACAGCCCGGCCTGGACCGCTGGTGGCGGGCCACGGCAGATCGATGCCATGTCGGCATCGCGACTGCGAGGACATGGTGCGTGGGCGCGCGATCTGGTTAGCTTCACAGCCGCATCGCCCAGCCTAGCTACCCTGCGGTCAGGGCTGGGTGCGCCATGACGACCTGTCATGAGCAGCGCACGGGCTACCCGTACGACAAACGGAGTATTTCACTCCCTGGCCGCTGGCCGCGGACTGACTTGTATGCGAGCCGCTACGTGGCTTGCTTTGATAGATGGCAGTGGCATAGGTATTGTGCGGAAAAGTTCTGGATTGGGCGTACTCCCGAATAGAGCATCTGGCAGCTTATCACAGCAGCCTCATCTTCTGGTGACTACCTAGGTGCCCACCACCTCGAAGTACTCCGTAGAATCTTGACTCCCATTGCCCCTCTGGTCCTCGCCTTCTCATAAAGGTCGGCTTTTTGAGTTGAGCCACCGACTTGTAGTTGCGAGTCGCACGAGGTTCAGATGCTCGTAGCCCGTTCGGAGCAGCTAAGGTACCTACCTGCTAACTTGGAAGTTAGTGGTTGTGCTCTGCAACACCCAATAAGATACCCTCCAGGCTATGTAAGAACCGCCCAAACAGCTCCGTAGGTTTGGACAGTTTATCCATCGCATCGTTGGGTGTTGTCCGTCGACCAGGGATCCTTCTGTTCTCACTATGCCCTCCCTGAAGATTCATTTCCTAACAAGCTGACCGGAGAGCGCGCGACGTTGCAGCAGGTGGGTGCTCTCGCTCAAGGCTCAATGCGGGGCCCAGGGGCAGCCAATGGGCATCCACCCGCACGGACCCATTAGCCGTGCTGTGTTCCGGGCAGGGTCCTACCTAGGTACCTAATATATCGTGCGCTGCGGTTTCTGGGGTATCGGCAGTGTCCAGCTCCCACCTGCCTCACCCCATTCCCCCTTGTCGTCCTGTTGGGCTCCGGCGCGTCTGGCCACCCGTCTGCTTGTCCACCTCCTCCACAGATATCGTTATCCACCTCGCCCCTTGCATACCTTAAGGCATCCTCGAGACATTCGACCCTCGTCGCCTTCCAACCGTCCGCCCCTAGCCGCAGCACCATGAAGTCCGCTCTGGTTGTCGCGCTGGCCGCCAGCCTCGCCACGGCGCAGGACCTCGGTGGCATCCCCAACTGCGCGGTACGTGCAGCTTCGGCCTCCCTTGAGTCGCTCCGTTGCTGATGATTGTCGGTCGTGTAGAAGGATTGCGTCACCAAGTACGTCGCCGGCACCAGCATCGCGGGCTGCAAGGCCGCCGACATCGCCTGCATCTGCGGCAACAAGGACTTCCTCAACAGCATCGCCTGCTGCCTCGCCGGCGTCTGCAGCCAGGCCGACCAGGACGCCACCGTCCAGTATGCGACCCAGCTCTGCACCGCCTCGGGCGTTCAGGTTCCCAACAAGGTTACGTGTGACAAGGGAGCCAGCGCCTCTGGCTCGGCCAGTGCTTCGGCCAGCGGCTCGGCCAGCGGTTCCACTGCCGCACCGGCGACTACGGGCACCTCTGCCTCGGCGTCCGGCTCCGGCACTGCTACGGCTGCTTCTCATTCCTCGACGTCCACTGGCGCCGCTGTTCCTGTCATCGGCAATATGGGAAGCCTGGGTGGCGCTGTGCTGGCCATGTTGGCTGCCCTGTGAGAGGTCTGTCGGGGGTGATGCCCCTTGTGTACGTACTCGTGCCTTTCATAATGTAATATGTGATGGAACTCGTCAATTGTATCATCTTTGGAAGTCCCATGCTGGTGAGAATGCTGTAGGCCTACCACAAGTCAAGCACCTTGTGCGTCCTAAACCTGAAAACGTCTGATGGTCGGACCTGGAGATAGGATTTCTTCAAACCTCCGCGACCGTAATGTAGACACAAAGCCGTTCCCTCTGCTCCAATAAGGCTAATGCGACGTCATTCCTGTTAATGTCGGGAAAGTCGACTATCGCAATGGCCTTGAGATGTTCGCCCATCGGCCCTCTGGTTCACCAGGTCTAGGGTAGTACCATTGACCGTCAAACATCTAACGCAACCAATCAATCTCTACATCAGAAGGAACATTCTGGAAAACTCGCTGCAAATGCCTCCATCACGAACAGTCTTACATGGAGTACGCTGTGGATGAAAAGACGTCTAAGTGCGAATCACGGTTTGGCCTGGTTGACATCCTGGCAATCGGAGCCCCGCTGAACAAACCCACCGCGACCCCGCTGACATCAGTCCGCAGTCCCCACGACGCCGCACCACCAGCGAACGACTCCAGATTCTCCCCGCAACCAACACTCGCCGTCGATCTCGTCAATTGAGCTCCCATCATGGCGCCCAAGACCATCATCGCACCGTCTATCCTGTCGGCAGACTTTGGCCAACTTGGCCATGACTGCTCGCGCACCATGGAGCAGGGCGCGGACTGGCTCCATGTCGACATCATGTACGCGATGCGCCTTTTCATGAACACCGCCCATAACTGACGAGGACCAGGGACGGCCACTTTGTACCCAACATCACGTTTGGAGCACCTGTCGTTGCCAAGATCAGGGGCCACGTCGACAAGCCCACCGAAGCACACGGCCGAGGGACGTTTGACTGCCACATGATGATCGCAGAGGTTGGTTTAGGTTTTTTCTTTATTTTTTTTTTGTGAACAGTGTTTGATGGAGGAGCCCATGCGCTGACGATGCCTCGCATAGCCTAAAAAATGGGTTAAGGAATTCAAGAACGCCGGCTGCGACCTGTACTGCTTTCATTACGAAGCGGCCTTTTCCAGCGCGGCCGAAAGCCCGGAGCAAACCTCAGACAAGAAGACGAGCCCCAAGGAGCTCATTCGGTATATCCACGACAATGACCTGCTCGCGGGCATCGCGATCCGGCCAGACACGTCCGTCGACGTGCTATGGACCATTTTGGAGACGACCGACCCCAAGGAAAGGCCCGACGTACGTATATACCTCGAGGCCCGCGATGTCACCGCCAGCGTCAGCTAACGAGCGCTTAACAGATGGTCCTGGTCATGACTGTTATGCCTGGCTTTGGCGGGCAAAAGTTCATGGCGTCGGAGCTGCCCAAGGTGCAAGCACTGCGGAAGAAGTACCCTGACTTGAACATTGAGGTGGACGGAGGGCTTGGACCCAGCACCATTGACCAGGCGGCCGACGCTGGCGCGAACGTGATCGTTGCCGGCAGCGCCGTCTTCGGAGCCAGCGACCCGGCCGAAGCTATTTCACTGCTGCGTAAGGCTGTGGACAAGAGGAATGGCCGGCTGTAAAGAGGAGCATATCACGGCGATTGTAGATGGCTGAATAGCGAATGTTACGGGGCATATAATATAGCGTACTTGCATGCACAGAAAGGGCGTCGATGTTTCTCAACCTGCGGCTATTGCTTTATCCAGTGCCTTGATCAGGCCGTCCACCTCTTCCACTGGGGGATAAGTGAGCAAGTGTTTCCTTGACGTATGGGCTGGTGTTTCGACTCACTTGTGTTGTAGTGTACCATGCTCACCCGCACGACACCATGCTCATCAAGACCCAGCGTGTTCCTCACCAGCCGATTCGAGTAGAAGGCTCCCCATCGAAATCCATATCTGGTTTCCGCCTCAACTGCTTCGACCAAGTCTTTGGACTTCCAATTTTCAACGGTGAAGCTGACAGTGGCCACCCGCGAGGCAGAGGACGGGGACGTCGTTCCGTAGATGGTAACCCCAGGCTTGCGGCTGAGAAAGTCGACCAGAGCAGACTGCAAATTCCTTTCGTGGCCGATGATTGCCTCCCACATGTCCGATCCGGAGGGGCCGAGGTAATCGACGACGTGGGTCACAGCTTGGCAGAGCTCGTAGCTGGCGGCCGAGAGGCCCAGCTTGTCAGCGAGTGTGACGGATGGGTTGAAGAAGTGGCCAAGTGACTTCATGTGCGTTTGGGCGCTTTGGCTCGCGTAGAGCATGGCAATGTGTGGCCCATACGCCTTGTACCAGGAAAAGGAGTAAAAGTCGACACCGAGGGCCTTGACGTCGATGGGCCTGTGGGGAGCGTAAGCAACGCCGTCAACGCAGACGAGTGCGCCGACCCCGTGGGCTACCGTCGCAATGGCCTCGACGTCGGTTATGGTTCCAAGGACGTTGCTCGCATGTGTGCACGTCACCAGCCTCGTCTTGGGCGAGAGCAGCTCTTGCAAGTCCGCCGGCAGCAGCCTCGGGTCCGTGCCGGCGGCCGGCTTCCACCACTTCAAGACCAGTCCCTGCCGCTCAGCCATGTCGATCCAGGGGGCAATGTTGGCCTCGTGGTCGATGGCCGAGACAACCACCTCGTCCCCGGGACGGAATTGCAGGGCGTACGACAGGTTACGCAGGAGCTGCGTCGTAGACGCCCCAAAGACGACCTCGTCGGCGCCGGCGTTAATATATCGGGCGCCCGCCTCGTGCGCGGCGGCATACCGATCCGTCGACCTCTTGCCGACGTCGTACGAGGCGCCGAGCTGGACGTTGCTGCTGCTGAGATAGTCGCGGATGGAGTCGATGACGGCGCCCAGGGCCTGGCTGCCGCCGGCATTGTCGAGGAAGACCTGGTCCTGCTGGAGGGCCGGGAACTTGGCCCGGATGGCATCTACATTGTAACTGGAAGCCATAGCTGATTCCTGCCCTCGAATAGGTCTGATGTCTACGAAGGCCGTCGCTTCGTCTGGTCGGGCCTGACGAGTCGACGTGTAAGACCCCCGCTTTCTAAGCCGTACATGTACTCAAGTAACAATGCATCCCCCCATAGAGCTTGGAGGCTCGAAGCGCCTCTAACGAGCCGGCCGGCTAGATATGCGGGGGCTCTGCGGGAGAGGCACTCAAGCCTCGCGTCATTGGGCGCGCTACATGTGCAGGACGAGCGAGGCGTTGGCCCGGATGGACGTCAGCGAAGGCAGGTCGTTTGCTTACGGATGAAGCTCCAAACAGCCGGTGGCGGCGGCATGACTGCTACGGACGGGCTGGGCCAATGCGCCGCCGGCGTCTACGGACTTGCATTTGCATCATGCAGCGTGTAAGGGGATGGATGAGGTTGCTGCTCGAGCATCGAGACAGCCGCCCGCACAACAGAAAGGCACACACCGCCAGGCGCAGGAAGCGTCGTCTGTCTGCCGCGCATGGCCCCTGTTTCGCCCAACCCGCTCCTTTGGGGGGCTAGCTGGCTTCAATTGGTTCTCTCAGTCGTCGCGTCGGCGTGTTGGAGGATGGCCTGACCGGAGGTGCTGTCTGGGGGCCGCAGACCGGCGCTATCCCAGGGTCCCGGTGCGGCCCAGAAAAATTTAAAGACCGCCGCCGCCAGAGACGACATCAGCCCACCCGCCGCCGTTGCCCGCGCTCAGGAATCCATCCTGGTCTGCTTTTTTTTCTTTTCCCTCCCTCTTCTCCGCTCGCGCCGCGCATTTTTCGATCACTGCAACGGCTCAATTGGATCACAGCGGTCATGAAGAGGAAGGCAGAGAACCAGGCCAATGGCCGCGGGGCCTCCAGCAAGAAGACCAAGACCGGTACGTCAGCGCGAAGATGCGCCATCGCCCTTCCTCCATCTCGCTTCGCCTGCTCATCCATGCGCCGCAGCTCTGTCCGCCGCGGCAGCAAGGGAGCGGTTCCGCGCTGGCCTGTTTGACAAGTCGGTCCTCGACTCGTATACTAAGGAGTACGCGACCTCGGCGCCCTACAAGCATGCCGTCATCCACGAACTCGTCGACGACAAGCTCCTCCGGTCCGTCCGCGATGAGATCCGCAACAACGTTCACTTCACGCCCAAGGAGACGGACATCTACAAGATCCACCAGTCAGGCGACCTGGCCAACCTCGACGGCCTCGACGACGAGTCCCTGGCCAAGCTGCCCTCGCTGCTCGCGCTGCGAGATGCCGTCTACTCCGAGACCTTCAGGAACTACGTGTCCACCATCACGGGATGCGGTCCCTTGAGCGGGCGCAAGACGGACATGGCCATCAACGTTTATACCCCTGGCTGCTACCTCCTCTGCCACGACGACGTCATCGGGAGCCGCCGCGTCAGCTACATCCTGTACCTGACGGACCCGGACAAGCCCTGGCAGCCTGAGTGGGGAGGCGCTCTCCGCCTGTTCCCCGTCCAGAAACAGGAGGGCAAGGATGGCAAGGTCGCCAAGACGCCGCTTCCTGACGTTGTCAAGGTCATCCCGCCAGCGTGGAACCAGCTTAGCTTCTTCGCCGTCCAGCCTGGCGAGAGCTTCCACGACGTCGAGGAGGTGTACCATGCCGCGACCAAGGCGCAGCAGGATAAGGAGGGTGGCCGTGTCCGCATGGCCATCAGCGGCTGGTTCCATATCCCTCAGGTCGGCGAGGATGGCTACATTGAGGGTGAGGAGGAGAAGAACGCCGTCAACAGCAGCTTGATGCAGCTCCAGGGCAACCCTGCTCAGTACGACATGCCCCAGCCGCGGCCTGTCAAGGTCAGCAGCTCCAGCGCCAGCCAGGAGGACGACTTCGACGAGGCCGACTTGGAGTTTCTGCTGAAGTACATTGCACCGACGTATCTGACGCCGGACACGCTGGAACAGATCTCGGACCATTTCTCCGAGGCCTCAAGCATTTCGCTCGCCAACATTCTGTCCAAGAAGTTTTCCCAGAAGCTGAACGACTACGTGACAGCTCAAGAGGGTCTGGCGTTGCCCGAGGGTAGCGCCGCTATTGAGGAGAAGTCGGCATGGAAGGTGGCCAAGCCGCCACACAAGCACCGATACTTGTACCAGCATCCCAGCGCGGCCGACGAGCTCCGTACCTCTCAGGAAGAATCTCCGATCACGGAGCTGCTGGATGTCCTCCTGCCCAGTCGCCAGTTTCGGCACTGGCTGAAGATGGCCACCAACTTGACAGTCGAGAGCTCCGACGTCTTGGCACGTCGCTTCCGCCGCGGCCAGGACTACACTTTGGCCACCGGCCACGAGGGCAAGCCACACCTCGAAGTCAACCTGGGCATCACGCCAACCTCCGGCTGGGGTGATGAGGATGAGGATGAGGATGAGGAGGCCGAAGCCGAGAAAAAATCAAAGAAGAAGAACGCCAAGGCTAAAGGCAAGGACAAGGGCAAAGGCAAGGGCAAGGGCAAGACGGCCGCCGAAGGGCTGGCCAAGGACGGCGACGATGAAGAAGAAGTTGGTGGCCACGAGGTGTTCATGGCCGGTGACGATGACGCCGACGAAGACGCCGCCGTCTACAAGTCCTCCGGCGACGACGACAACATCCTCTTCTTCCAGGCCGCCGCCTGGAACAAGCTGACAATTGTGCTGCGCGACAGCGACATCCTCAAGTTCGTCAAGTACGTCAGCCGCAGAGCAAAGGGCGACCGGTGGGACATTTCCGGCGTCTACGAGGTGGAGCAGGACGATGACAGCGACGAAGATGGCGAGGAAGATGGCGACGAGAATGGAGAGGGTGCTGCCCCGGCTCTGGGCGAATCGGAGGAGGAGGAAGAGTTTAAGGGTTTCCCTGACTCGGAGGATAGCGACAGTGATTGAGCTTGGCACGCAGAAGGCGATGACAGACCTTGAAATATTACAACGTTTCGGACGAGACAAATCTCAACGTGACTTTCGGGCGCTCTTGAGGCCCTGTTTCTCTTCATTCATATCGTAGTCGTAACATGGTCTGCAAATATGCAGGTGATTATATATACAAGTGCTAATCCAATCCTCTCTCAATGGCTGGCCAGCTTCATTCACGGCTTGATTGCCATTGCACCATCACTCGGCGATGAGATGTACCGCGTAGACGGTAGGTAACGAGCCTTCTTCTATGCACGTCCTCATCCCGGCTCTCATTTTGCGGGGGAGGCTGCACGGTAAGCCGCGCACTGGGGTATCGTGTGTTAATGTTTCCAAAATTCGTTGATGCTGAGTATTCCGACGATTTGTCAAGTAGGGCTTGGAGAGGCAGTGAAAACATCTGCCAACTCCACCCGAAGCAGCTCCGTGACGTCCTCAGCCTCCTGGCTTCTGCCCGACTGCGTCAGGTGGTTGACAGTGTCGTGGCCCAGGAAGGCAATCCAGGGAATGATGCCCATGCCCTTGAGCTTGGCCAAATCCAGTTTGTCGGGGCTCAGCCTGTGTACGAGCTTGCGCAGCTTCTTCCTATCATTGAAGAAATGCAGCGCTGGGGTATGATCCGGGTGCGTTGGGTGATGCAGGTGGAGATGTGCCTTCTCGACGGTGAATGCTCTTGGGAGGAGATCCGCCGTTGCTATGTGAGCGTCGAAGAGCTTCTCCGACGGCGCCGTTCTGCTATATGACTCCACGGTGGAGAGCCATGAGATTGACCTCCACGGGCTAATCAAGAGATCAGGGAGTAAGGGGGTATTATGAAAGCGTTGCTCCGCGTCCAAAATTGTGGAAATGGCAGCATCAAGGTTACCGTACTGCGGTTGGCTCTTGGTGCGAACTAACTCGGCCAGCACATAAGAGGCCCGCTGGACTCGCAGTTCACTGCTTAGGGCTGCCGAGGTGTCATTGACGGTACGTGTGATCCATTCCCAGGCGACCCCTTCCAAGCCCTCGGCGATCAGAAATGGCGTCAATGCACGGATGAGCTGTTGATTGTCCAGAAACTTGAGATCCCCCTCGGAGCCAGACGACCGTAGCCATCGTACAACACGCGACGCCGTCTCTGACGAGGACAACTCGGCGAACGAATCCGAAGAGAGAAGCTGCCGTTTTGCCACGACGCAGCCCGTGGCTGCCTTGAGCGTCATCATGCCCCTCGCAACAGCATGATCGAAGACGTCCATGGGATCGCGTTTCGGCATAGATAAGGGAGATAAGAGAGGTTGCGCTGACGATTCTCGCTTATAGCTGAATAGAGGATTCGAGAGGATGGACTTTAGATGCTGGCTCGTCGCTGAGTGTCGAGGTTGGAGAGGCTCGCTTGTGGTTTTCGCGGGTGCGATGGCTTTGTCTGACGCCTGTCCATACTCGAGATCCAACTGATTTCGGAAAGACGCTTTGAGGCCATCGAGGAGTTTCTGGGATTGCGACTTCGATAGTGGCAACGGTTCATGGTAGCCGGCGAACAGCTTTCGCAGCGACTGCGCTGACTTGGTGGAAAACATGGCGGGCAATCGTGGCACGTTGCTCTATGGGCAAGGTGATTGTAGCACTGCCCACGGCAGGCCGATATCAAAGAGCGCTGCCAGCAGCGTTGCGAGCAACGATGGTCGACTTGATGAGTGGTCTTGATGGTCGTCGCTCCCATCGGCCCACGATCCGGGACAATCGCGGAGCAAACAGTAGATCACGTGACATGGCGGACAGAAAGCATCTGACGTTCTTCGGAGCTCGGGTGGAGCTGCGCTAAACTGCGTTGGTGCGGCACCCCCTTGTCTGAGTAAAGGCCAGAAGTAGCACTACTTGGAGCCTTTGCCTCCCCAGCCTTCGTATCATGGCAAGACGTCGTTTCCGGAAGTCGCGATACCTTGAGGCTGAGCAGGTCTAGGCGAAACAGGACAAAAGGTGAGCGAGCACGGTGCAAGGAGCACATGCCACCGGCGACAGCTGTCGTCGGCTCTTCAGCCATTGCCCGTGGGCTGATCTACTCTCACAAGCACGGGGTGCGGTTGTGAAAGAACGATCCCGCAAGGGCCATTGGTGGCGACCCCCCCGACTGTTTGCTTGCTCAACAGCTTGGGATGCATTCGTGGTCGCAATTCGTTCGCCTCCTTGGCCGGGCTGCCGACGTCGCAGTGCATCGGTAGAGGGCGAACAAAGTACCGGTACCGCAAGCATGCCGCCATTAGGCTTGCGCGTGCGCAAGTGCAAGACCCAATGGAACCGACAGTGGCACAGAGTACTTGCATTTGGCGCGAACATTGTAGCAGCGCGCAGGTAGCTCGGCTCCACAAGCACAGGTGGATCGACTGACGCCCGAGCAAACGGCTCCTGCCACTGATGCCTTACATGCCTCGCCTGATGGTCAAGGGCGATGGGGGAGGCAAGTAAGCGAAACAAAAGGCAAAATTGAAGCTCTGTCTTGCGAGCACCGAGGGTTACACGTGCCTCCTACGCAGCAGCTTTGCGACCAAGGATGTGTGAAGCTGGGCAGCCTTGGCCTGCCCACTGAGAGGTGGTGAATCCGAGGGTTGGGGTCGGAAGGTACAGGTACATGGCCCATTCAGAGATGGGCGGGTGCCAATGTGGGCTCTAGCGGCGTCGATGGACAGCGTGTCGGGCCCTGCAGCAGCCTAGCCCTTGCGCTGGTGGTGTGCACGCCCGCCTCGGGCGCTGTGGAAGGCGACTGCTGGCGCCAGGGAGACGCGGTAGACAGGGGGGGTTGGGGGCATGGGGGCCCGTCGCCAGCGCCAGTGCCAGCACCGCACCAGCACAGCTGCCGCCAAAGTCAAAACCTTCCATCGTCAGCCTGGATCCTTTCTTCTGCTTCCGGGGAAAACCTCGTGTCTCCCTTCAACCCTCCACCTCCACGACCCTTCCTCTGCCCACCACACACACCCTGCATCACGTCGCCGTGGTAGCTCGCACGCGTCCATCTCCGCATCACGGATCTGGCCATTTTCCGTCCTCCCTCCCTCGCCTTGCCTTTTCGCCGATTCTGCAGAGGCCCGGCAACCGGCCACTGCTCCTCCCACACCACATCAGCCCTGCGCTCGCCGCACAATCTCCAAATCATCTCCCATGTCCGAAGTCGCTTCACGGTCCGCCGCCTCGCGCGGTAGGGGCTCTGGCCGCGGCGGCAGAGGAGGTTTCGCCGGTCGCGGCGGCCGCAGAGCCAATGGCGACAAGTCCGACCACAAGACTGCCGACGACAGCCTGGGTGCCTTTGACGACGAGGGTGACTTCGCCGAGCTCCGAAAGCAATACGGCGACAAGACGTCCGTGATCCGCGAAATGTTCCCAGATTGGTCCGAGGCCGATGTCCTCTTTGCCCTCCAAGAGACGAACGGCGACCAGAACGAGGCTGTGGCGCGCATTGCCGAAGGTACGACCGAGCCCGCATACCCAATCAATTCATCCTCGTCTTCTCTGGGACATGTCGTCTTGCGTGCAGCTGTCGCAGCCTGCTCCCTCGGCGCACTTTTTCCTGCCCGTCTTGAACGTGAATGACGCTGACATTTTCCTTCTCTCCACAGGCACCATCTCGCAGTGGGGCGAAGTCTCCAAGCCGAAGAAGACGACCCGCGCGAAGGCCAAGGACGCGACAAGCGCTGCACCGGCTACTGCTGAGACTCCCGCCGCTGGCGGTCGACCTGCGCGCGGCGGCCGTGTGGCTTCAGAGGGAGCCCGGGGTCGTGGCCGAGGCTCCGAACGAGGTGGTCGTGGCGGCCGCGGCCGAGGAGCCCATGCTAGCACCAATGGCGCTCGCAACAAGGAGAACCAACAATTGTCGGTGCCTACCGAGGAGTCGACCGCTTGGGGCAACGAGGCTACGGCCCAGACGGACAAGCCTGAGCCCAAGGCCGCGGCCGCGGCCAAGCCCAGCGTCTCCAGCCAGCCCAAGCCCGCCGCTGCTCAGGCCAAGACGTGGGCGAGCATGCTGCGACAGTCGACTGCCCCCAAACCTGCCCCAACCCCCAAGGAACCTCCCGCCCCCAAGGCCGCCCCCGAACCTGTCGAGCCGCAGCCTGCAGCGGAACCCGTTCAGCCTGAGCCTCCTGTTGCGGAGCCAGCGGGCGACGTCACGCCTGTTGCCCAGCGCGCCGTCCCTGTCCAGGCCCCGACCACCGCCGAGCCCGAATCCTCGCTGCCTCCCACCAAGGACGAACTGACGGAGACGAATCTTGAACAGGTTGTTGACGACTCCAACCCACCTGCCACCGACACCGCCGCAAGCACAGCTGCTGACTCTTGGGACCCTCGACAGAGCCCCGTTAGTGCCACCGCCACGCCGCTCTCGGCTGCTCAGCAGCAACACCAGGGTCAACGCACGGCTGCAAGTGGTTTTGCAGCGTCCGCGATGAAGGCAACCGCGGAGCGATCCACGCGCGTCCCCAGCTACCAGCGACGAGTCTTGGACCAGGAGGAGGCTGTCCGCATGCCGGGCAACCGCGAGGTCGATCGCACAGCCGTCCAATTCGGAGCCTTCAGCCTCAATGGCGGCGATGAGGATGTCGACGGCGAGCGTGAGGAGCCGGAAACCCGAGCGCAACCCCCCGCCGACTCCCCCATCGCCCATCCCCGTGCCTCCCTGCCCCCTGTCTCTCAGCCCGTTGCTGTGCCCGAGGCTTTCTCCCACAAGCCTGCTGCTGTGCCCGGCGGCGTGGCTGGAGTTGGTAAGAATACCCAGCCCAGCGGTGGCATTCTGGCCCATTTTGCTGACGTGACGGCAGCGCCAACTGCCCCTGCAGCTCATGTTCAAGGTGAGCCGAATTCCCCGACCCAGTGCTATGTTTGCCCCTTACTAACTGGAGACTATCAGCTACCCAACCTCCCGTCCCGAATTCTCAGCAGTACGGCCGCTTCGGCCACGGTGCCCAGGACGTAACTGCGGCTTCCCAGAAGCCCGCCGACCCATTCAACCAGCAGACCACTCCCGCTTCGCAGCCTCCGTTCGACAACTTCGCATCCCAGACGACCCAGCCGCAGGCTCAGCAGCCCGCTGGCGCCTTCAGCTCCGCCCCGAGCGACTACTCCAACTACTACACCGCGAACCAGCAAGAGCGAAACCCGTACAACTTCTACGGCCAGCAGTACGGTGGCCAGCAGGGAGCGCACGGCCAGCACGAGGGCGTGCCGTCCCAGCAGCGACCCTTCGCCGGCTACAATGCTCAGAGCGATAACCTCAGCCAGTACCCGCAGAGCGGTGCTGCCCACAACCAACCTCGATTTGGCGGTTCCGGCGACAGCCAGAACAGCGGCCACTCGACGCCCAATCCTGCTGCCCAGACACAGCAGCAGCAGGGCCAGCAGCAGGGCCAGCAGGCTCAGCAGGCTCAGCAGCAGGGTCAACAGCCGCAGCAGCAGGGTGTCCCCAGCACGCAGCCGCAGTCCCACGGACAGCAGCAGTACCCCAACTACAACCACCCCTACTACAGCAACCCTTACTATCACCAGTACTACTCGGGATACGGCCAGGGCGGCTTCGCACCCTACGGCAAGGGTGGCATGTACGGACAGCCCTACGGTGTGTCCCCCAATGCGCCCTACGACCACTCGTCCTCTCCCGGCACCTTTGGCCCCTCGTCTCTCCATAGAGACAGCGGCTTGGGCTCCGGCCTCGGGGACGCATATGGCCGTGCAGGATCCGGGCAGGGCACCAGCCAGCCTGGCCTGGGAGGCAGCAGCTTCGGCGGAGCGCACGAGAGCTTTGCGCGCGGATCGTCTTCGTTCCAGTCCCAGGGCCAGTCCTTCAACAACCAGGCTCAGCCCCCGGCCTCGGGCTCGACTGACGACCTGAAGCCCTTCGGCGACGCCAAGGCCGCTTCGGGCCCCTCGCCTTCCCTTGGAGGCGGACCGCGCCCCGGATCCGCGACGAACAACGCACCCAGCGGACAGAGCGGCCTTCCTCCGCCGCAGACCTCGCAGATGGGCGGCGGTGGCTACGGCGGATACCCCAGCCACCTGCAAGGCCACGGCCTCCACGGCAGCGGCCAGTATGGTATGGGAGCGGGTGCCGGCGGCGCGAGCCAGCACGGCAGCACTCCCTATGGCTCCTACGGCCAGGGCTTCGGCAGCGGCGGCTACTATGGCGGCGGCCAGCAGCAGCAGCGCGGCGGCTGGGGCGGAAACTACCATTAGTGGGGTAGGAGCCGCGACGGGAGGCGGCGTGGGAAACACCGCCTCCTGGACAAGGGGCTGCCGGTTCGCGAGCGGGAGAAGAGCATCATGAGGCAGCTCGGACTGAGCGCGCGGGACCCCTGATGATGAGAGGTGGTTTTTTCGAAAGGGCATGGGAGGGAAACATAATCAGCACCATACGTGCGCCTCTTGCGTCGCGAAAGGGGGATTGACGGTGGAGAGGCGCGAACATGATGCTTCTCTGCCGCGTACGTGTACGATTGTCCTGTTTATTAGGGTCTTTACTTTTTCTCTCCTTGTTATTCTGAAAATCGCCTAAAAGAATCAGGGTCGGGACTGGGGGATGGCGGTATTGGCAATGGAAAGGATACGAGGATGCAACGTCGAGTCACTTCTTGATTGTCATTTCCGAAAAGGGTCCCCAAGGTGTTTGCTTCGTTTGCTCTCTCCCCCTCCCTCCGTCTCTCTCTCTTCCCCTTACAAAACTTTGAAAATATCAAGGCGAAGGCGGACTGTTGTAATTGTAAAGGATTGGGCGCTGGCACGGACGGCGTGAAACGAAGGCAAGACTGATATGCCAGGAGGGTGGGGGACGAAGGAGAATGAAATTGCAGTGCAAAAAAGGCGCCTTGACCGTGATGCTCAAGATAAAAGTGATGCGTGGACATGTCCAGCCATAACAAACATGTGGGAGTAGTGCTTCCGAGATACAGCAGCAACGGACGGGACGGGTCAAGCCCGCATATAGTGCCCGGGCCAGAGCAGCGGCTCGGCCTATCTGGGTTCCAATGCTGAATCGCGCTTGAACAGAGCATCTGCTGTGGTCCTCGGGGCGAAGGTTTGCCGCCTGGCGGCTGAGCCAGCATTGCGAGAAGTACAAAGTAGTTGCTACCAGGAGGGCTGGCGTTGCGCAGGGCCTCCTCGTCCCCAACTCAGCCTCACCTCCCGTCCGGGAATGGCGCGCGGTAGTCCGGCTCTTGGTTCATCATCTGTCGCCAGCTCGACTCGCAAGGCCAGCATCGAGTCTCCCCGAAAGCAGTCTGCCTTTGCTCGTAAGCCATTGGTCTCCGACAAGCAGCCCGCCTCGGCAAATGAGTATTAGGTTGGCATGGACCGCGACGGTTGCACGTTGCCTAATGGGACGACGTCCTAATTATCAATCACTTGGCCGCCTCGCCGGACGGAGGGTCCCGTCGAATGACCGACCGGTCAGTTGCCGTCCATGATTGCCGGGGGACCCGCATGGGGCCTGTGGGTGGCGCTACGGGCGAGCGAGCAAAACTCACTTTCTGATCAACCCCCTGTGGAATCGGCACCCCCACGAATGGGAAGACGTACAGCCGCCCGTCGACCGGAGGTGGGCCTCCCGACCCTCTCGGAACGACGACGACGATTTCCAGGGGCCCCCCCAAAGGCCGCGCGCCGCCCACTCGGCGAACCGCTCTGGCGTCGAGGAGCTGGTGGGCGTCTCCGGGAGGAGACACCTTCGATTTGCCCTTTCCTTTCCTTTCTTCTCTTCTTTCGTGCTTGGCCTCTTCAAACAGCTCCTTTGTTGGCCCATGCGTGCCCCCGGCTGTGATACCGACCGGCATTGACGACGGATGTAGGCCGAAGGGTCCATGACATTGACCGCTGTTGGTCTACTCAACTGCATCTCTCCGTCACGCCCGATCAAGGGCTAAGTCGTCCAAGGACGGGAGTTTGGTTTTCCCAGGAGCGGGAAATTTTCCCTGCCCAGGTATACGCAGCTCGTTCGGAGGCGAGCTCCTTATAAGAGCTACCCTCTCCGCCTGTACGTCCGTACAGGTAGCCTCGTTGTGCCGCGTATCGACAACGCAGCCGCCACCAACGGACCACCGCCGGTGAGCGGATAGGAGTGCCGTGTAAGCTCCAAAATCCCACGGCGATCAAGGACGGCGAGCGGCGGCAACGGCAAAGACGGGGGCGAGCATGAGCTTCGCAGATGCTGGCGCGGCTGCCACGACGACGACGACGACGGACGAAAAGCCAGGGGCATTGCGAGCGCAGACGTCGGATTGGGAGGTTCCGAATAGCCAAAGCGGCAGCAGCAAGGACGGGAGCGGCCACGATGAGCTGCCCCTGTCCAAGGCGCGGAGCATCGCCCTCGTGGCGACGGTCACGGGCGCCGCCTTTCTCAACGTGAGTAGCGCCTTGGACCTCGAACATGCCTCGGGGCGTGCTGGCGATAGTTTGCCGAGTCGCTGACGCCCGGGCGGACAGACTCTCTCCATCCAGAGCGTCGTCATCATCCTGCCCACCATCGGCCGCGAGCTCGGCGTGCCCGCGAGCCGGCAGCAGTGGATCGTGTCGTCGTACTCGCTCGCCTTCGGCTGCTTCCTGCTGCTCTGGGGCCGCGTCGCCGACATCTACGGCAAGCGCGCCATCTTCATCCTCGGCTCCGTCTGGGTCACGGCCGTGACGGCCGCGAACCCCTTTGTGCCCAACGAGATTGCCTTCGACCTGTTCCGCGGGCTGCATGGACTGGTACGTGGCCCCGGCTCGTTGGCAGCTGCGGTGCTGATGCCGCTGCCGCTGCCGCTTATATCCACATCCGAGTGTGCTTCGTGAGACGTCTGGCTAACATGGCTGGCTGCAGGGCGCCGCGGCCAATGTCCCGACGGCCATTGGCATCCTGGGCGTCACGTTCCCGCCGGGCAAGGCCAAGAACTACGCCTTCAGCACGTACGGTATGTCACCTCCTCGCGCACTCCGTTGCAACCATGCTCGTCGATGCCCCGTGTCTGACTGCTGTCCAGCCGCCGGCGCCCCCCTCGGCAGCGTCTTCGGCAACATCCTCTCAGGCCTCGTCGCCGAGTACTCGAGCTGGAAATGGGTCTTTGGCGTGTCCGCCATCATGGCCGGCATCATCGCCGTCGCCGGCATCGTCTTCATCCCTCCTGCGCCTCCGTCGCCGGGCAGTGCCGGGACGACACTCGGCGAGTCCAAGCCGGTGCCTAAGCCGGCCATTGACTGGGTCGGCGCGACGCTCATCACCGTCGGCCTCATCGGCCTCATGTTCGCCCTCACCGAGGGCAACGTCGTTGGCTGGCGCACGCCGTGGGTCTCCGTCACCATCGTCGCCTCGCTGCTCGTCGTCGCCGCCTTTGTCCTCTGGCAGCGACACCTCGAGCTGGCCGGCGGCCGCCCCCCGATCGTCAAGGTGTCCATCTTCCGCAGCCTGCGCTTCAGCGCCGTCATGGTCATCATGGGCCTCTTCTTCGCCTCCTTCAACAACTATCTCATCTACGCCACCTACTACTTCCAGGGGTACCAGGGCCTCAGCCCGCTGCAGACGATGCTGCGCTTCGTGCCTACGGGCGTCAGCGGCGCCGTCATCGCCTTCATCGTGGCCCAGCTTCTCGGCCGCGTCCCGACCCTCTTCATACTCGCCTGCGGCAATCTCGCCGTCTCGCTGGCTTCGCTGCTCTTCGCGGTGCCCATAGATCCGACGACGTCGTACTTTGCCTACGGCCTGCCCGCCATGATTCTGTCTGTCATCGGCGCCGACACCACTTGGCCCTGCCTCACGCTCTTCACCTCGCAGGCCCTCCCGCGCGAGGACCAGGCCATAGGCGGCGCGCTCATCAACGCCGTCAGCCAGTTCGGCCGTGCCATCGGCCTTGCCATCAGCACCGCAGTCCAGACTGCCGTCATGGCCGACGCCCGCGGCGTCAGCATCGAGGACGCGGGAGGCATGGAGCCCTGGGATCCGCCCTCGCTCAAGGGCATCCGCGCCGCTAGCTGGATGAACTTTGGCTTCGGAATGGCCTCGCTGGCCGTTGTGCTCGCCGCTTTTCGCAGCATGGAGATCGTCGGCAAGCCAAAGCCTCAAGAATCGGCAGCAGGGAAGCGGGCTGAGGAGGGCATGGCGCGCGGAGAAAACCCAGAGGCGGAGGAAGTCAGGGAATAGAGGCACCGTGGACAAATGTGTTGTATCCGGTCCGGCGTTGGCTCATCAGGTGCTTTTCGTTGGCATGACATGGCGTTCCAGATGTGCATTGATACCAGAAACACGCGGCGTGCAGCCACGTGACAGTATATGGTTGGCCGGGCTGCAAAAGAAGACATAGATAGATTCACATCTAAACTAACTACATTGCACATGGAAGCCCAAGTTTGCGTGGACGATATATTCTTTGAAATGTCCTCTATATGCTCTCTCGTGTCTTTATATGCCAGTGGGTATCTTTGTAGCATGCGGAAACAAAGTAAAAGCAGCCAGTCTGCTGGATCTAGGCCCTCCTTGCCGCCTCGACTTCTACGTCCTCTTCCGCAGACTCACTCATTGCGTCACATTCTTCCTCATCCATGAAGTCCTCGTCTCGCGCGAGCAGCCTCAGCCTCTCACGCAGCACAGGATCACGCTCAAGCTCCTGCCAGAGCTCGAGGTCCCATTCCTCCACGCTCTCGCGCAACCTCCCCTTCTTCCAGGGCGGCCACTGCCACAGGCCCGCAATGAGCATATGTCGCTTGAGCGTCTTCCCGCACAGCTCCAACAGGCCCAGGAATGCAAGGACAATGAAGAGAGTTGACCACCACACCACGTCCTGCCCCCAGGCGTCCCGGAAAGTGTGTCTTACGGCATATCCCCCGTCTGGTGATGCCGCGTAGACACCGTCGAGGAATGCGATCCAGGCAAACCAGCCGACAGTAGTGATGAAGAACGAGCAGATGACGAGGGCGGCCTTGTAGTGCGTTTCGAAAATGCTGGCCTAGTCAGTCATAATTCACGGGTAGCTCCGGATATACGATGAACTCACAATAACTTCCAGTTGATCCAAAGCACGCCGACTGTGAAGACTAGCATCCCCAGTGCGTAAAGGCCTTCATCTTTTGCACTCGGCGATGCCCAAGCGTAGCCTGCCCAAACGCCGTACCAGGCAATGACGCCCTCTACTGCGGCCAGTACCATCCAGCGCAGGTACTTCCACATGTTCAGCCCCAGATTCCGTTGTCCGTAGACGTAGAGCTCCGGGATCGCCAGAAGGGTCTCTGCCTGGAGGTCTTGTTCCCATATGCCCATGCAGATGGTGCACAGACTGGTAAAGAGCGTATTGAACACCGTCAAGCTCGTCGAATGGTACAACGACGTGCCAGTGTAGCCATTGTATCCCTGGTATATCGCCGAAGGTAGGTAGAAGAACATCTCCTTCCAAAACGTGCAGAGAATGAACTTTGCCGTCCGCACGTAGTTCCACCGTCCGTGGACCAGGAGCAGTCTCTGCAGGAACCGGAATTGCGCGATGGCGTAGTCTGCGACGCGAGCTGCCTGCAGCCCCTCCTTTCCCGAGATGCCGATGCCGACGTGGCTCGCTTGGATCATGGCGAGGTCGTTGGCACCGTCTCCAATGGCCAGGGTCAGTCCGCGTCGGTCCTTGCCCTTGGCCTGACCAAGCCGCGAGCGTACCGTCTGGACCAGGAGGGCCTTTTGCGCAGGAGACGCCCTGCAGCAAATGACCGAGTCGACAAGAATCATGATGGAAAAGAATCGAGCAGAAAGCTCGTCCGACTTCTCCACGACGCCCAGGGTCTGACCGTCAATCACGACGACGCTGTGAATGGAGCCAGCGTCTAGGTCCTCCGCCAGAGCCACGAGTTGTGACTCTAGAGGGCCCTTTGTGACGTCGAGTACGTACAACTCTGACCCCGGCCGGCAGATTCGCGCCGAGTGTGCGATATTGATGGCCGTTTCGCGCTTGTCGCCCGTGAGCATCCATATCTTGATGTTTGCTCGGCGCAATCTGTCGATGGTTTCCGGTACGCCTTTTTGGAGCTTGTCTTCGATGGCGGTGGCTCCGAGCAGGTCAAAAGACTGCTCGATCATATCGCCCGCGGCTTCGATCCTGGCTTGACGGTTGGTGAGACTGGTGGTCGCATCTTCATAGACCTTTCTCCAAACGTGGTAGTCCTGTTCTGGAATAAATTTCTGGGCGTACAAGAGGGTCCGCAATCCTTCAGTGGCAAAGTCGTCCAAGTGCTTGAAGCATTTGGAGAAGACCTCCGACTCGTCATAGATGGAGGGGTCGTCGAGGTAATCCAAACGGTCCGGTACGGGTAATGGGTAGTGGGAAAAGTACTGATTTCTGGAAACGTCAAATGATACTCCACGAGGTGAGGAGACGGAGACCCGCGGCCGATCATCCGAGGCTCGAGCCAGCTTGTTGATCTCGAATGATTTGCTCCTGCTGGCCATGGGGCGTGCGTTAACACCTCGATGGCTCGCGTATCCAGAAGGCCGGCGCATGGTGAGGCTCGGCCTGCCACCAAAGCTGTTGCGCGGCTCTCGCTGCTCGCTGCGTCGATACATTTCGCGCTCTATATCAGCGCTCTTGCGGACTTCAGTTGCCTTCTGCATAGCCAGCGACGAGAGCTTTAGCCGTGGCAGGATGGCGGAGTCAGCGCCCTTGCAGATGAGCGATATGCGCCCATCAGGAAAGCGGAGGACGATGGACATCCTCTTGCGAGCGCTGCTGAACTCGATGACGTCCAGAATCTGGAAAGTCATGCTTTCAGTCTGGCCGCTGGGCTGTGGAACCTCGAGCGTTATGCTTTTCGACGTGCGATGGGTCATGGAGAATCCCATTTCCTGAGCTGCTCTGACCAGAGCAAGCTCGTCAGGGGAGGATGCCTGAAATTCCGTCTTGCCATCTTTCACCTCCGGCAGGCAAGTGTGGCAGAGGGCAACGGCCAAGATGTACTCCCTTGCTTTCCTCGAAAACGCGGAGTGTGGTCGAAGCTTGAGATACTCGAGCAAGTCCGAGGTATTGACCTCGGGCTGTACGTGATCCGGCCGGCCGGTGGATCGCCAATGAGAAGACGATCGCCTCCCCATTCCCATTGACAACCTGGGAGACATGGGTGATATGGGTGACATGGGCGACATGGGCGTCTCGTCCGGCTCGGTCTCCGTCCCGCCCTCGGGTATCACCAGCGTGGTCGGTTCGATCTTGTTCGTAGACAGCTTCGTCCTGACAAGCTCGTCGCTTAGCTCGGAAATGGATGATTGGTCAATCTCGGCAGGCTCAAGATCCATCTCATGCAGCCAGACCGTCCCTGCCACGCTAATTTTGCGAAACTTCATGATGTTGTCCGTCAGGGTCCCAGTCTTGTCGGAGAATACGTAGCCAATCTGCCCCAGATTCTCCAAAATGGTATTTGTATTGCATCGCGCAGGCGTGTCCGTCTCCTCGTCGTACATCTCAAGGTCTGAGTTGAGAAGGAGAAGCTGTCCAATCTTGACGATCTCCAAGCTGATGTACAGTGCTAACGGCACTACGTTGTTGAACATTATGATGAAGGCGATAATAATTTCGTGAAAGGGAACGGCGGCGCCCTTCAAGTACCACGAGTGGTCTTCATAGTCCTTCTGCCACTTGACGTAGCCCATGGAGACGCCGACCGACAGGATGACCACGTAGGCGGCAAGAGTGTAGACGACAATGTTGACGATCTTTTCGAGGGCTGGCCGTTTGGCACGCGGGTGCTGGTTGGAGTTCATTCGGACTTTGCACTCCTCGCCAGTGTTGATGACAATGCCAATGGCACAGGTTGTGTTGCGCAAAACGCTACCCCGGTAGATGACCTCATTGAGTGTCAAAGGCACGGGTTTTCCGTTGACGGTAACGCGGCCATCAAAACTGAACAGCTCCGGGTTCGGGTCTTCGACGACGAAATGCGCGCCGCATCTCGCAATGCCCTCGATCGAGTCGCAGCCCTCCAGGGCGTGGGAGACTTGCTTGCACTTGAGGTTCGTCTCGCCGTCCAGGGCCATGGTGTCGATGTAGGCCAGGCCGTTTTCGCCGTCGCTGTGCAGCAGAACCACATCGGCGGGAATCGGTTCGTCGCGCGACAGACGGACGACGTCGCCAACCTTGAGGCTGCTCCATCTGGTAGGAACCCAGCGGATACCATTAAACTCCTCTTCGGGCACCGGCCGGGGTTGGGCAGTCAACTTGACACGGAACGGGTTCAGGCGATGGTAGAACCGAGACGGCTTTAACTTGCCCGTGTAATGATCTTCTCGGCCGAGGACCGTCGCGAAGTTGGCGTTTTCCACCTTGTCTAGGCGGTACCGTCTGTAGTCATCGTAACCCTCCTTGATGATAGTCAACATTACGAAGAAGAGCAGCGGTAGAATCGTCGTAAAGGAGCCTGTCGTCGACAGTCCGGGTATCTTGGGTCGACGGTTAGCACCTGTTCGTCACAGCTTGTGGAGGAAGAAGGCTGCGCATACCGTTTGGGGAATGCCCACGCAGAGGAAATAGAAATTGCCGACACGGGAAAACTGGAACAAAATCTGCTTGGGTATGAAATCCCAGACGGTATAGCGAGAGGTTCGAACATCGTTGGAAATGTAGGCGTGGCCTCGCCGGGTGTCGATCAGCGGGCTGCCGTGCTCAATGGCAAGCGGGATGTGCCTCCCGTCAGCGGAGGCCTGGAGGTGCTTCTGCCGCAGGATGAATTCCACGACGGTGGCTTGGTAGAGCGCCTTGGCAGCCTCCTGAACTCGACGCTGCAAGGGCAGCTTCGACGGCGCGGCATCGTTGTAGTTGCTCTGCCGACGGACCGCGCTTGCTGGCGGGCACTTCTCGGCCGCGACAATATCGCTGTCGGACATGGCGGCGGGCTGTGAAAACGAGCGTGTCGCCGGCCGTTACGAAAAGAGCGGCATCGGCAGGACGAAGGAAATGAGAAGGGACGAAAGAAGGTCGCAGCGCTTCAGCTGAACGAAAGACGTCGAATCTTCAACATGCCACCCACGACGACATTCGTCTGGGCGTGCGAATTGCAGGGTCGGGCCAGCCGAAGCGAGAGAGCGGCTGGACGAGCGACGAAGACGCTTGCAGCAGTTGGCGATGCACTCGATGTCTCGGCCGCGCTGTTCGTCTGGGCGATGCAAGACGTCAAGATGAAAAAGGCTAGGGAACGGAGAAAAGAAGGCCATTGCGAAACGCCATCCCGCTGGCGATCGACGCGCGCATGGCTCCATCAATGCTGCTGGGGTGAGGGTCAATATTACGGGGTGGCGGACGCTTGCGGTGGGCGAGTCGTACTCGTACTCGCAGGGCACGTTTCCGGCGTCGTGGTTGGTCTGCCGGCGGCGGCGACACCCGCCAGGGCAGACACCATTGGCTGCGCTTCGCCACCGTTGGCCACCACCAGCCGACAGGCACACGAGGGCCCGCTGCACGAGTCGCAACGGCCACCAGGACAAGTCGAGCCACGTGTGGGGGCCTCACTCCATCCCGCCCAATCCTCCCCCATGCCCCTGGCCGTCCGCTGGCCTCCCGCCCCCTAGCACTGAGCCGCCGCGTTCCCTGTTCTCGCCCGGCCTAGCGTGGAGCCACCTTGCCGCGGAGAATGACGATGCCTGCCGCCCCTGCGTCGACGTCGTCATTAGACAAAAACAATATTACTGTAGCACGGAGTGCGCAATCTGTGCAATTGTGCGTGTATATCTACAATTGGCAACCTCAGCACGAGCAGTGAACACACCTGCTGAGTTAGGGGCAGAAGACGTGTCTATTAAGAAAAGAGAGTGTCCCGCGATCTATCAATCGAGCCAACCAGGGCCCAAGTCGGTCTACCGTCTTCCAACGCCCGTCGCTAATTCCCAACCCAAGTCGTACCTATGCCGTGCCGAAATACCTGCTCGTATTCCTTGGCTCCCCGAGCCTGGGGCCACTTGCCGAGCCGTTGATGCTCACGGCGACGACGGTCCCGACTCAATCTTGAACTCGCGAAACTTGGGCGTCTCGGCGCGGGAACCGGGCTTGTTGCTCTCGAATATCGCCCTGATGGCCGCGTTGCCCAAGTCGGCCGCCAGGCACAGCTGCAGCAGGATGCGACACTTCTGCGGATCGAGGAACCCCCCGCCGATGCACGAGTCGCCCAGGCCGTAGTTCTTGCTGCCTCCCACGTACCCCCAGGGCGTTCGCCGGCTCGCGACGACGGGGAAGTCGTTTTCCTTGATGTACCGGGAGATGGCCTCGCCCGCGTCGGTGAGCCAGCACCCCGAGCCCATGCCGGCGAGGACGATGCCGTCGGCGTCGCTCTGCACCGCCGCCTGGAACAGCTCCTGCCGCAGGCCGAGGTGCCCGAATAGGATGTCCACGTCGGGCAGGCCCTGGTTCACGTCCCAGCCGGCCACGTTGAAGTAGTACTGGTGGCTCAGCGGCCGGCACGGCGGGTAGTAGAAGACGGGCTGCGAGTCGACGAAGCAGCCCAGGAAGCCCTGCTCCTCGGCCTTGAAGGTATCTAGCGAGTTCGCGTTAGTCTTGGTAGTGAAGCGGGGCGAGCAGATGCGATCGTTGAGCACCATCATGACGCCTCGCTTCCTGGCGCACTCGCTTGCCGCCAGCTTGACGGCGCACAGCAGGTTCATTGGCCCATCGGCGCTGTGGGACGTGGCCGGCCGCATGGAGCCTACGAGTACGATGGGCTTCTCCGTCTTGACCGTGAGGTCGAGCCAGAAGGCCGTCTCCTCCATCGTGTCCGTGCCGTGGGTAATCACGACGCCCTGCGTTGCGTCGCTGTCGAGCTCCTTCTGGATCAGCTGCGACATGCGCACCAGGAGTCCCTCCGGTATGTCGGGGCTGCCGACGCTGATGATCTGCTTGGCGTTGAGGTCGGCGGCTTTGCTGAGCTCCGGCACCGCCTCGATGAGCTCACCAACCGAGATGACCCCTGGCTTGTATCCTGTGGTTTGTCCAGCGTTGGCGGCAGCCCCCGCGATGGTGCCGCCCGTGCCGTAGATGGTGACCTTGGGAGGCATCGTGACATTTGCCAATGGGGCACCGGAAACAGCTTCTCGATATGGAGCAAAGGCCGGTGGTTGATGGTCCGACAGGCGTGGAGAACAGCTGAAGTCTTGTTTTACGTTCCAAGAACCTGGGTGTGCTGTTCGGAAGTACGTAGGGTTTGTCCGAAGAGGTCCAGATCTCGCTGGGCTCCTCCAGGAGCCCAGCTTTATACGCAGGGCCATGAGGAATTTGATTCTCGTCCGAGTTGTGAAAGATTTCAAGCTTTGTCACTGCCTGTTTCAAAGTGAACCTGAATCTCCGTGGTGGAAGTCAGTGCCGTATTCCGTCTCCGCGTGTGAGTGACGGCACCTACGTCTTCAAAACGGCGCCGGCCGGTTGCTGGTGAGGTGCTGGGCCACCGCCTTCGAAAGTTGGATAGTCACCAACTCCCAGAAGACTTGGTCCTAAACCCTCCGCCTTGGCCGTGTTGGATCTGGTTGGTTCCCGGAGTGACTGGTATCAAGAACCGCGAGCGATGTTGCCCGACTTCTGTTTGCCAGTGTCTTCGGTTATAGGCGACCGGTAAGCTATGACCACCAAGACCGACAATCACTCCAGCTGGCTACAAACATGTTTCGTGCTCAAGGGCCCATGGCAGATTGTCTTCTATGCCGCTTGGCGGAAGCCTTGCCGAGAACGGGTTGCTGGCACACTGTCGAGAACGTGGCTTCTCAGGTGGGCGGCCGTTGCGTAGTCGGCGAGGAAACAACGACAACTCGCCCCAGGGCCCTGCGGCCGTGAAACGTCGATCAACATCGGGCAAAAGAACCCAGCCACCCCATTATTGCACTATCGCGTGTAACGGTTTCAAGACGGGTGGCAAATTATTGGCCACGGGAGACGGTGGCTGCACACCGGTAAGGAAGATTTCCGGTCGGGCGTGGCCGCTCACCGCAGCAAGTGGAAGACCACTCACGCTCTCCCCTGCTTCGCTGCCGCCGTCTGTGCCCCTGGTCTTCTCTTCACCGACGCGGGACGGTGCTGCTGGCCAGATTAACTCGGCGTTCCGGTTGTTGCCTTGTATAAGCGAGCTACGAAGCCTCCGTGACACCGAAAGTCATCTGTTTGGAGCAGCAGCAGGTTCACCGATAACATACCCTTGAACACAGGAATAACATCGTTCCCATTACTAATTTTGAACGTTGCCCTTTTTTTTTCTTTTTCACGTGCGAGTTTATTAGGTTGTCAGAGCTTGCAGAACAATGTGCACCACGGCGCGCTGCACAATTGAGACGCTGCAACAAATCAATCTCATTCTACGAGAGCTTTCACTGATATACCAATCTAAGCTCTTGGCGTCCCTCGAAACATAATAAGTCACCCCCTAGACCAATGAGCGGCAAGCCCAGCTTCGCCAAAACGCCTCGGATCATCAAAACTCAGTGCGCATGCAGCCCACGCATGTGATCATGAAGCCGACTCTCGTCGACGAGCCCCGAAGGAGTCATCAGAGACTCCAACATCGCGAACGGGCGGCAGGGGTGTATCACTGGTGAAGTTTCCCTCTACGCCTGCACTTGCGGGATGCTGTCCATGGTGATGCCGCCTTCGAGCCACTCCTTCTTGATAAGCTGTTCACGGGCGGCAAAGAGGTGCTTATACGCCGTCTTGACAGTCCCGTCGCTAACGCCGGCCTGTTTCGCAATCGGCATTGACGATCGAGGTTCTCCGACGAGATGGCATGCCATGTAAATGCATGCGGCGGCAACAGAAAGAGGCGACCGACCAGCCAGGGCCGAGATGTCGTTTGCCTTCTCGGCAAGATCCCGGGAGATCTTGGAGATCTTCTGTTGGTTCTTGAACCCGAGCTGTGACACGTAGCGGCCGCAGAGGTCTTCGGCGCCGACAGACGTGTTCTCGTAGTTGGTGACCGTGTTCAGCCCCGTCGCGCCTTCGCCCTCGGTGTCCTGCAGCTTCTGGAGGAACTTTTGAAGCTGCTTGAAAACCCTGCCCACTTCTTTCTTGCTCACACTGGTCAGGTTGAAGATCTCTCTGAAGGTTCGCGGAACATTGTTCTGTCGGCAAGCGATGAAGATGCATCCTGCGATGACAGCCTCCTGTGGCTTTCCCTTCATGAACTTGTACTTGTCAACCAGCTTGAAGATGTGCTTGGCCGCGTTGGAGACGTTCTGGCCCATGTTGATAGCCTCGCACAGGGAAACAATCTCCTTGTAAGCCTGCATCAGCCCCTTCTGCGCCTTATCTTGATTGGCGTTGTTCTGCGTGCGAGACAGAGCCTTGTGCGCCTTGGACTCCGAAAAGGCAACGGTCGTGGCCAGCTGTTGACCCTCGACGAACTCGTCCTGCGGCCCACCGACACGGCTGGGGTCATCGCCGCCATGGTCATCGTTTGCAAAGGTACGCCACTCGGACCGGGTGTCGATGATGCGGGTACCGACGACAACGCCGCAGCTTTGACAGACCATGTCACCACTCGAGAACTCCTCGATGAGATTGGGCGGAATCTCTTTGCAGTCAGGGCAACAAAGGACGTTGTTCAGGTCCTCCTGGAACCCGCTGGCGTTTCCTTCCCCCCCTGGTGAGATCATCTTGGGTTCGTAACGGTGCGGCGTGTAGATGTTGGACACTTCGTTAAAGACTTTTCTCGCTCTCCTAGCCGCCTTCCTTCGCCTTTGGAGCTGCTGTCTCTTCTTGGCTACCGTATTTCGCGCTGTGGAAGACGCGGTAGTGACGAGATCGCTGAACCAAAGACGGTCGTGGTGGAGCTGGACGAGGAGCGGCGAATGCAGTTTGGCGGTCTCAAGACTGAGGGGCTATGAGCCGCGAGCGTCACCAGACGGTGATGCTTGGAAACCAGAATATGAGGGTATTCGAGGTCGCGCTGGCTGATCAGGTCGCCTCCGCCTTCGCCTCTGGGCTAGCAAAGGGCGGGAGGAGTCAAGAATGGGCACGGTGTCTTGTTACTAGCTAATGGCAGGCGCTGCGACCGAGGGAGCGTAAACGACCGATCTAGCGCTGTAGACGTGCGCCGCTTGCGCTCCGGTCGCCCGGCGTATGTCTTGGTTCCAACTTAAGATCTCGTTGCACGGACGGCGAGGGAGGGAAGAGTCAAACTTCTGCCGGCCGACCGTTCTAGACCAGTAAAGGCGTCTGAGGTTGCGATAAACTCAGATCAACGAATAGTCGGCTCGAAGTGGACGTCACGATCGCTCGAGAGCAGTGGAGCACAGCGCTGAGACGAGCCGAGAGCGAGCGCGGACCAACTTCTGGCGGCAAAAGAGTGACGTGAAGGGAGGTTGTTGAGGAGAGGTTTGGGGGGCGAATGGCTGAGGCAGACGAGGCGGCTTTGTGCTGCCCGGGCTGGGCTAGAAAATGCTTGGTAAACCTTCCTGGTCGTGGCTGAGTCATCACGGAGCTGGCCGCTCGGAAAAACGGGTAATCCGAATAGCTGCTGTGCCGCTCCACGTTGCACCCGACATCGGCCAATGACGAGCAGATACTGAGCTCTCAGAGACTGGTGCATGCGGCGCGAGCATCCTTCTGTGGTCTTGAGTCACAATGGACGTCTTGCCTGCTTGGGTACTTGTCAATTGGGCAGTAATAAAAGCAGCTCCCTGAGCCACCTCAGCTGCTCGATAGGCCGTTCCTGTCGAGCCCCCCTCTTCCACCACCGCCACGCTCATTTCTCTCCTCAACCTTCGACAATGGCTCCTGGAGCAATCGGCTCCGGGCTGGATGGCCTTCCGCCCGTCGATATCAAGCCGCTACTGACCAAGCTCTGGCCCGTCGATGCGGACCGGGTCACGCCGGACGAGATTGCCGAGGCCATCTCCCACTTCTTCACCAATCAGGTCACCGAGGCTCAGACCGCATCGCTGCTAATGGCTCTGCACTTCACCAAGATGGATTTCCGCTCAGATGTTCTGTCGACGTGCGCCAGTGCCATGATGCGTGCTGCGGCAGTGATACCGGTGAAGGAGCTGAGCGCCGTGCTCGAACGCCGGGGTAGAAAAGAAGGCACTTACAGGGGCGGGCTGGTAAGATGACCCATGGCTTCCCATCTCACGGGCACGGAACTGACATGACGCCTGCGGCAGTGTGACATCGTGGGCACGGGAGGTGATTCCCACAACACCTTCAACATCAGCACCACGGCGTCCATTCTTGCCGCGTCGTTACTTCTGGTCTCCAAGCATGGCAACAAGGCCAGCACGTCCAAGTCCGGCAGCGCCGACATGATCAACTGCATGACGCCGCGAGCGCCCATCATCAGCGCCGTCAAGCCGGACACGCTGGTCCAGGTCTACTCGGCCACCAACTACAGCTTCCTATTTGCCCCCGTGTTCCACACCGGCATGCGCTACGTGGCCCCGATCCGCAAGCAGCTGCCCTGGAGGACCATCTTCAACAACCTCGGCCCCCTGGCGAACCCCGTAGAGGATGTCCTGGAGGCGCGAGTCATTGGCGTCGGCCGAAGAGATCTCGGTCCAGCCTTTGCCGACTCTTTGAGAAGATCTGGTTGCCGGAAGGCCATGATCGTCTGCGGAGAGGAGGAATTGGACGAGATCAGCTGCGCCGGCCCTACGCTCTGCTGGATGCTGAAGGAGAAGAGCCCTGGTGGCGAGATCGAGGTCGAGCACTTCAAGATTGCACCCGCCGATTTCGGTGTCGAATGCCATCCTCTGAGCCAAGTGTCGGGGGGCAAGGAGCCGGCTGAGAATGCCGAGATCCTGAAACGCATCCTTTGCGGCGAGCTGCCCGAGGACGACCCCCTCATCGACTTTGTGCTGATCAACACGGCGGCCTTGTTCGTCGTGTCGGGCATATGCGAGGCTGATAGCAGCGACATGGGACATGGCGACGACGGAAAAGTCATCACAGAGCGCGGCCCTGCTGGCCAACGCTGGAAAGAGGGCATGCGGAGAGCAAAGTGGGCCATCAAGTCTGGAGAAGCCTGGAAACAGTGGCAAGCGTTTGTGGACGTGACCAACGAGATTGGCGCGTAAAAGAATTTGCTCTGGGTATCGGGACGAGGTGGTGTCTATGTACAGAAATAATTAAAAACCATTTTGCCCCGGAAACTCCATCCTTGAACAAGTTGAGCTAACAACTCTGCAAGCTCGATGCACTCTCCTCTGCTCTGCTATGTTCTTTTCACACTCCCACCGTCTCTTCAGATCGTGCTAATGGAGAATACATGCGATATGGTTGCCCACGACTGGGCAAGGTAGATGAGCAAGTGGCCCTGCCCATAGGAGCCCTAAGGGGCTTACGGGCAGGTACACAGGGTGTCGGAGGCACGGGAGCAGGCTGCTTTGGCAACCCATGCAGGTTGTGATCGAAGCCAGGGTGCCGGGCGAGCGACCTCGTCTTGTCTTGGCGGAGCTTTGCTTCCCATCGCTTCCAGTCATTCAGAAGCCCTGTTGGACTCTCCAGCGGCGAGGCGGCCTCGCCATCGCCCCTATCCCTTGAGCAAGATCTTAGCGAGGGTTGAGTTGCGGAAGAGATTTCGCATGGTGACGCGCGACCAGCCAGAGACTTTTGGAGGAGCTGCTGCCTCTGAAGCTCTTGGCAGCCTTGGTCGCGATCGTCTGGTCTTATGATGGAGGGCGTGCTGCGGCCATGCGGTGTGTTTGGCATAACAGCAAGGCTGTCTTTTTCAGCGACTTCGTGGTACTGCGGCTTCGTTCTGCACCTTTGAGCAATGAAGGCCCCGGCGAGGCCCAGGACACACAGTCCGGCAAAGGCGATGGCGAGAACTATCAAAGCTTTGCTGCCAATCCACGGATCCGGTTCCGTATCATCTGGGCCGGTCTCGTCGGCTCTCTTCATGGGCGCCATGGGAGGGAGGGAGGAACCAGGTGTTGCACGCACGACGCTTCACGGACCGTAGCAGGCAAAAATGCACGGGGGCCGGGAAGCACGAGGACGGCGGGTCATGTTTACTCGTAGAGCGGAGGGCTCGAAACGACATTCTTATGCACTCACCCGCGCAGGGTGACGGCCTGCGCTGCGCAATGCAACGACGCCATGCAATGTCTCGGCGGCCCAACGGACTCAGGCGACGCCAACAATAGATACGATGCGACGACGCACGCCCGCGGATATTTCGAGCAGCTTCGCGAGCGGGCACGCTCTGGCGCAAGGCTACGCAGGCTTGCCCCTGAGCAGGTCCGAAAAGAGCGAGCATCTGCCGCGAGGTGCCTGGGCATCTACCCGCCCTCGCATGAGGCGCAGCCTGCGTTCATACAGGCCCTCCCCAGCCGTGAAAGGGCAGGATGGCAGGAACGAAATTGCCTGAGGGCGGCAGCGACCACAGGCCCCCAAACGGCAGAGCACAGCGTCGCAGTGCAGCTTGGCCAGAGGCAGTCGACGGTGTCTGAGATTGGATGGCTATGCCCTGCTCATGCGACGTTGGGACGGGGGGCTTAGACGGGGGCCGCTGCGAGTGGTCGGCGTCTGCGGCCCCAGCAAGCGATCGCGGGCCGTGGTGCAGCCGCGCGCGCTGGGGCCGTAGCATCGACCGCAACACGCACTGCCCGCGCCTGCGGCACGAGGTATGGGACGCAGAAGAAGGGCCGGGCGGGCTCGATTGACGTCGAAGCAGCCAGGACGCAAATAGCCGTGCTTGGGAACGGCAGGGCAGCGGAGGCGTCCCCCGGGTTTCGGCTGCTCCCCGCCGCCGTGATTGGCTGCGGCGGGCCTCAGTGCCTGGCGCCTAGCCGCGAGGAGCCGGTCCCCGCGGGGGGCGGCTGCAGCGCCCCAGCCCAGTGCTCACTGGGACTGCCCAAACGGGCTTCGGGGCCGCTCTAGACCATCGCCTGGGCCGCCTGTTGGCGGGCGCCTGTGCCGAGCTCCACTGCACCAGCTGCATCCCGATTCCCCCCCCGTCCGCCGCCGATGCCGTCGTCCCTCGCCTTGACACGCACACCTTACACTCACTCTCATCCCTCCATCCATCCATCCCGTCATCGCAACCTGCACCTGTCTGCCCCCGCGCGCAGGTGGCCATGTCTGCCGTTGCGAGACGCATGCGCCCCGGGCCTGCACTTCGCTGGGCCCGTGTAGCGACCAATGGCTTCCGTCGCTATTCCACCCCAGCGAGCGGCGGAGCCCTGCCACTCGACGGCTATCGGGTGCTGGACATGACCCGCGTGTTGGCCGGTGTAAGTCGAAGCCGCCGCATCACCTCCCCAGCCCGCGCAACGCCCGCTGACGCATTGCACCAGCCCTACTGCACGCAGATTCTAGGCGATCTCGGGTGCGTTTACCCTTGTCCCTTTTTATTCTGCCACTCAATGCTGGCTTTTTGACTGATTCATCATCGCAGAGCCGAGGTCATCAAGATCGAGCATCCGGTTCGCGGAGATGACACAAGAGCATGGGGCCCGCCCTACGCCGAGTACAAGCCAGACTCCGGCGTCACGGGCCCTGGAGAGGCCGCATACTTCCTTGGGGTATGCAGCCCACCTGATGACCTTTCTCGTGTGGTCATACCGTACCTAGCTCACCGTGCTTTCAGGCAAACCGCAACAAGAAGTCCCTTGGCCTCTCCTTTCAGCACAAGGAGGGCGTCGACATCCTTCACAAGCTCGTCGCCAAGTGCGACATTCTCGTCGAGAACTACCTCCCTGGGACGCTCAAGAAGTATTCCATGGACTACGAGACTCTTCGCAAGATCAACCCAAGCCTCATCTACGCCTCCATCACCGGCTATGGCCAGACTGGGCCGTACTCCAACCGCGCTGGCTACGATGTCATGGTCGAGGCCGAGTTTGGCCTCATGCACATCACCGGCTCCCGGGACGGCCCACCGGTCAAGGTTGGCGTCGCCGTGACCGATCTCACCACTGGCCTCTACACCAGCAACAGCATCATGGCGGCGCTTCTGGGGAGGGCCAAGACCGGCAAGGGCCAGCACATCGATGTCGCACTTAGCGATTGCCAAACCGCGACTTTGGCAAACATTGCCAGCAGTTGCTTGATCAGCGGCAAGCGTGACAGCGGCCGCTGGGGCACGGCGCATCGTAAGTCTCGTCGCGTCCAGCCAATGCCCGCCACCCATGTCTTGCTAACGCACTTGAAGCATCCATTGTCCCTTACCGGTCCTTCAAGACCAAGGACGGAGACGTCCTCTTTGGCGGCGGCAACGACCGCCTATTTGGCGTCCTGTGCGACGGGCTCCAACGCCCGCAGTGGAAAGATGACGCCAGGTTCAGGACAAACGCCGACAGAGTCGCCAACCGCGTGGAGCTCGAGGCCGAAATTGAAGCCATCTCGCAGCAAAGGACGACGCAAGAGTGGCTGGAGACGTTTGAGGGAACCGGCATGCCGTATGCCGCCGTCAACGACGTCCAGGACACCCTCAATCACGAGCACACCAAGGCTCGCAACATGGTCGTCGAAATGCACCACGAAGCTTGCGGACCTATCAAGATGGTCAATACGCCCGTCAAGTTCTCCGAGAGCCAACCCACCATTCGCTCCGTGCCCCCCATGCTTGGCCAACACACCGACGAGGTGCTGAGCGAGCACCTTGGTCTTACCGAATCAGACATTACCGGGCTGAAGAAGCAAGGGGTTATCAGCTAGACTTTAAAGCACCGATTCATAGAACCAAGACAAATACCAAAATACTAAAATTGCTCTTCGTGAGTCTTTCGAGGCAACTTGCGGAAGGTCTATAGGTGGTGGTCGTTTGGGTGTCACGTGACGGACACGTGCCGTCGTTCGTTTGAGCGGCAGTCGACCCATCGTCCATCAGTCCTCACTCTATCGATGGACTTGCCATCCATCAATTGTAAAAATACAGGATACCAGAACCGAAGCTGGCACGACATACGCCAATCACTATTGCACCTCAATCATCTCCTTTGTCCTGGGCCGTCAGTTGAACAACCGTG
This sequence comes from Tolypocladium tropicale, assembly GCA_024340005.1. Lineage (NCBI taxonomy): Eukaryota > Fungi > Ascomycota > Sordariomycetes > Hypocreales > Ophiocordycipitaceae > Tolypocladium > Tolypocladium tropicale. The sequence continues at coordinate 242,826 of JALHBU010000392.1, read as the reverse complement.
GGGAGCGCAGGCATCTGCATTGGGGACCCTTACCAGCCGACCAGACTTACGACATGGAAGCGCTACTCACTGCGGCATCCGCCGTGGAAAAGGGACAAATCATTCCCCTTTCAAGAGAACTCCAAACTCCGTCCTATATGGAGCCCACGAAAAGCGAAGGTTTAGACATTGTGCCGGACGGGGCGTACACAGTAGCCCAAGCGCCGGCAACCTACGGTCCTCAATTCTCCGCAGCCAGCTCCTTGATACTGAGTCGCATGAAAAGTGGCAATCAAAAGGCAACGAGCGTCGCTTCAATGGATACCAGCTCGGCCATGGGCGATTCTACGGACAGCACCAAGCCATTGTCTCAGCGTGTCAGCTCCACGCTAGCCCTGCCCTCGTTGCGACCGCCGGTCCTTCAGCATTCCCTGTCCGATGTGTCCGGTGTCGCTATGAGATTCACTCATTCAAATCCTCCAATCCTGAAGAGAAAACGCAGTTCAGACTCCGATGACACCGATTTCACTCAAGACACCATTCCATTTCGCGCACCTATCGCGCCGCTATCAGTGACCTCTGCAGCGGCGCCGCCTCTTCAAAAGAAGTCCTTGGATGGTGTTGGTCCTCTTAGATGCCTCAAATGCGACCAGACTTCGTCGATACCGGAGAATATGCTCACTACCTGCCACGTCTGTTCCAGGTCATGGCATCAGGGCTGTTTGACACCTCCTCTCACCAATGGGGCCGCCAAGGTCACTGATTACCAGTGCCAAGAGTGCCAAGCTGGCAAAAGGATACGAACAAGCTCTGAGGGTGAGGATGCTGAATTCGAGGACCGCGGGGACATTGTGGAAAGGATTCGGAGGAAACGGATATCCAATCTGCCTCCCGGTGTCGTTCCAGCCAAGCCAGAGTTGGTCGGGTTTCTTGCGCGGCAGGCATCGAGCTCGGAAGTAAGTGGTGGCTCCTCAACTCGGGACAATCAAATTGAAATGCTGACCTGGAATTTCCAGCGCACCGAATACTTCTACAACAAGAAGAGGACAGATCTGCTCAACATCTTGTCGCTATGCGATCAGCTCAAGCCTCAGCTTCTTGTTGACATATTAGTCTCCGTGTCGAAGAAGCACCCTGACTTACCAATCTTCGATGACCCAGACTGGAGAGCCAACCTACCCAGTGCGTCAAGTCCAAAGCGCGTCACAGCCACGCCGCGGCCCCGCGTCAACGGCCGGCCGCGCCACGGCCACACCGTCGTGCATCCCAAAGCCTCACGCAAAGTCAAGGGCAGCAGGAAGGTCCTCAAGCGTATCACCGTTATGAAAGTTGAGGACGCAGTACCTGCAGAGGGTGACGAGGAGGTGGTGGAGGAGGAGGAGGACACCTTGCCACCAACATGGCCCAAGGCCGGCGAGGGTCTGTACGCGAAGCTGCCCCCGGAGGTTGAGGACAGGCTATTCCTCGAGGACGACAATGATGAGGAGGCATTCAGCCACTTCATGGTGGACAAGTTCGGCAAGCAGATGGCCGTCTCAGCGTGCGCTTGATTGAACGAAGGGGGCCAGCCAGGGGTAGCGATGCGGCTTCAGGGGGGAGGATGCGGCTTCAAAGGGGAGCCCGACACAGCCGACCAATTATACCCAGCGTGCTACGTTACAATCTTGTTATGCGGCTTCGCCGTTTATGATCAATACATCAAGCAAATGACATGTTACTGTCCCGCTGGTGCTGCGCTTGGTATGCGCGCAGCTAATTTAAGTCGTTAGTTGGGGGTGGTGGTTCATGTTGTTGGGCGGGCGGGCTGCGTCCAACATGTAATATCGGGCATGCCCACTCCTTCCAGGTTCTTCACACTGCATCCTAGGGGGCCATCGTGTCGACGCTTGGCATCCAACGCGACCCCGGCAAAGTCCCCCAACAGGCTCATAATCAAGATGTTCTCGCCGTTTCTACGAAGAGCCAGCTGAAAACAGCATACGAATAACACGGGGCTGCATTTCAATTGGGAGCACACGATTCCATGACCGAAAAGAAAAACTCCTGTTTGTCTTGGCTGTCTTGATTAGAATGGACTGGGGGACGCGCGAGCGTCCCGCAAGAAGGTATCAATTATGTACATCATGGGCGGCATGAGTCCCGACTCCGTCAACTTCCTGGAAGCAAGCAACGCTGAATGGTTTCTATCCCTCGGCTGCCACCTTGCGGCTGGCCTCTTCATCCCAAAAAAATTAGACTAAAGACATTACTGCGAACCGCCTCGCAAAGGCGCTGTTACTTCATCGAGGCCAAAAGCTTCGGCTGATTTAGTGGCAGTGGCAGTCGAAGGTGCTCAGGAGAGTCTTGATGAGGCTGCCAACCAGGCACAGCAGGCTCTCGACGGTGACGCTGACGAGGGCCTTGACCTTGCCGAGGATGAGCAGGACATCGGGCAGGATGCAGAGGCCGACGAGGGCGTCGATGCCGACACCGATGTCAGCCTCGACGTCAGCACCGACGTCGATGTAGTTCTTGCAGCCCTTGGTGCAGTAGGAAACGCAGTCGAAGTTGCACTTGCCGAGGCCGAGGGTGCACAGGGCGCCGTTAAGGGTCTTGCCGAGGTTCAGGGAGATGAGGGCGTCGACGTCAGCGTGGACGGTGGCGAGGCCGACGACGTCAGTGTTGAAGAGGGCGACGGCCTGGGCGGCAGTCTCGAGGTAAAGACCAACCAGGCCACCGACGACGGCCTTGAGGTCAGCGCTGATGTTGGCGTGGATGTCGATCTCAGCATCGGCGATGGCAGCGACCTCGGCGACGATCTTGGCAGTGGCGGCGAAGACAATGTTGTCGAGGCTGGCCTGGCACCACTGGTGGCTGGGGTCGTACTTGGTGATCTGGTAGGGGGAGCGGGCGCAGAACAGGTCGACCTCGACGCCGACAGAGGCGTAGACACCAAGGTCAATCTTGGGCCAGCAGCCCTTGATCTCCTCGCCGACGCAAGTCTTGGAGCCCAGGTCCAGCTTCATGCCGGGGGGGCAAGAGCAGGACTTGGTCCAGGAGCAGTAGTCCATGCCAGTGGGGCACTTGAAGTTGACGGCAGCATCGATGGCGGCCTGGACCTTGACATCGACATCGACATCAGCGTCGACCTTGACGACGGCGCCAACGACAGCGTTGACACCAGCGTCGACCTTGGCCTTGACATCGGCACCGACACCAACAAGGGTACGGCGAGCGACATCGACGCCAGCCTTGGCATCGACATCGGCGTCGACGCCAACGAGGGCGCGGCGAGCGATGACATCGGCCACGGCATCGACATCAGCCTCGACACCGACGAGGGCACGGCGGGCGATGACATCGGCCTTGGCATCGACATCAGCCTCGACACCGACGAGGGCGCGGCGGGCGATGACATCGGCCTTGGCATCGACATCAGCCTCGACACCAACAAGGGCGCGGCGGGCGATGACATCGGCCTGGGCATCGACATCGGCGTTCACACCGACGAGGGTGCGGGGGGCGACAACGACGCCCGCCTTGGCATCGACATCGACATCGGCATTAACGCCGACGTTGGCGACGGCGGCAGTGGCCGTGCCGGCCAGGAGGCTCGTGAAGGCAGCGGTGAAACGCATCTTGAATTTCGGAGATCGGATATGACAGCGAAGGACAGCGGGTCTTGTAAAAACGAACGGGTATTCAACGAGTGTGGTGCTATAAAAGCAAAGGAATGACTGTTGCCGGGCGAGGGGCAAGAACGACTGCTATCGAGCCTTGGAGTTGAAGCTGTTGAGACGGGAAAAAGAAAGGGATCTGCATGGAGGGCGAGCCCGTATATCTTATATAGGCCATGTTGGATGAGCACCCGGTGAGCAAGATGCCCAGAGGCAGCCTCCTCTCGATTACCGGTATCCGTGGACCAAAGCCCCCTGGCAAGCCCTGGTTGCTGGGTCCCAGTCTAGACTGCCTTGGAAATGAAATCGGCGTCACGGTTCCCTCTCACATCGCCGCCCTGCCTCCAGCACCGCACCCGCAATCTGTCGGCAACCTCGTGGGCTGCTCAGGTCGGCGAAGATAGCAGACGGGCGTCCGGGAGACCCTTGCCTCGCCACGGCTCCATCGTGGCAGCAGAAGACGAGTCAGGCGGGCAGGATAAGGCCGGACATGTCGACTGTCATCTGTGTCACCGTTGATCGCCCGCGCCGGCCAGCCCTGTCAGGATCCCTGGTGTAGTTGGCGTTGGCGCGGGAGTGTCGATCTGCCGGAACAATATTAGCATGGGGACCGTTAATATCAGACCCGGAGGGGAAGGGAGCATGGGGGACCCGTACGAGAACGGAGCACTGGGAGAAGAGAGGAGGCGTGGCGGCGCCGGGGTTGCTGCAGCAAGGTGGCGACGGTTGGCTCGGGCCTGGAGAGGTGAGGGTGAGCATTGAGGTTGGTGGTGAAGGCCGGGTGGAGCGGAGTGACATGGAGGAGAGTGGAGGAGTAGCAGCAGATGGGGAAGACTTGCGAACGGACCGTGTACCGCCGGCGTCCGATTGGGCGGCAGCAGCTCCCAGCTTGCTGCTCGGGCCCTGCGCGCTATGCTGGAGCCTGGCGGGTTTGCTGGTTCCGGTGGGGATGGATGGACGGGATACGCCGTGGCTGGCTTGCTTCTGCCAAATTGCCCGTCCCCCCGTCCCTATCTGCTCCTGGTAACTCCCTACTCGCACTCCTATGCCAGCCATCCAGGGACCACCCGCAGTCAGTCGGCAGTTTTTGCGGGCTCGGCCCCTGGTCGTGGTCTGCTGTGGGCGGCAGATCGTGATGGGCGCCCACGGGTCCGCTCTCGACGTCGTCGCACACGATGCTTACGGGCTACCAAGACTCGGTAAGTTGGGACCGGCGGTTGCCATGACAGGTCCAACAAAGGCAGACGGAGCGCGCGCGGCCCGCTCGCCGATCAGGCACAACAAAGTCCAGCACACGTTGGCGGCGTGACACGTTGGGCCGGGAGGGAGCATCGTCGTCGTCGCCACCGCCCGCGGCCGAGGCCGTGTAAGTGGGAGCGTGCGACTAGGGAGTAGGGAGCTAGCTCGTCCCAAAGGGTTCCGGTTCTCGTTCACAAGGCGCCATGACAGATCAAGAAGAAATTACGAGGAAAAAGCCCAAGCAGAAGATTGCCTCGATTGCCTCGCCGGCCAGGGCTAACATGTTTTCGGTCCTGCGACTTTTCCCCATGCCCGCATGCCCGCTGCATCCGCGAGCCCGTTGCCCTCGTGGGCGCGCGCCGTCGGCCAACAAAATGTGGAGTTTCAGGTCCCGGCAGCGCGAGCCAGCCACGACCGCAGCGTGGCTGCTACGTACCTTGCCTTAGCTCGCCACACGGACCCCGGCGCCCATCACGAGCGGCAAGCTTCCCTCATTGGGGAGACGGGGGAGCTGGGCCCGGGAGTTGGGTGCTCATCTTGCCTGTGGGGTCCCGCAGTGCCGGGCCACAGCGTCGAGCGTCCACGGGGGCGGCATCAGAAGCAAGCTCGGCAGCGCGTGCCCCGGCGCAGCGCAGCCAGCTCTCGCCAATGTCTTACCGCCACGGAGTTACGGTAGAGGGCAGTCGGAGGAAAGCCTGCGGAGGAGCGGCGGATCAACGAGACAACGGACCGGCCGGTTGGCATATCGTCGATGTCGGCAGCTCAAAATGGCGATCATCAACGCTCGGCCGATGTCCCCGACGAAATCTATGGAACCTCAAAAATTATAATACAAGGGCCAGCCCGTAGCCCGATCAGCACGACGTGCATCCGTACGGATACGAGTACCTACCCTACCTACACGCACAACGAGTGTGTACGCATAGACCGCGAGGTCATCATGGCTGCTGAGCCGCAGCCGCCGGCGTCGAGCGAGGAATGACGATCATCCTGATCCCGGTCAAGCCACAGCCCGAGAGCCTCGTCTGGTCCACACCTCGGCTGCCCAAGGGACAACGGCTTTCGCAAGCCCACCCGCACGCAGCCTTTGGCCAATCTGGGCGCCTTGCCAGTCCTCTGCTGTGCCAGCATGTGACTAGAAAATGTCTTTCATCTACGAGTACGTTTGGTGGACGCAGCCTCTCGTGGCCGACGGCGCGCTGTGGCGTTTGCAGGCACTTCGTACGGACTAAGTTAAACCTCGTGGCCCGTTATTGCTTAGACGCACGCGGTTCCGGACGGGCTGGGCTACTGCACTTCGCACGAGCGCTGCCGGTTCGAGACAGACGTCTCTCCAAGACCACGCGTCGAGAGGGCCAGACAGACAGAGACAAATCTACGGGCCGCCGCAGACTGCTCAGGTCACGAGAATTATGTCTTTGATCAAATCGATACGTATCCTGCACGCATGCTTGCTTGTTTGATCCGTGTACTCGGTATATTATGTATTCATGGTTCCGAGTTGAGAGCATGCATATCCGTCGCCACGGAGAATCTGCTCCAGGGAGCAACAGTAGCCATCCAATCATGATACACACGTCGAGACGGCGCGCAAAATTCGCTGCCACCTTCGGCTTCTGCCGCGGATAAGAATGGGACGCTCTTCGTCCGGCCGGGCTTGCAAGTGGTAAGCCGGGCTTCTCTCAACTCGTCAGCCTGGTCAGACGCCGACTTCCGTGCGGCGAGCGACTACGAGCATAAGTGGCTGGGCTCGAGGACCTTTGCCATGTGGCCCATCTCGGTGGCGTCGCCCATGGAGATTGCTCGCGCCCGAGTTCGATTTGTCTGCGGCGTTCGCGGAACCGTCCGTGGTCAGCTTGGTGAGCAACGACACCCTTACAGGCAAAGTCCGGTCCAGCATGGTACATCATAACCACTCTGGTCCACTGATCCACTGAACGCACATCTTAGCTACGATCGAGCATCAGCAGCTCCGTGGATATTTGGCGTTACTCGTAGACGCCGTATACGGGAACGATAGCTGCCATTTCTAGCTTCTGCAGAGGTCCTACACGTAGTTCCGCATGCTACGCTGCGGTCGACATGGGTTGAGGCTCCGCGACTCCACGACTCCACGCCGGTGTGCCGCACAACCGCACGGGTTCCCAAGTCCCACATCCCCATCCGCCAGGAACCCCATTTTAGGGATGGCGATCAGACCTCAAAGCTCATCTGCCCCTGCGTTGCGGTGGCGAGCTGAGAGGCTGAACGGGAGGGACAGTGAACTCTGACCAAGACGCGCGTGGTTGGCGCCTCCCAAAGCATAGCCGGCTCCCGTCTTACGGCGATGTCTCTTTCCCTCCTTTGAGAAAGACTATCCGTATCTTTGCATTTCTCCGGGCAGTATCCACGTATGCAATCCGTAAATGGCTGCCAACAAAACGTTGCGGCATCCATCGGCTCAGACTTGCCTTTACGACGTCATCGCCAGCTGCCGCTGCAGTCCGTCAGTAACGAAGGGTTCGCCTGAGGGCAAACACACAATCGCTCATGCGAAGCTGTCTCTTGCGCAACGGCTCGGAAGTATCTGTGCTTATCATCACGGCCAAACGGCGGCACTGCCAGAGGCGCTTGCCACTAGCACTGGTCATGAGATCAGCGTGGTCCCTTTGACCTTGCCGTTCTCCATCTTGGCTGTCCTAGCTCCGAACTGGATCTTGAGAGCCGTTAGTCTTGGGAGGAATCAAAAGCATAAAAGAGCGACTTACTGCTCGCTTCTTTTCGCCTGCTACCGAGTTCATCCCCAGCTCTTCCGCTAACAGTCGCAGAACTCTCTTACCAGGCTCAACGTATCCGTCAGCTTCTGGGTTCTCAAAGTCACACTTTTCCCAGACCGGTGATTCGATTGCCCACTTGGCAAGCTCCTCATCGAGGAACGGAAATCTGACTTCTCGTTTCCAATGAGCCATAACTCGGTCATCCCGTCCCAGATTCCTCTTGCCCAAGCGACTGACGTCAAGCTTGAGCTCGTCTATGAGGCCAGCATAGCCTTGTCTAGAGAAAGCAGTAGCATGCCGTATGTAACCTCCAAAGAGCTCGTCTGCCCCGAGGCCAGAAAGCAGAACGCGGGCTGGAGTAGTGTACGAGACTGGCTCTGTACCCAGGTGCTCTTGGCAGGTCCCCTCTCCCCTGGCGGCAAAATACAGCGCGTAGGCAATTGAGAGATCCATTTCGGTGTTGTGGGGATAAATCAGGTCTACAACTTCGGCCTTGTGGCTCAAAGTGAGAGCAAAGGGGACGTTTACCTGAGGTCCAATTAGTACAACGAACGAACGTAGGGAACATAGCTGCTTACAGTCACGAGACGCCATCGCCTTCGGGGGCAGACTTCCGTTAATTCTGCAAATGACTTTCGTCCTGTAATTCTGTCTGGGCAGAGCTCGTACAGTTCAGCCGGCGTAGCTCCTTTCTTCTGGGCTGCTATCCTGGGGTTCTCGAAGGCCACATTTATCAAGTCAATGGCTTGGTCAGGGGGCAGAATGTCACTCGTAAGTCGAGCCAGCATAGTGCAGTCCAGGCCTCCAGAGAACAGAACGGCGATCCTTGCGTCTGACGACGATGCCCGAGGCGGCACAGGCACCTGCAGCACTCGGAGCTGCAGAGACCGCGTGAGGTGGCATCGAAGCTGGGCTACCGAGCGTGATTGCCGGGTCAGCTTAACATTCTCCACGGGAGTGGTGGCATTGAAGACTGCGATACTCGAAACCTAGGAGACCAGGACAGGTAAGCGGGTTTTGGGGGCGAAGTGAGTTGGCATCCAGTACTCACGAGTGTGTCATCCTGTACCCAGCCATATCTGGTAGGGATGACTTCAGCTGAAAAGCCGCTTTTACCGACATCGAGTACGTAGCACCCGTCTGCCTCGACCTCGATCCAGCCAGACGTCGGCGACTCAGCGACGCTACACAGCGCGAAGGGGTCTCCCGACTTCACCAGCAATGAACGTCGTCCAAGACGGTCACGTCCATAGTACACGCGATGTGCGATCTTGTCAAAGTAAATGAAAGCAAAAGGTCCCTCAACGGCACGAAGCACGTCAAGAACACCTTCATCAGCCTCCTTGCCAGCGCCGCGGCGGCTTGCCGCGCTCAGCTCAGACAGGATAGCTTCGCCATCGTTGCCCTGGATGGGTTGCCCGCGGAAATTCCAAGCCTCTCCATTCCAGCAAAGCACGGAGCCGGTAGCCTCGTCAACGAGTGGTTGCCGCGCGACATGGTCTCCGCGAAGTGACAGAACGGTCGATGTGAAATCCAGGAACAGAGGCTTGTCCGGGTGATCGAGCCTTGCCCTGACGTGGCCAAGGTGATCTGGACCTCGATTTCGAAGACGCTGCTCCAGGCTTGAGGAGATGGGAAAGTGCGCGGAGGTTGAAATGGCAGCGTAGATGCCGCACATATTCTGCCCTTGGCGACGACGCGCGCCGTGGCACTGTTCAACGCTTCGTGGATCGCGTTGGTGTTTGAGTGCGTTGAAGTTTCCACGTGCGCGCCGCAGGGTCGCCCCGCAGCGGCCACCTTCGATTCCCGTCCAGGCGCTGACATCAGCCTACAGAAGGTACCTACCTGTACCTTACCGCAGGGGGGGACTTCAGCTTCAATCCCTAACGCGCCTCTACTAAGGCTGCGCCACTGAGCTTTGGAACCGCAGCGTCAAGGATTCATCGAATAGGTACTTCGTACGGACCACGCATTCGCTTTGCCAGTGCTGGATTATCTCCCCTCGACAGCGCCCGGTAAGCAATGCAATGCCGTCCGTTCCGAGTCTGGTCCGCAGTCAAGGAGCCCCGTCGTGAGCGCGACAAGCAGCGCAATGGTACTCTGCGATGCGCCCTACTCACATGGCCATTCTGCACAAGATCGTCAAGCTCATGCAACGTGAGCATTTAGTGTATTGTAAGACCATGCATGTCCTTGAGCCGATGCTCTTCCTCACTTGTCTGTCATCTCGATGCCGTCATCGGAACCAGAAGTGGACGCCGAGGGATCAAGAAGCGCTGTTCCGCGACAAGGATTGCTGCTATTTTGGGTAATGCTGTGATGCCAGCCTCATGATGACTGTGGGTCCGTCTCCTTGTGTAGTAACGGTGATGTTCGGATATAAACCTATAGACCTGCTGCCGTCACGAACGGTTGTCTTTCAGTCGTGCCATCTCCGACGTTATCACTTGGCTTCACACAATGGTTCACATTTTACGCTCTCTCGGCTGGGCGGCCATCGTTCGCTTTGCTCTCTTGTCGGGCGGTAAGTAACAACGGGACCATCCGTAGACACATATCGAAGGTGCTTCGTGACTGATCCGTTGCATGCATGCAGTCGAGGCAACCCCCGCCTACTCGACAGATTCGCTTCTCAGCAGTCGAGCGGACACCAAGGTGCCGCTGCGCCTGATGCCGCTTGGGGCGTCCATCACCTACGGCCAAGCGTCATCAGACGGCAACGGGTACCGGAACGACCTGCGCCAGCTGCTCGTCCACGACGGCTACACCGTTGACATGGTTGGCTCCCGCAAGGCCGGCACCATGCAGGATAACGACAATGAGGGCTGGCCAGGCTTTCGGATCGGGCAGGTCGAGGCCAAGGCCAAGCTCTCCGTTCCCGGCCTGAAGCCGAACTTGTTCACCGTCAACGCCGGCACCAACGACTGCGTCCAGAACTTCGACATCGACAACGCCGGCAAGCGCATGGGCGACATGCTCGAGTACCTGTGGAAGACGTCTCCCGACTCGACCGTCATCCTGTCCACCCTGATCCTCAATCTCAACGGCACCACCGAGGCACGAGTCCTGCGTGTGAATGAGCAGTTCCGCGACCTGGTTAAGCAAAAGGCCGCCGAGAAGAAGCGCATCGTTCTCGCCGAGATGCACGGCCCAGACGGGCCCCAGAAGGGCGACATGTCCGAAGACGGCACACACCCAGACGATGCGGGCTACAACAAAATGGCCAAGATCTGGCACCAGAGCATCCAGGAGGCCGCATCCAAAGGCCTCCTCCACGCGCCTCTGCCGATCGCGTAGGGGTGCGAAGAGGGCGGCGGCGGCGGCGCTAATTGCTCATCTTCAATCTCGGCGACATCCGTCGGGACCGCTTCCGCGACTGCCCTGGCGACGGTAGGCCAGGCCCAGCCGACGGGGAGTGAGGAAGCTTGTGCGGGCACGTTACGACCACCCTCCTTTGCCGGCGTCGGCGTCGTACTGATCCTTGGATCGTCGGCTCTCGGCACGCTCATTGTGCAGTACTTGTCGCAAGCGTAAATAGAATTTCATCTCTAGCACTTGCCAAATGGGATGCATGTTAAATCATGAAATTGGGTTTGAGATAGAAGCGAGTCGCGCAAGACAGCTCTCGCGTGATTCGCGTTCTGCTGCAGCGAAGGGGTATGTCGTCAAAGAAACCCTCTACATAGCTTTGGAGCCTTCATATATACCAATAGTGCTCCGTCATTCAACAACAGCGATCCAACAGGATCAACATCCGGTATGGTGTAGTGGCTAACATCGCTCGCTCTCACCGAGCAGCCCAGGGTTCAATTCCCTGTACCGGAGTTTCTTTTTTTTGGGGGCCCTCACTAAGGTACCCTGCAATTTTTTTTTCGCTCCCATTTCTTCTCCACCACGAGAGATATAAACTGATTCAGTCCATCCCGATTCCACAATTCATCCAATAGATGATTCAATATCCGGTATGGTGTAGTGGCTAACATCGCTCGCTCTCATCGAGATGGTTCCGAGCAGCCCAGGGTTCGATTCCCTGTACCGGAGTAACTTGGTCTCTTGGAAAGAGATGCATTCTTTTTTTGTCGCCTCTCTTCGTGACCTTTTTTTTTCCCCAGTCCGCCAAACGTTTCCTGTCCTGCGCCGGGCGTGCCCAAACAAGGCCGCCTGCGAGGTTTTAGGGTCGCCAGTGCACTTGAGTCCTACGAGCACCTTGGTTCTTATTCGCTTTTTGCCCGCCAAAAGGTTGAGCCTGAAATGTTGCCCACCTTCGGGTGCCGAAGGTTTAGTAACGCAATGTGAAGCATCACAATCAACACCAATGCAGAGCACGCACCTTCGCGAAACGCGTTCGAAATTATGCCTTGATATGCATTGGGGAATTTCGATTGCAATTCGAATTACCGTTGGCCGAAAAGACATTCCAAAGGCATTGCTTGATTCGGCATAGGCTTTGGCAAAATAATTTAATGTGCTGCAGGGTAGCTCGTCCTGTTCCCAGCTCGACGACGACCTTTTCTCGCCACGACGCCCAGGTCGAAGATCGACCAGACGGTAGTTCGTGATCGAGGGGTGTAGTTCCAGTGTGCGTGCTTGGCACATCCAGACTCTTCTGATCTACGGACTGTGCTTCCACTGTCGTGACGATTTGGCCCAAGCGCCATCTACCACAACGGAGTTCAGAGTACCTCATCCGTCATCATCTACATGTCACGGAAACCGAGCTGCGCACATCTCGTGTATGACTGGACGGACAATTTCTATTCCGTATCTCCCCGGGAGAGAGGCGAGATCTATCGCACCAAATCTACCCCCATGAAAGCAACCCATAAAGGCTCAATCACGTCCTAGCCTGAACCATCACGGGTTCATATCCAAATAAAATCCAGCGCATTGCCCTGATCCGCTTGCCCGGTAATTCATGGTCTGCATACTGTCCCGCTTCTACGGGATGACCAGCGAGAAAAAAACAAAGATACAATAATCGTCTTAGTACACGAGAAATTCCCCTGCATTCTGTGCATCGAAAGTCCTCATCATGAGTCGTAAATCAAGAACTGGTCAGTCGTTGCGACAATCACAGCCTTGTTCGTGGTTCCAGGTTGGCTGGCCGTGGTGGTTGCTCACCGGCAACTCAGTCCTGGAAGTTTTGGTAGGGGCCAAGCGGGATAGACCAATCCAGCTGCTGGAACATGTCCGGCTGAGAGGTCTGCGAGAAGCCGAGATTTGCGCTGGGAACTTCGCCAAAGGAGGCCTGGTAGTCATTGCCCTTTTGCAAGTTTGCCGGGTACAGCTCGAAGTCAACCCCATCGGCCCCAAAAGACTCGTCGAAGCCCTCGTCAACCTCTCGAAGCGAGTTGGGCGTGTAGAGCATGGCATTCCCCTGCCCAGCTGGGGAGAAATGGGGCGCAACCTCGAGCTGAGGTTGGGGAGCCGGGCACGGCTGCTGTGAATAAATCGGCATCTGCTGAGGCAGTGACTTGCCGTAGAACTGATCTAGGTTCAGTCCCTGAGGAAACGGCACCTGAACCTGCGCGGCGTAGATGTCTTCGTCAGGGCTCATTAGGAACGTAGAGCCATTCTGGTAAGGGGCCCCGGGAGGGTAGCTCTCATGGGACGAGGCCGACGCCGGAGATGAGTTCTCCAGGATGAGATCCATGGCATCTATGGAATCTGGCTGGAATCCGTATGTGGCAAGCCAATCGGCATCAGCCTCGTAACGCGGGAAGTCGTTGACCATGGTCTCTCGCTCCTGAGGCGGCGTGGGCACGCTATAGGCAGGTGTAGTAGAGGGGGTAGACATGGTGCCGAGGGGCGGCGTCTGCTGCACGGAGCTGCCGGCTTTCCCGGGGGCCTTCTTGCCGTTGGTCTTGGTGCGGATATATTCCCAACCGTGCGCCTTCTCCATGTGCTGCTTGCAGTTGGACTCGCGCTTGGACTTGTACGGGCAGGGCGGGTAGCCGCACTCGTACATGGCGGGAGCCTCGGAGTGCTTGTCATTGACATGACGATCCATCTCCTTCTCCGTGGGCCAACCAAATTCGTGGTACCTGCAGGTCGGGACAGGGCACTTCCAAGGTCGAGAGTGCGTCTTCTCGTGCTTGGTGAGGTCGCACGGGCGCTTAAACTCCTTGTTGCATCCCGGCTCGCGGCACTTCTTGGGCGCCAGCTCCTCGGGCGTCGCATTCTTCTTGCGACGGGCCATCGACCGCATGATCTCTTCGTCGTTGTCACGCTGCTCGCTCAGAGAACGCTTCATCTTAGCAGGCATTTCGTCCAAGTCGATAGGCTTTCCAGTGGCCATGGATATGGCTGTACCGTCCTTCTTGATGCGCACCAGCTCGGCGGGCCGACCGTTCTCAGCAACACCGCCGAGAAGCTTGATCTCATCACTCCTAGATGGGTTGTTAACGGCGTAGTTGAGCGGCGCACAAAGCGGCACATACTGGTCAACGTCCATATCTTCGGCACCGCCGATCTTGCTAGCGTGGAGTTGCTTGCCGTACGCAAGAATCTGTTCCGTCAAATCGATGAAGTAGCCGTTAGTGTAAGGTCGATCGCCAGGTCGAGTTTGCTCGCGATCCGAAAGTAGCTCGTAGGTCGCCTGAATGCATTGGATTGACTCAATGCAAAAGTTGATGTACAGCTCGGCGGTCTTGGCGCGGTTCTTTGCGCGAAGGGTCCGATAAGTATCTCCCCAAACACCATTATCAGTTAAAAGCTGACTTACAGGAGCCATGAAGATGAGTGTCTTCTCAACATCTCGTAGCGAGATGATCTTCTTTGTTCTCATGAGATAAGGAATTTCCTTGACGATGGGATGGAAGTCCCGTAGGTCCGACTTCGCCAGAAGAGGGGCGATGGTACGCCCCGTGATGTGATTGAAGGCCTTCTGCCCGAGGCCGGGCACCCGCTCTTTGGTGCTGGGCGCGGCGGATCTGATGAGGGCGGGCGCCGACGCCTGCTGCTTGGCGCCCTTCTCGACAACGACGCCGCCCTTGTCGTTGGTCGAAGCGACGGATGTACCAAGACCGCTGTCGGTGTCGCCACGCTGCTTGGATCGACCAAGAACAGAGCGAGGGCGCAAGACGCGCCGCTCAGGCTCGGGCGAGGCCATGGCTGGGTCGACGATGGGGTCGCTAAGGAAGCCGCGGCGGACAGGAAGGCTCGTGTCCCGCAGCGACTGGCTGTGTGCGTTTGTGCGTTTGAGGCCGATGTCACCGTTCAGAGACAGAGTCTTGTCAACGTAGTCGAGGGTCAAGGCAGCGCGGCGCTGTTTGGCATCGACGACATCGTGCAAGTGGGTTTGAGACCGAGAGAGTTGTGGAGGGGCGAAGGGTTCGTCGTCCGAGTGAGAGACAGGAGAGGTAGGAGAGTGGAAGGTTGCACCTTTGCGGAGGGCCATGCCGACTTTAAGGGTCAAAGGGGCCTCTTCGCTTCCGTGACGAGTCACTGCCGGAGTCCTGCGGCGAGGATTGGCGGAAGACATGACGGCGGTTCCTTGGACCGGGGGGTGGGGTGGTTGGAAGGACGGAGAAGGGCCAGAGGTGTCCTTATGAGCTGTGACGAAAACAGAGACGTGTTAGCTCGTTTGCGGAGACGCCTTTAGCGATGGCGCGGGTGTGAGTCACGGATAGGACTGGTACTTGTTCGGCTGAATCGAGATTGAGAGGCGATCTGGCAGACAAGGTGTGGTGCTTGGAGGGCGACAAAGGCTCTCCGGTGGGGGCGAGCAGGAAAGGACAGAACGTTGGACTAGGTGCGACGAAAGAGATGGCTCCTTACCAATGGCGTGTCCGAAGGCGACTGCTGACTTCTCTCACGCCTTCAAAGGAACCGTTGAAGGCGAGAGGAGAAAGCCGCGGTGACGGAGGCGTTCTGGCCGAGGATGCGATGATGGGGGGGGAAGACCAGGCCACAAGGCCGAGATGATTGATGGCGCGGGGCTATAGCTGGCGATAGAAGGCGATAATAGAGAGAGAGGGCGTCGGCAGACGACGACGGGGCGCAAAATGGATATATGAGGGAGAGGCGAAGCAGACGGGGACGAGAGACGAGATTGAGGGCACCCGCAGGAGGGAGGACAGTCCCCGCAAAAAGCAGGAGGCGAACCGCTTGGGAAAAGCCGGCAAAAACAAGAATGGATCCGGGCGGCGGTGGGCGTTTGACCGCAGAGTCACAGGCCGCGGGACAGATGGGAGTGAGAGGGAAGGGAATGGAGAGGACGGACGAGGCGAGGCGATGTACGGAGTAGAAATCGGGCACTTGGGCGGGCGAGGTCAGCCCAGCACGGGCCAACTGTCTCGAGGCTGCTGCCTGGAGTCCGCACCGATCGGGACTAGCGCTCCCCGAAAGCTGAGGCGAAGGCTGTGTGGAGGAGGAGGATCCCTGTCGCTACGTCGCGCGCGTTAGTGGCTTGCGGTGGAGGGGACATGGGCCACTAACGAAGGGAGCCGGGAGCCGGACACGACGAGGAGGCCGGCGAGAGCGCCATGGCAGGGCGGCGCAAAATAAATGCCCCTCTTACCACCAAATCTTGGCGGGTGAAGGGGCCAGTATTTTTGCTACCGCCGAGCCGCCCGCGCCGTGTCCTGCGCAGAGCCTCAACTCCGCCAGTCCTCGCCCTGGACGGCCGATAGGGCTCCAGGTACCCACGCTACCCGCCGCGACGAGCCCAGGGTCCCCGTTGCTTCCGCCTGTTGGGCCCGCCGCCCTCCGTTCCCACGCTGGCTGTCGCGTCGCGGCGGCGCACTTCTGTCTCTCGCTCCGTCCGCTCGCCCACCCACCCTGATGGATGACAAACCAAGGCCAGACCACGACGAGGAGCATGGGCTAGAAGGCAGACGAATTCCGGCCATGGCAGACGACGAGCGCCACGAAGGGGACCGCCAGCCAGCTTGGGCGTGGTGGAGGGTTTCGCATGCGTTTGCGTAACCCGTGCGACGCGTCTCCGTGCGATAGCGAAGCTCACCCTGCGTTTCCTCTGCTGCTGGATGACGTGCTACCGTCCGTCGTCCACCGTTGTCGCCGCCGTAAGCCTGTAGCAGTGGTCCCCTAGCGTGCGAGCCCACGGCGAGGGATGGATGGCGTGGTGGGTGTGCCGTGCTGGGCCCGAACCTTTGGGCTGCCCAATGGATGGAGGTCCTGCTGATCCCGTTGGTCCCGCTGGTCCCTTTGGCCGCGTTGGTCCTGAATGGCGCTCTGAATGCAGCGCTCAGGTCAGGCACTCGACCTGCATTGATTCGGTGTGGTCTCGAGTCTCGCATCTCGGCATGTTCCCCCTCGTCTCGCTCGTGCAGCCGTCCCGCCCTCCATCCCCCAAACCTCTGCCCAGCGTCTGCCCTCTCCGCATCTACGTGTATAGCCCCGATGCGCGGGTCTCGATGCAACCGAGCCACTGCGCGAGCGATGCAGCTCGTCGCCAGCAAAACCATCGATTGCTTTGAGCCTGCCGGAATGCCTTGACGCTGAGCCCCGCTGGCGCGATGGCCCAATGCACTGCGCATTCAGGTGTTGGTGCATCGCCTCGCTCGCGACCGGGGTCTGGCTGCCGGCCGTCACCTGGGACCCGACCGCTTCGACGCCTCGCCGCCATGCCACCTTTCCCTTCCGGCTTGCCACTGCTCGTCCTGCATTGTGCTCGTATCGTCCTGGCCCGGACGGGCTCGATGAATTCGCGCAGCTCCTCGTGCCGAGTCTGCGAATCTCCATGCATGTCTCCTGCCGGCCCCCCATGTCCGCGCATAGGGCTGGCCATACAGCGGGCGCTGGCAGAGACACATTGACTCACCCCGGCGCCCACCCGTGCTGCAAAGATCCCCCTCGACCCCTTGGCCTTTCCTGTCTCCATCGTCCCACCCTCCGTCGAGCGATGACGGTACGAGTAGCCGTCGTCCGGCGACTTCCTAAGTCGTCTGCGACGGTGGCCCCAATTAGCTCTCGAAGAATATATTGGCGCCAGTCTCCTCTGGCCGTCATGGCCGACAGGGACACGCATGGCCTCCATTAGTTCCTCTGCTCGTACTCGTACTCCGTCCGTACACGTATGACCAGACACGAGCAGCCAATGAGATCCTGCTGAATCGAGCAGCCTGGTGGCCGGCGTCCTGTGAATGAAGTTCCCGTTCCGTCCCAAGGCACCTGCGTTTCGCTCTCCCCTGGTGCTTCGGGATTGGTGGGCCCCCAAGGAATCCCGTTGCCTGCCACCGCGACTCAATCTCGCCTACCATGTGCGCGCGTCTCCCTAACCAGATCCGCCCTCATCCTCAGGCTGCCGAATTGGCCGGATCACGAACCGCTTCGCGGCCCTAGGCAGTGACGAAATATGCTTGGAATGTCTTCAGCGGAAGCCTTGCTCTCCACTGGACCCGCCCCCGTTGTAAATGTCAGGTCCATCTCCCCAAGGCACCCGAATAAAAGCAACGGCCCGGCTGACGGCGTCGTCATCGTGGACACGAGGCCCGTTGGTGATAGCCGAGCATACCCTTGCCTCTGCATGTGTGCAGTGCAATTTCGGTTGTCCAACAACTATTGGATCGTGGTTGAGCCAATGCAGCCAACATGAGCACCCGCATGGTTGACGGGTCAGTTCTACGTCTTTGGCAAACCAGGCTCCAGGAGACAAGGGACCACGGGACCTCTCCTCGCACATCCGCTGTCTCGAATTCTTCATTATAATTGTACGTGGACATTTGGTGCAGTAAAGCTAGTCCAGCATTGCGCCCAAGCTCAGGGGGGGTTCGGTGCCTTGGTCGAGATTCAAGCTTGATGCTTGTGCCCTCCGTTTGTGCCCTCTCCCCTTTTGTCCGGTCAAGACCATCTGGACGACGAACAAGAGCAATTGTTACCAGCTGTTGTATTGTAGAGTTGTAGAGGTACACGACTGCCCGTGCTAGCGCAGCCTTTGGCCAAGTGCCTTCCTGTAGGTTTCTATATCTATATCTTCAGGGCTACACATGAGCCCACCCATTTTCCGCGAGAACCTGCATTTCATTAATCAAACAGAAAACGCCCGGTTCATGGTTGCCAGGCCTTTCTTTTTCCCACCGAGCGACCCTCCACCGCATCACGAACCCTTCCAACGTAAACACCGTCCAGCGTTTGATGCGGTTCAGCCAAAGGCCCCGGAAAATGTCCCACGTGGAGATCCACGCGCCGCCACCGGCCGGGTGCGTCGCCTCGTACGCGGGCAGGTTGTAGCCGACGCGGACACGTGGGTTGACGTACACGCCGAACGTCTGTGATAGCGGGTTGTCCGCGTGGATGAGGCAGCACTCGGACCCTTCGAGGTGGTGCAGAGCAAGCGAGTCTGGGATGCCGCGGAAGCGGAGTTTCGTAGACGAGACGAAGGGTTCTGCGGGCATGACGACTGGGGAACCGGGTCAGTATTGTCTTTGGGAAGCTGTAATCACTGGACGCCCAACCTATGCCGTTCCAACAGCTCGTGACAGGCACGGCGTCGGCATTGTTTACCAGCGCATTGCGTGACGCGTGCGCCTTGAAGTACGGCCACGTCTGCATGGCGGTGCTCTGGCCGTCCACATCCCTTAGTGCAAAGGTGTCGTAGTACAGCGGTGGTTTGGAGAAGTCGAGCGAGCAGGCGGCGGCGTAGTCGCCCCCGTTGGTGTCCATCAGCGTCAGGACGTCCTCGGTCTGCACTCTGGGTCAGCATCGCCACCATCGACAAGCGCTTAGAGGCCAGAGCGTACCGTGAAAATCACATCGTTTAGGAAGAGCACCTTGTCGAAGGTGACACCCTTCTCGTGGAGCTCAATCAGGTCCTTGATCGTCTTATTCCGCAGCCGGGCCAAATACGGGATGCGCCGCAGCTCTTTCTTCTTCCTCGGCGTGACGATCCACCCTTCGCCCTTGTCCTCGCTCGCCATCTCGTCGTGGTGCGTCACGTCTGAAATGTCGACCCGGTGCGGCACATCGCGCCGCTCCAGCTCGGCGGCCAGGTCCAGCAGCACCTCCTTGCTGTCGTCCCAGCTGCCGCTCTCGTAAATGCTGACGAAGACGTTCTTGGGCCCAAAGGTCTCGGTCAGGCGCACCACGGCGTCGTTCCAGTGGTTGCGCAGCACCTCGCCGTTGTTGAAGTGCATGCTCGCGATGTAGACGCGCTCGTGACGGCGCGACGGCCCGGGGCCGGGTTGCTTGCGGCGGTTGCCATGGATGAGGTTGTGGCGGACTCGCAGGACGTCGACTACGTTGACGATGCAGAAGAGCAAAATCAGCACTCTCCAGGCTCGCCAGCGGAGCATTCGACGCAGGTAGAGCCTGTTCGCATCGGACAGGAGCATGGTTGATGAAGAATGGACCGCGCGTTGCGTCGACGGAGCAGCATCAGGGGACGCTCAGTCTCGCCAGTGATGCGCAGGGCCGGTGCTACATCCAAACATTGCGCCGAGCAGGCTGCCCCCGAATTGTCAGCAGAACGAAGGACGTTGAAGTAGACGAAGAAGTAGACGAATTTAAGAGAGAAGAAAGAAACGAAGCACGAAACAAAACGGCATTCCCTTTCAGATCCGGAGCACGTCGAGCGAGCGGAAGGTGAAGATGCCACGAGGGAGGTCCTGGACGGCGTAGTTAAAAGTGGGGACGGTCAGCTCCTGGCCCCAGCCCCAGATTTCGCCCTTGCATGCTTTACTCAGAGCGGTCTCTTTTCGTCTCAAAGAAAGGTCAATCTCGTCCGGGATCAACGTACGGAATGACATTCGGTTATTCTCGTAAGTTCATGGCTTGATGCCTCTACTTGTGCCACGGGAGCCTCATGGAACCTCGATCCCCTCGTTCCTACACACGCGAAACGTCATGGATGCTATATCGAACACAACATTTCTAGCTTTTACGTTCGTATCATACATCTCCAGCCACATTTTTCTACCGTGACGGCTATTGCTATTACACCGAGCCACTCGTGCCGGCCTGCGCCCGTGGGACGTCGTAGGCGGCCCTAACTCCCCCGCGGCTGGAAGCGATCGGCACGCTTCCCCAGAGAATTGCTTCATTTGGCAAAGTGGAGGTCGAAACCAAGCCACTTGCGCCGCAAGACCTGCTCGACCGAGAGACCGGGGTACCCGTAGGTCAAGGGCAGGAAGAAGTACCATCCCGCTGCGATCACGGCTAGAATCACGAGGCATGCAATCCATGCACCCATCATGCTCTGGCCTGCGAACCTTTCTCGGGCGGTGATGTGCCTCCTGGGCCCCGCGGTTACCTTCTTCCCATTTTTGCCGGTCTGATCGCGCAGCTGCTCATCGACGGGCTCCGCGTTGAATATAAACTCGATGAGGCCGCCCGCAACCAGGCAAGACGCCAAATGGGCGGGAAGATAGTGATGCAGGAAGAGCTGGCGACCCATCAGGAAGAACGGGAAGTAGTGTGTGGCCCAGGCCAGCCAGAAGAAGCCCGTAGAGTTGTAGAGTCGCGAGCGAGTACCTGCAGCTTCATTAGTTGACCATCGGATGCAAACGACATTGCAGGATTACTCACGGCGGTCCAAAGCGTCAATGCCGCGCCTCAGGGACACCTGATCGGCGCCAATGATGCCCGCAAACACAGCCAAGAGACTGCTAGTCAGCCACCAGCCAAAGGGGTTGCCGATAAAGTAGATCTGCTGGCGGGTGTCGGTCTGGGTCCAGAAGCTGACGCCACGAAGCAGGAACGGCCACTGGTAAGGGTGGCTGGAGTATGGGTGGCTGCTGGTCAGCTTGTTGTTGTGGTAAAACATCGCCCGCTGCAGCTCGAACCACTTCTGGAGGAACGGCAGTGACTTGACCTCACGCTTCGTCTTCTCGCGCCGCTTGTCGTCAGCGGCAAGCCCCGTGATCTCCTCGACTAACCACACATTGGAGCTTGGGCCAATATTCTTGTTGCCGTTAATCTCCTGCTGGTTGTGTCCCCAATCTGGGAGGGCCTTAGTATGCGTCCACATGGCAACCTTGCTGGGGTTGTGGATGAGCTTGAAGTGGCTGGCGATGGATTTGAACTCTTGACGGTCCTTGCCGTGCTCGATCCGGACCTCGAACAGGGTGTCGTCGGCGCGCGAGCCGTAGGCCTCCTCGACAGACACGGCCGTGAACTCTTGGTTGGTGGGAAAGTACGGCGACGCAACATCGTGGGACAGTAGAATCTTATTTGTGACCAGGTGCTTGAGTCGAACGAGGTCGTGGTTCATGACATTGCTACCACGCTTTTCATCGTCCAGCGG
The DNA here is from genome assembly GCA_024340005.1 of Tolypocladium tropicale. Taxonomy (NCBI): domain Eukaryota; kingdom Fungi; phylum Ascomycota; class Sordariomycetes; order Hypocreales; family Ophiocordycipitaceae; genus Tolypocladium; species Tolypocladium tropicale. The sequence continues at coordinate 220,993 of JALHBU010000392.1, read as the reverse complement.
CAGGATCTGCCAATAGTTGTTGGTATCGTTGTGCGGGTATCCAGTGACCTGCTGACCCTGGCTAGAAACACGACCATCATCGTACCGCAGAGGATACTGCGCGTCGTGGCTGTGGAGGTACGTCTTGGTCTCCTTGTGCCTGATGGTGATGGTGTCGTAGTACTGGATGTTCATCGAGTTGGCCAACATGATGTTGTCGCTCAGCGTCTCTTGAAACTCGGGCGTCATGAAGTCATCGCCGGGGCCGGACCTCGTCAGGACTGCGAAATGGACCTGGAACCAGAACAGGTAGAAGAGGAACGGAAGGACGATGAGCCCAATGGCGCGGGCTGCAAAATGCTTGCCGAATTCGGGAAGGCTGATAATGCCGCCAGGCCGCTTAATGTCCAGCAGCTCCCAGAGGTCAATGATGACGGCGGATCCGATGGTGACAAAAGCGAAGAGGCCCACGTACTTGGTGGACATGTCGCAGGACAGGGCGAAACCCGTCAGGATGAGCCACTTCCACCACTTCCTGCTGAACGGCTCGTGTCGAAGCTTGTAGAACTTGATGTAGAAGAGAAGACTGCAGGCCATTGCGAGCACAAGCGTCGCATCCAGAAGGATGAGGCGGGTCTGGCCAATGTGGGCATTGTCGAGCAGAATGAGACCGGCCGCCACGAGACAGGCAGGGACACTGTAGCCGGACTCCCACATGATGAGGTACGTGACAGAGACGGTGAGCGCCCCGAGAATAGCAGGAAGCGCTCGGTACGCCACGTACGGCACCTTGTTGTCGATGTAGGAGTCGCCGATGTTCTCAAAGTGGAAGTTGCCATCGTACCCGACAAGCCAGCCCATGAAGGCAAACAAAAGCTTCGCGAATGGAGGGTGGACATCGAAAAAGTACGTTCGCTCGAGGTAGTAGGAGGCAAACTAAGCCGAAATCCGTCAGCAAATCGGTGCGGCATTGGACGCGAGCTGCTGGCTATCGGGACGCACCTTTCCGAAGTGGACTTCGTCGAACACGACCTCGTTGGGGTGGCTAATGCCCCAGAACCTGGTGACGAAAGCCAAAATGGTTGTCAAGGTCAGGGCCACCTTGTGCTCGCGCTCGCCGTCGCTGACGGTCTTGCGCATGGCCGCCTTGGCGAGCTTGTCGAGTTCGGCTACCGGGGCGGCGCCCTGACTTTGGCCAGGCGACTCGGTGCCCTTCTTGGACCCGACGTTCCGCTGCCGCAGGCTACCCTGCGGCGTTGGGCTTCGCGCCATGGTTCTGGGAGGCGGCGATGGAGCGTTAGCGTCGACTCTGCTGAGGGAGCAGCAAAGACACGAGCGAGTTGTCACGTCGCGCCCACTGCCGAAGTGGGAACTGGGTTCTGAACTTACCACGACGGGGACGCAATTGAGCCGATGGCAGCTTCAAGAAAGGAAAACAGAGAAACCAAAGAACGGTGAGAAACGGGGTTCGAGCAAGAGTCGCCTCACGCTGCGAAGCCTGGCCTGACTTGGAGGTTCGGAAAGGGGGATGGAGTGACGAAGCTCGCCTGTCGTCCAAAGGTGGACGTGTCAGCTCTGCGCGAGGTGTGCGCAAGGGGCTCGGCCGTGGTGGTGCCTGGGTCCACCCGCGGCCCCGAAGCTCCAGCATTTTTTGGGGACACTTGGCCAGACATCAGCGGACAGACATGTATGTGCATTTGCATTTTAAGCTCCCTCCCATTCATTCCTGAAGCCGTTTCGATAATTGACGGCGCCAGCAGACGTTGCGCGTGTCTGCGTGTCTAAGACCAGCGACTGCATTTGCCTCTGATCTGGATTGCTGCAGGTTAGCCCTAACCAGACGCAAATGCAGCCTGCGACCTTAACACTCTGACTGAGGCTGAGATAGCGCACGCCGTAACGTAACTCACTCCGTGCGGCCCTCCCCTTGGTTTTCAAGCATGGGGAGATAGGTAATTACGAAGTACACGTAGTACACGAATATGGAGCAATCATTCTGTGGCGAGACCAGCACGGGTTCCCACATAACCCTCACGATGGGGATCTCCTAGGTCCATCGGTCTTCTGCGCCACCTTCCGATCTCGCCCACACGGCCGGAGGCCCGTTATGATCTCATGAATCCATGCCTTTTTGTAAAGTGTGGAATGCCGGAGATCCCACGCTGCTTGTTCTCGCGACGTGGTGCATGGATAAAGGCCTGGGCCTTCAATGCCCGTTATTCCGCCCATCTGCTGTAGTGGCCCTGCGACCATGATCGGTACACAGAGCGCGACTTCTCACGAGGCCTGCACTACGGGAGACCGAGCCACCGGTGGCTCAGAACTCCATATCAAGAACATAACTCCTCGATCATCACCTGTTGGACGTAGATCGAAAGGTTTAGGGTAGCTCGCGTAGGTACCGTAGGACGTCATTGCCTGCATCGCGGCTATTCCGCGTCCCGGGGCGCTCCGGGACAGCCAGTGGGGCGACGACCTATACTCTCTTGGGGAGGTCGTGGAGGCGGAAGCGCTTCGTCTCGATGCTCATGGAAATGCGTGTGGTGTAACAGCAACGTACATTGTACGTAAGGGGTGGCTGTCTGAGGCCTTCGCTGTGTGGCTCGGTGGGTAACGCGCCCTTTTTGGGCCGCCAGAAAGCGCCGTCCCCCGCCGCGGGGTGCTGGAGCCGCTTGGGTCCCGCACCGGCCGTCGGAGCTGTGCTGCGATTGCCCTTCGTATTTGTACACGCCGCCATCCCCAGCAGCTTGAACGTCTGACACGACCTCGTTCATCCTCGTACACACCCGCGCCATAGTAGGGAATCGATTGCCTCTGCCAGATCAATCCACCGTCCTCACAACTCCCAGGTATGTCGGCGGCAATTGCTCGTCTCGCTGCCCCGCGGCCGTCGTCCCGAGGCGTCGTCGCCTCGCTCCGGGGCTCGTTGCTGGCTCAAGGCCCGAGGTTCACACCGATTCCAGTTCTTCTTCGTACCAAATCCACAATGGCGGACCAGACCATCATCTACACCAAGGACGCTCCGGCCCGTAAGCCACCCTGTGCTCCCCCTGACTCGAATGCCCAAGACTTGTACTGACCATGGACGTTGCGCAGCCGTCGGCCCCTACGTGAGTCCTAGCCAGATAATGCCATGAGAGAAGATTGGCCTCCTGACATATCACCACACAGTCCCAGGCCGTCAAGACCCCCACCGCCATCTACTGCTCCGGCCAGATCCCCCTGACCGCCGAGGGCACCATGGTCGAGGGCTCCATCGCCGACAAGACCAAGCAGTGCTGCCAGAACCTCGAGGCCGTCCTCAAGGAGGCCGGCTCCTCCATCCCCAAGGTCGTCAAGTGCAACATCTTCCTGTCCGACATGGCCCACTTCGCCGTAAGCTCACCAACGCCCAGCCGTTTGCCGCATTGATTAATATCTGACTCTCTGCAGGAGATGAACTCCGTCTACGAGAAGTGGTTCGCCCACAAGCCCGCCCGCAGCTGCGTCGCCGTCAAGACCCTCCCCAAGAACGTCGACGTCGAGATTGAGGCCATTGCCCTGCCCTGAGCTCCGAGAGCGTGAAGTAGTGTTATATATGGGCTGTCAATTTCAAGAAAAGCATTCAATCGTCTTTACTGTTCATTCCCGTGTACATTGTGTCATGGCTCTGTGCCAGTTGCGCCATGCGTATTGCAACCGAATACATTGCCTTGATCTGTAGCGAAGCTGTAAAAACTTCCCAGGAGAAGCGGGCAAGAAGGGATGGAGAACATGGCTTGATTGGCACGTTTCCGCCCACGATGGCTCTATATACTGAACGCCCTGTCCGGGCTCTACAAGACGCAGCTAAGTAGGTACTATTTAAGCATTCCAGATGACGACCCGTCCGTCCACACCACTCGCTATAGCAATTATCAGCAATCGACCAGTGGCAACAAGCAAAAGGCGGAGAACTTACAGCTAAATTTGGTGACGCCAGCCCCCGTGGATTCATAAGCACGAATCGTGGTGATCGTGTTCTGGTGAATAGTCTTGAGCTGTGTGTCGTCCTTGACCTTTCCCTTGAGGTCCATCTGTCTGAACATGTTGAGGGCCGACTCCTCACGCTGCTGACCCAAGCCGTGGCTGCTCTTGGACTCCACGGGGCCAGCCAGCTGCCAACCAGACTCGCCGCCCTTGAAACGGAAAGCCTCGCAATCGTACCCAGCGGCGATGATCTCGTCTTCGCTCTTCCATATCAGACTCTTGAACGGAAGCAGCTGAGTAGAAATGGTGAGGACGGCCCGCGGAGGCTGCTCCGGGCCGTTGGGATAGACCACGGTGATGCTGCTGTCATGCGCCGCAAATGCGAGGCTGTCTCCGCTCGGCGAAAAGGCAACCGAATGGACCCAGCCAGCAGAGTTATTCAAGAACTCTCCACAAACGGTGTTGAACGGCAGCCTCTCGCCCCAGACACCAGGGTCGGGCTTGCTGTCCACACCCTTGATGAAACTGGAGAAAACTCGAGCGTGGGCATCCGTCGAGCCGGCGGCGAGGAGCACAGAGTTGGGGTGCCATGCGACGCTCGTTATGGTGCTGCGGATCGGCTTCTTGAGGTGCTTGGACACCCACCAGTCGTTCTCCTCCTCGAAGTAGCAGACGGCAATGACGCGGTCGCCGGAGCCGACGGCGAACTTGGTCTCGGAAGGGGACCATCGAACAAACGTAGCGGCTCGATTGATGCGAAGAAGCACCAGGGTGGGCTTGTAACCCGAGGGGGACGGCTCCCAGACCAACGCATTGCGATCTGTCACTTGTCAGCCTGGAGATCGCCACCACGGGGCATTACGCAGAAGTCGACGAACCCTGAGAGCACGTCACAATGCGACCGCTGTTAGGAGCAATGTCGACGCCGGTGACGGTCTTGTCGTGGCCCTTGAGCTCATCCTTGAGCTTGAAAGCATTCCCAACCTTGCCGTAAAGCTCGATGGTCGTGTCTCGGGCAACGGCGAGGGTTCCGTGGTCTGCCGAGAACGAGTGATCCGCAATGGGGTTATGGAACAGGTGATGAACCTCGGGAGAAGCCATGATGGTCGAAGATATGGTCGCGATAGGAGTAGCTCTCGACTACCGCTCTATGGATGGATTGGGAAGAGCTGAAGATAGGAGTGGCTGATGATGAGGGACGCTGACGAGCCGACGACGATGGCGGGGTTTGGTTACGTACGGTCGCGGAGAGCGAGGTACGTACCGTGGAAGCTCGGGCCACTAAGCTGGTCGCCTGTAAGCGCAGCGCTGCATGGGGCTTGTGAGCAGCCTGTCGCGAGGCTGGGCTAGCAACCTCGAAATTTCAACTCCGCGCCCGTACATCACCCAACCGCAATCCAGTCGTGCAACCTCTCCTCCGCCACCCTCCACACGAACGCAACGCGAGGCCTCTCCAGTACCGAATATAGCATCTTCCATTTACTTCTCTGCATACCCGAGCACAACCCTCACGGCACAATGGCGATGGCAGTACCTACCCGCAGCCTGGCGCCAAACGCTTCTCTACCTGCCAAAGTCAACGCGATCCCGCCGAATCAAACGTGAGCCAGGCCCTGCGTCTGTTGCGACTTTGAGACCTTGTCCGCTGACTTCCAGTAGACTTTACGTGACGAATCTGCCGTCCGCCAAACTCCAGAAGGCCGACCTCCGAACCGCCCTCTACATGCTGTTTTCGACGTATGGACCCGTCTTGGATGTCGTGGCTCTCAAGACGATGTCCATGCGCGGACAGGCTCACATTGTATACCGCGATGTGCAAACGTCCACTCAAGCCATGAGGCACTTGAATGGACAGACGTTCCTTGGACGTCCACTTGTGAGAGCCTTTTGCCCTGAGCTGCATCCCAGTCTCCGAGATGCTAACCCGAGCAGAAAATCGAATACGCCAAGTCCAAGTCTCATTTCGTGTCAAAATTAGACGGAACTTTCAAGATCCCAAGTGCGTCGGGTGCTGCAGCAGCCGAACAGACCGAACTGCAGAGGAGCATATTCGACGCTCCGCCGCTGGGATCTGCTCCGGCAGAAAGTGTCCCCGCAAAGCCCCCGAAGGCCGCCGACCACATCATGAACGACGCAGAGACGCCAGAGAGCCGTGGCCAGAAGCGAGCCCGCGACGACGAAGACGACGAGAGCGAAGAGGATGTTGCCATGGAAGAGGATAGCGATGATGAGTGAGAGTCGAGCGTTCAGTGATGGGCAGTCCCATGGACAAGCCAGCCGAACGAATGCCGTTGGATCATTGTACGGCCATTTCCTTCGGCACCCAGAGGCCCACGCACCCTCCGACGAGCCCGAGCCAGATCATGAGGTAGTTTTCCTTGGAGCAGTCGAAGCTGGATATGGCATCCCCGAGCAAGCAGGGATGGACGAAGAAAGAAGGAACTCCTGTGATGGGATGATGCTGCGATCTCGAGCTGTCAGTTGGCCGACTCCGTGGATGAGGAAAGAGCCCTCGCTGACTCGTCCAAGAAGAATGCTTTGACTCACATCGGCTGAGATGCCACCGATCCCCCCAAGGCCCCGCAAGCCGCTCTTGTACTCATCGGGGACCAGGCGGCGGAACACCGTGTCGATGTTGAAGGCGGGCTCATCAGGCGGGAGGTTGTGTAGGGTGAACCACAAGCATGGGACCCGGTATGTGGGGTGAAGATGAATCTCATATGTGACGTGCTGGACGTCATGGCGAGGCGTATGCTGAATAACGGCAGCCTGAGCATCGTTAGAGTAGAGCATAATCAACGAGTCATCCGGGGTCGCATACTGCATCAGATTCCTCGGCATCCATCATACGGTCGTCAGCCATGACACTTTCGCAATCCCTGTCCTGCTCAGAGATGGAGAATTTGCCCATGTCGAGAGAGAGATCATCGTGATCCAGCGAAGGCTCGAGGGGGCGTGTGATTTGAACATATGTCGTGTATGCGCCCTCGTCTGAAAACACGGTATCCAGGGCCGCACAGACTCTGAGCCTCCAACGCCGCCGCAGCGGGCCAAGGGTGGCGCGGCAGTATTGTCTGTCGAGGTGATGGCAAGCGGCCGAGAACTCCTCGCGGCTCAGGAAGGGGAAATTCTTGATGCCCCTCGGCGCCATGTCGCTCAACTGATGCCTGTGGCCCGCACGCGACGGAAGATGGAAAAGAAGAAAAAAGGAACGGATCCTGGGCTCTTTTCACGTCCGGATATGAGCTCGCCTCGCGTGCGGCGATGGACGTGAGACCTACTGTCGAGGTTTCGCCATGCAAAAAGACTTCATGATGCTAGGCGCAACGCTTCCATGACACTAAATAAGGTACCTCATGGATGGCTGCTGTACCTAAGGTGTCTAGACATTGGCTGATGCCGGGCTGTCAAGCAGTCGCTGGATAGCGGGGCACGCGCAGCCCTTGGCCGGCAACGCTACAAAAGCTAGGCTCCCCCTGGCAGCTGAACGTCCGGTCCGTTCAGGGGCCTAAAGTGCCGTGGACGGCACCCGACACCTGTCCTCTCGCGCGTCCTCCGGCGCCGAGGCTCCACTGGCGCTGCGCGCCATTCCGAAACCAAGCACACGTCGTCTGCCAATATTTCGTATGCCCCTTCTTTGCGACTCCAAGCAAGCGCCTTGACTTGCGCTCTTGCGAACACTCACAGGCATCCCTTCGAGGAGCCAGTTGCTGTGCTCTTGCGTTGCCGTCCTCGAGAGCCTTCCTGGAGACCTGCTCCTGCTGCGCTCTCCCGACATGAGCCAGCGAACCCGATGATCCGAGACCCGTTCGACATCCATCGAAAGAACCGTTTTCAAGCAACAGCCTTCCGAGCGGCCGAGAACATCAAGAACGCGGCGGCGCAGGTGGGCGCCAGCACCCTGGACATGGCCTTCTCGATCCCCAACAACGTGCCCAACTTTGCGGCTCCTAATCGAGACCTCGAGGACCGGGCGTGGGCGTCTGTCGCGAAGCGCGGCGGCGGTGGCATGATCAACCAAGTCCAGGGCAAAGTGGCAGGCTTCTTTGACCAGGAAGAGCTGCCCATGTATAAGGATAAACCGTATGCGTACGCGCCGTCGATGCGGAGGCGGCCGTGGTGGCGACGTAAGAGGGTGCTGGGCTCTATCGCGCTCGGCTTTCTCACCCTGCTCTACTTGCTGGGCTTCATCGGCCCGGGCCACACAGGGAGACGGAAGACAACATCCGCGTGGTCTTGGCTAGGGTTATCTCAGGAGAGAGGGGCTGCCAACTGGGACGAGAGACGACAGCATGTGGTGGAGGCGTTCGAGCTGAGCTGGGACGCCTACGAGCGTTACGCCTGGGGTAGGTGATGGCCCGTGGCCCGAGGCCAAGAAGTGCTTGCTGACAGATGGGTGCACATAGGGCGTGATGAGTTTCACCCCTTCGCCAAAACGGGCGAGAACATGGCTCCCAAAGGCCTTGGGTGGATAATCATCGACTCGTTGGACACGATGATACTGATGAACCAAACGAAGCGCCTGCACCACGCTCGAGAATGGCTATCAAAGTCTTTGACCTGGGACCAGGACCAAGATGTGAACACATTTGAGACGACGATAAGGATGCTCGGAGGGTTGCTATCGGCTCACTACCTATCGACCGAGTTCCCGAACATGGCACCAATGCAAGACGACAGTGGCCTGGACGCGCTTGGCGAGGATCTTTACCTCGAAAAGGCAAAGGATCTCGGCGACCGGTTGCTTAATGCTTTCGACTCCCCCTCGGGCATCCCGTACGCCAGTGTCAACCTGGGGAAGCTTCAAGGCATCCCGTCTCACGCTGATATGGGGGCATCCTCCACGGCTGAGGCCACAAGCCTGCAGCTCGAGTTCAAGTACCTGGCCAAGCTCACGGGCGAGAGACACTTTTGGGACAAGGTTGAAAAGGTGATGGAGATTGTGGACGAGAACAACCCCGAAGATGGGCTTGTTCCCATTTTCATCTACGCGACGACGGGCGAATTTCGAGGCGACAACGTGCGACTGGGCAGCCGCGGCGATTCGTACTACGAGTACTTGATCAAACAATACCTGCAAACGAACAAGCAGGAGACAGTATACGAGGATATGTGGAATGAGGCCCTCCAAGGTGTCCGGAAGAACCTCGTCACCTACACGGAGCCGTCCGGATTCACAATCATCGGCGAGCGAATGGACGGCCTCGACGGGCGTCTGTCTCCGAAGATGGATCATCTTGTGTGCTTCATGCCCGGGACAATCGCCTTGGGTGCTACGGGGGGACTTACGGAAGCCGAAGCGCGCAAGCTGCCGAGCTGGTCCAGAAAGAACGAGGATGACATGCAGCTGGCGCGGGAACTGATGCAGACGTGCTGGGGCATGTACAAGTACATGGCGACCGGGCTGGCGGGAGAAATCACGCACTTCCAGATTGCCAGCCCGCCTCTTCCGGAATCCGCTCCGCACAAGGCCCCGGCCGACTTCGACCCGAGCCCTGACGCCGAATGGCGCCAGGACTTCATCGTCAAGCCCAACGACGTGCATAATCTGCAGCGGCCCGAAACGGTAGAGAGCTTGTTTTACATGTGGCGCATCACGGGCGACGTCAAGTACCGGGAATGGGGATGGGAGATGTTCCGGTCGTTTATGAACTACACTGCCGTGGGAGAAGGCGGCGGCTTCACGAGCCTGAGCGATGCCAACGTGATCCCGCCCATTGTGAAGGACAACATGGAGAGCTTTTGGCTGGTAAGTTTTGATGACCTGCAACGGCTCGGCGGATGCTGACTTGGACCTCCTAGGCTGAGACGCTCAAATATATGTACCTGCTGTTCTCGCCCGACGACTTGCTGCCGTTGGACAAGATGGTGCTGAACACGGAAGCCCACCCGCTGCCCAGGTTTGAGATGGGCCAGCTGTTCTCGACCGGGTGGACGCGAAAGCCTCGGGATGCAAATGGCAAAATCATCGGCAAAAGCCAGAGGCCCAAGGAGACTGCGGCAACGCTCTAAATGCCACAAAGAGATGTTCACGCTATTTTGCTGTCATGAAGGAAGTGATAGAATAGGGTGCGCATCGCCGTGTTGTACAACCAATCATTGTAGGCTAGGACGGACGAGTCTCTCGGTTAGGAAGGTGCACATGCAGGCACTAAACCTTGCTACGAAGTGTTGTATGACCGCTTTCCACCTGAGTGAGTGCAGCACACTCCCAATACACGTGTTGTGGCGATCTCGAGGGTCTTTGATGTCTCCGACTTCCCTGTCCTTCCATGCTGCTTACGGGTTGGCTGGCCCGCAGCCAGTCCATCCAGCCTTACTCCGTATTATACAGCGACTAACCCCGGATGAGTAAGCTGAAGCCTTGTTTACTACGGAACCCGAGCGTGCGAGTAGAAATGAACCCGGAATTTGGGCAGGGAGGCGTGTTCCGCGGCGATCGCATGGCTACATTACGAGTAGGTGTTAGTAGGTATCTTGCCTAAGGTCAGGAGAGGAGTGGAATGCGGAGGCGGCCCCACCGCGTGCCGGGCGACGGAGGCAGCTCCCGATGTCCCAGCCGGTGTTAGCGTGTCGAGGATCAGCACTTGATGTTGGTTCATATCTTTGTTGCCTGCTCGGCCGACGTCGTCATTTTATTGATGCGCCAAATCACAACACTTTTTCTTTCATAGTCACCGTCTATTAGTCTCATGCCCATTCCTCCGTGCAGCTCACGGCAGCCCTGACAAAAGCCATGGCATCGAACTTCCTATCCCACACAGGGCCCATAGAATTGCTGCAATATGTACTCTCCTACGCCGGGACGTCGCGAGATATTCTCTCCTTTGCCCTGGCGTGCAGGCATATGTGGGAGGCATGGCAATGCAACCACGCCGGACTACGTACCGCTTGGAAGCTCTCTGTGACGGAGATTCCCGGTGCCGAGCAGGCACTCATTGCGGTAAGCTTTATATCCATCCTGCCAGCCCTCCTTGGTCTCCGCCGAGTCGCATTTTGAGCCGCAGAACTCTTGCACAAGCTAATTTTTGTTGGGTGCGTCTAGTCCCGCGCAAGCCAGGTTGTCCTGGATGCCGAGCGCCACGCCAAGCTGCCCCCAAGGAATATCGATCTGGCCGGGCTGAGCAGCACGCGCCGCCATGTTAGCCCGAGCGACCTGCTGGCGGTTCGGCGGCTGCACCTCCTGGCCGGCGCGCTCGAGAAGCTCTTTTGCAATAGCGAATACGCGGTGCCTCATGATATGTACCGCCTAGGAACGCCTGAGCAGCCGGATCGCATGGCCGAGTGGAGGGTCAATATGCACAAGGCCATCTACCGGAGCATTATTACCGGCGCTGCCCTCGCCGGCGTATATAAGGAGCCGTGGGTACAAGCCGCGGCTAGGGAGGATCTGAAAAAGGGCGATGACGATAACGAATACCCCGGGGTACAGCATGACGACTTTCTCGATACGTTCCCCGTCCTTCGGTTCGAGACGACCGAGAATGAGCAAGAAGAAGCGTTTAGGACCTATAGCGAGTGGCTGTTAGAAGAGCTTCGTGGTGACGTAGACGCCAAGGCTATTATGGAGCAGCGATTCGCAACCTGCTCGGGAAGGGCACGCAGCTGCTACGAGAGACAGCATTATATACCGGAGGACGGTGAGGAAGATACGCACGAAGGGTGTCCCGTCCAGCTTGTGGATGGAGGAAGCCACTCAGACGCACATGCCGTTGCTCTGGAGTTGATGCGCCTGCTCTGGGCATGCGGCCGTGTGGTAGAGGCACTGAACGATATCTGGGAGGAAGAGAGCCCAACCACTACAGCGTGTGGTCCCATCGTCCCTTGGGGTAGATTTAGCTCCAGCATGGTGACCTGGACTTTAACGCCGCCGAAACACCCTAACCGACCAAGTTTTAAGACGGAGCGGCCGGACGGAGTCGGCTCGGAAGTACGCGACAGCTGGTGGGTTACGGCAAGATTTGCGGAAACCGGCGACCAGGACCCTATCAAGGACTACGAGATATATCCGCCCTTTGTAGGAGCCAAGTTCTTTGTCTACTTCCTCCGCCGGCATATGAAGCTCGCCTTCCACGATATGTTCTTTCACCCGGAGGACGGCCAAGATGTTAGGGACAACTGGATTAATTTTGTGGAGTCGCTGCATATTTTCTCTCTAGATGATATCGGCGACCGCGATGCTTTCTATCCAGTCTACGGAAGCATGGGCTGCTTCCCGACCAATGGATTCCTCGACGGAGGGGACCTCTTGGTAAGCTGGGACGCCCTCCAAGCACGCATAGCCGCTTCGCAATAGCTAGTGATTTCTATATAGCTCTTTCTCATCGTACGAATAATTTCATGATATCCCTGCCGGCGATGACGGCGGCGACAGCTATTTCGGCGCTGGCAAAGATCACCAGCCTGCCGACTTTACACCACCAGCCGCCGGAGCCGAAAATCAGCCAGCCACGGTCACGGCTACAGGGACAGTTACGGTTAAAAGCACGTTGACCGCCATGAAATATATCACCACGACCTTCATTGTCATGCCGTTAAATCCGCGACGCCCTAGTCGCCTGGACGAGTCCCGGCGTGGTGGTGCTCCCTGGCGCCGCCCGAGCCTCAGGTCCACCGTGGCTGGTTGGCTGCGTTCATGTATCCTACTCGTATGGGCTAGACGGTGTCGCGTAGCCAGCGCTGCCCAATGGAACACCAGTGCGGCTCCCCATTGTCGCGTGGCTTTTGTCTTATCCCAAGGAGGGGGGGGAAGGGGGCGGCTTCGCTCGGCCGTGACAAAGCCGCCTTCCGCGTCCCTGGCGTTTACCTCCGCCTCACCAATTGTGGGCGATTCATTCGCCGATTGCCTCGGCGGGACAAGGGGACGGATGTTGAGACGAGTACTACGGGTATAGAATCCTTAGGTAGTTGCTTCTGGTCATCGAGCGCCTGAGTCCACGGCTCGTTGCCTACCGCCGACGCTCAAGAGCATTCTTTGTGGCGGGCGGGCTGCCGACGGTCCCTCTGCTGCTTGGGCCATGTGAACAAGTCGATTGAATCCCCAGGTCCCACGAGTACGATACTCGGAAACTAGCGGCTGTGCCCTGCAGGCGGAATTAGCCTCCTACCCAGGAACGGCGTAGCGAGGCACCTAAACGTGAGGCGGCCGTTAGCACGTTTGTTAGTCCAGGCTCGCCTCACCTTATCTCCGTCGGCTTTTCACCAACCAACAGCCAACGGCCTCCTCCTCCGCAACGTCCAACCAACGGCCCAACGCCGCCCAGACCCGGCTCGCCTCCTCCTCCACGACCGCCTGCGATCCCGTCCAGCTTCCCGCCGAGCGGACCTGCCAAGCGACAGCGGCGACGAAGAAGCGACATGTGCATGCGCTGCTGACCAATCTCGCCACCCCGAGACCGCGATCCTGACGCGGCGCCCGGCGCCGTCTACGCCCTTCGACCGCTCCGACGACAAAGCGACGCCAGAGTGCCCTGCCTCAAGGTGCACGGGGACAATAACAAGCACGGCGCAAGCAAGGGCGGCCGCATTGTCGTGTCCAGGGCTGGCGCCGTCGCCGGACCCCGTCCTCCGTTTGCCTTCCCTCACTCGCCAGCGGTCGTTGCTCGATTCTCAGATCGTAGACCTCGACCATGGCTCCTCATCGGGGCGTCGAGCTCAACGACATCAAGGAGGAGTCCCTCACCCACGGCAGCTCCGATAGCATGCGAGAGCCCGACTACGACCATCGTCAGCAGCCGCGACTGGGACGCATGATCGACAGCTTCAAGCGCGACCCCAACTCGACCTTCTTCCCCACCGACCACCTCAGCCAGGTGAACAGCATCACCACCAACTCGCGCAGCTATGGCGGGCACTACTACGACCTGCAGCAGGCCGCCATCGAGTCGGCCAACGCGGGCCTGGCGAGGAAGCTCAAGGGCCGCCACCTGCAGATGATTGCCATAGGAGGCTCCATCGGCACCGGCTTGTTCGTGGCCTCGGGCAAGGCCCTGTCCGCGGGCGGACCTGCGTCGCTGCTGATAGCCTTCTCTACCGTTGGCACCATGCTGTACTGCACGTGTCAGGCCCTCGGTGAGCTGGCCGTCATCTTCCCCATCGCGGGATCCTTTTCCTCGTGGGCCACGCGATTTCTGGACCCCTCCTGGGGATTTGCTATGGGCTGGAAGTGGGTTTCCCTGCCGCTGAGTATGATTGTGCGTCGTCATTGTCCGGATGCTGACTTGGCTGGTTCCACAGCTACGCCATGCAATGGCTCACCATTCTGCCCTTGGAAATTATCGCCGCGTCCGTGACCATCCGCTATTGGAACGATCAACTGCCGAGTGCCATCTTCGTCAGCTTGTTCCTGGTTGCCATCTTGATAATCAACCTCTTCGGCGTCAAGGGATACGGCGAAGCCGAGTTCACGTTCTCCATCATTAAAGTTATTGCCGTTATCGGCTTCATGTGAGTCTACGCTCTGCGCCGCGAAGGTGATTCTTCTCTTCTAACATGACGTCCAGCCTCCTGGGGATCGTCATCAACTGCGGCGGGACGCCGGATGGCGGATACATCGGTGGCAGGTACTGGCAAAGCCCTGGCGCTTTCAACAACGGGTTCAAAGGGCTCTGCAGCGTCTTCGTCACGGCCGCCTTTGCCTTTACCGGCACGGAGCTCGTTGGCCTGGCGGCTGCTGAGACAGCCAACCCGAGGAAATCGTTGCCGACGGCCATCAAGCAGGTGTTTTGGCGAATCACGCTCTTCTACATTGTCGCCCTGACGCTCGTGGGCCTGCTGGTACCTTACGATGACCCCCGGCTTATCGGGTCCAACAGCACCGTGGATGCAAAGGCGTCGCCCTTTGTCATCGCCATCGAGGAGGCAGGGATAGAGGTCCTCCCGTCGGTGATGAATGCTGTCATTCTTGTTGCCGTCCTGTCCGTGGGCAACTCGGCCGTCTTTGGCTCGTCGCGAACGCTCGTTGCCCTCGCGAAGCTCAACCAGGCACCCAAGATCCTGGGATACGTCGACAGGAGAGGGAGGCCCCTGGTCGCCATCGTGGTCGCCGCGGGGCTCGGCCTCGTCGCGTTCCTGGCCGACCTGTCGAACCAGGGCAGCGTGGTGCTCGACTGGCTGCTGGCCATCTCGGGCCTCTCCACCGTCTTCACCTGGGGCTCCATCTGCCTCTGCCACATCCGCTTCCGCCGCGCCTGGGCCTACAACGAACGGAGCCTCAGCGCCATCCCCTTCAACTCACAGGTGGGCGTGCTTGGGTCCTACATCGGCCTGGGCCTCAACCTGATGGTCCTCGCCGCGCAGTTCTGGGTCGGCGCGTTCCCCATCAACTGGGAGCACATGGGCGTCGGCCCCGTGGCCAAGAACTTCTTCCTCAAGTACATGGGCGTCCCCATCATCATCACCTTCTACCTCCTGCACAAGCTTTACTACCGCACCTCGTACGTACGCGTGCGCGAGATGGACATCGACACGGGTCGGCGCGACTTTAACCTGCCCATCCTGGTTGCGCAGGAGCAGGAGGAGCGCAAGTCTTGGCCGTCGTGGAAGCGCTTCTACAAGTTTATATGTTAAAGGGGCCTTTTCGTGTGATTATATACTTGTCGATACATTGCGAGGAAGCGAGATACCTGCTTGGCAAAGGGCACGGCGTTTTACATGGGGCGACATGCCAAGCGATGACTTTTTTTGGGTGGCCTTTTGTTTTTGTTTTTTTGTTTCTCCTTGAGCGTCTTGCAGGATGAGACCGGTCTATACAAATGTTTCCTGTATAAATTCACGTCATTAGAAAACTTGCAGAGTCCTGAAGCTTCACTGCTGCGAGGCTCACGCATCACATAAGGGCCCGTACTCGTAATCCGAGGCACCAAGTCACATGAAGGTGTTGATGTTGCACAAGCCTTGAATCTGCAATTACATCTCGTTACAGTCTGCTCCGGCGAACAGCTCCGTCTTGGTACATTTCGTTGTGAGCCCCAAGGCGCCTGATACAGAGCCATCTTTCTTGATCAGGAACCCAAGTGCAACACGATGCCTTCAGGTTGGGTTGACAGAAAGGCAGAGGGAGAGGAGTACATTTCAGCAAAATACAGATACAAGAAGACAAGGAGAGTGACTCCCACACGTAAAAGGGGAAGGACATGTTGTAGCTGTTCCAGTTTTGGCTCGTCGGCTGTCCGCGTCCAGTCGACAAAATGAAATGGGGACTTTTTCGTGAATCATGAGCCGCATGTCGGCGCGTGCAGTCGTTAATAGCAGCACACCTCGTCAAAGGTGCCTATCCAGGATACCAATCTCCAAATAAGCCTGGTCGTGGGTGCGCTCTAAAAGTCCCAGAAGTTCCTCTGCGTCTGCTGGGCGGCCGCGCTGCCCTTGCGTGGAGCGAGGGCTTGAGGGGCCTCCTGAGCCTCGTCACCGCCACCGTAGAGCCAGTCCCTGTTGGTGCCCTTCTTACCGCCCATGCCATCACCGGCGATGTGGATCTTTTCGCCTTCGTTGTTGGCCCCGGTTCTCCCAGAGGCCGCAGCGTTGCCCTTTCGCGAGGCAGAGGCTTGAGGGGCCTCCTGAGCCTCGTCACCGCCCCCGTAGAGCCAGTCCCTGTTGGTGCCCTTCTTGCCACCCATGCCGTCACCGGCAATGTGAATCCTGGTGTCCTCCAGCGCCTCTCCTCGGGGCTGATTCTCCTTTTGAGAAGTGGGAGACTGGTCGTAAGAGGACCAATTGGCGTCCATCATCTTGACAGCCTTCATGCGGCCTTCAGGGACTTGCTGGCTCCGGTGGTGGTTCTGAGAGGGCGAGTCATCGGTCATAGCGAAGTGAGAGTCGAAATCTTTGGTGCGGTCCTTGAGGTTGGTGATGTTCCCCAACGGCTTTGCGCCGGGTGTGGCGTCGTCCTGGTTGAACAAGTTGCTCTTGTACAGGTTCAGGCCTTCGTTGTGCGCGGAGCCACGAGGCCTGGTACCGGGCCGGTCTTGGTGAGGCAGCCTCTCGCCGTCGTCCTGGAGTTCGAAATGCGTCTCAGCGTCGCGTCGACCCTTTCCTACAAGTTTCTCCGGCTCCTCCATGTTGCTGGCCTCGGTACCCCACTGGCGATCGTCACGGTTCCGGTATGCCTTAGTCTGCTGGTGTTTGGCAGGAGTGGTAAAGTCGTCAAAAGACCACTGGCTGTCGTGTTTGGATTTGGGGCGCTCGTCATGCGACAGACCTCGCTGGGGCTGGTCCTGGGGATCGGAGCCATCGGCAAAGTCAAAGTGCTGGTACTTGGTCGGGTTTGGGCGAATGTAGTTGTTGCCGCGCTTGGGCGTCTCCTCTTCGTCCTTGTGCTCTTGGCTGGCATCGAAGATTCGCATGGGCTGGTGATTCTTGCCCTGGCCTACCTTGCTCGGCGACATGGGTCGGTAGTGATCGCCCGTGGGCTCGTCTCCCAGGATTTCAGCAAAGCCTCGCTGACGGGGTCGGGTGCCCGCATAAGGCGACACAACCGCCGATGGCGTGGCAGCCTCGATTTGCTCTCGGTCTCCGAAGAGCTGAAGGGAGGCGTGCGGGTCGCGGAGCGCATTGCTGGATGTACCCCGGGTTCGGATGACGACGTCGTTGTGGCTCTGCGAGGTGGCCGTAGGGCCCGAGCCGGCTGACTTGAGGCAGGTCTGGATCATGGTGAGTTGCTCCCTGCCGTCCCTGATGGGCCAGTTGCGGCCGGTCCTGCCAATGATTTCGAGCTGCTTGAGGAGCGAACCCTGATCCCACTGCTGGCGAATCTGGATGATCTTGCCGTCGCCGTCGAAGGAGACGATGTGCATCTGCGGGTGAGGGTGTCAGCAGGCGGCCTAGGGGGGACGAGGCGCAGTTCATGCCCGGCGACCCTGGTGATGTCGACTTACGATGGCGAGATGGGCCTCGCGATCCGACAGGAAGTTGTCGTCGAGGCCCGGGAGGTACGTTCCGCCACTAGTCAGGAACTCGAGCGTCGTGTCAACCTCGACGGCAATGACATTGAAGCCCTCGATGACGTGCAGCGCGTCCTGCTTCTTCGTCTTGACCTGCTTCTGCAGCGAGTTGAGGTGCTTGATGATCTCGGTGGCGCCGGCGAAGGTCGTGGTGGTGGTGACATAGTGCAGCGTGGCCTTGTCCGCCAACAGCGACGAGCTGGGCGCCGCGAGGAACTTGCTGTAGGTTGCGGCCGCCATGCTGTTTGTTGTGTGAGGTGGTGCGGGGCGGTTTGGTTCGGCGCTTGAAGAGTGCTTGCGATGTTGCGGGGAGGTTGAGAGGGCGCTCAGGCGCAGGGCAGGTTTTCTCACAGCCAAAGGAGGGACGGCGTCGCGAAGGGACAGACGGTGCAAGGAAAGGAGCGAGGCGGCCGTGACGGGATCAAAACAAAGGAGCGAGCGAGGCCTCGAGCCGGCGTCTGGCGTGGAGCGTGGTGGGATCGCAGGAGGCGATGGTCCCTGGAGGGGCGCAGTCTGGGGGCGTCGGCGAGTGGACGCAAATGAAAGGAGGGCCTGCTGCAGCAGGGGGTCGTCGCGATGCACAGGGGGGCCACTCCGCCGATCAGAGTGACGCGCTGGACGATGCGTTTCTTGGGTTGGTATCGTGTGTTTGTGTGTGTGTTTTGTCCGAGGGAACGCTCGCACACGTAGGTAGGCAGTTCCTCGTGCTCAAAGGTTCTGGCGCGTTTGCTCGCGAGCCCTGTTCCTTCGCGCTCCCGCCTTTGTTTGGGCAGCGTGCCCTGCAGTTGGTTGCCAGGGGTACCCAGCCCAGACGCATCGTGGCAAGCGATTTGTACCTGTGAACCAGCCACCCCACGTGTGCAGGTACCGGCCGAGCGTGCCTCACCGAGGGACTGGTCTGATGCAGCCTATCGGTACTTGCTAGACGAATTGCCCTGCGTACTCGTACTACTGTTCCACGCCGCCTTCGACTACCTGAATTGCCATGAATGACACCTACAAGTGTACCAGGTACAGATATAGATACTCCGAACGCACAGCACCAAGAAGACGCGGCGTGTCGCGCGCCAGGGCGATGTCTATCCAACCAAGTTTGACGGTACCTAGGAGATACGAATATGACTCGGGGCTCCGTACGCGTATGCAGGTACCGACCTGTGCCCTGTAAGCCGCCGTGTCACAGGCCAGACTAGACAGAGCCCGCCCCATCTCCACACGCCTCCACGCTTGCTTGCATTGTTTTGCTGACGGGGAACTTGGCCGGTGCTCCGTAGATCTCAGGTCTCACGCAGCCCCAGATCTGGCCCGCGTCACCGGCGCAAGACAAAGACGGGCCCAAGCCAGAGGTCGCGTGAATGCGGCATCGAGATGGCCAATTCACCTGAGCGCCAGTGATTTATCGCTGCATCAGGTACCAGGGCTCTCTACGAGTACGCAGCTATCCTCGTTGGCCTCCTTGGGCCGTCGTCGGTGCGCTCTGCGACTCTACGTGCACGACCAGGGCCAACATGCAGGCGACGGCCAACTCGCTCTGTTTCATGCAGCGCCCCTGGAAGCTTGGCTGTCGCCTCTGTTGTCGAGCCTTCGCACCGTCCCTTGCCCGCTGCTCTTCATTGTCGGCGACAGGGCACGTCTCCAGCCGCGCCGTCCCTGACCGTGCCAATGCCAATGTCTTTGGCAGCGGTGCGCGATCAAGTGCTCGCAGAGAGCCGGCGCGGACGCAGAGAAGCCAAAGACACCATTCGGGTAGTACGAGTAGTGTTCGTAGTGAAACGGGACAGCAGCCAACGTTCGTCTGCGAGCGACCTCAATTGCTCTGCGCGCGCGCTGTGTATAACGTTTGCTCGCTGCTTGTAAGCCCCAAAGATTCCTGCTTTGTCTGCGAAGCCGTCTTCTGTTGCACGTCGCCCGCTGTCTGCGCCATCGCTGCGCACTCGCATGGTCCGCCCGGGGCGGAAATAGACATCTGCACTGGCTCTGCAGCCTTTTCGCAGCCTGGCTGCATGCGACAGGTGCCTCGAGTCCTGCGCGCAGCAAGGCACAGACGTAATCGGATAGCCGGCCCCTGATGCCCGCGACTGACGCATCCGGCTCAGCCGCAGCGCCGCGCCACACACGGGCCGCACCCCACCGAGCTCCAGTCAGCAGCAGCCGGAGCTGACGTTGCGTGCGACCTCGACACGACACCTCGCCACGACTCCTCGAAACCCGACACATATCCGACGCCGCTTCCAACGACTGCGACACTCGTATCCATCTCCAACCGTCACGGGCAGGCCCGCCATTTCCGCCGACTACACGCCGCCGCTGGCGAACCCCGAACCCTCCGGCGATATCTGTACATCCTCCAGTTGCTGCTCCCGCTTCTTCATGAGCGTTGCGTGGCCCGCTCCTCGCCAACCATGAGGCCCGGAGGCAAGGCGGCAGCATGGCGCATCCTGGTCATGGCCCTTACGTGGGCTCTGGCTGTCGCAAAGGATGCGCCTGACATGTCTGTCAGCACCTTCACTCACCCACCGCTGTCCCTGACCTACTTCGAGGACAGCGATGCCGTTCTGTTCCAGGATGTCGAGGAGGGAAACATATACCGCTCCAAGGATGCTGGCGTCAAGTGGGACAAGGTCGACGCGATCCCCGACGGCAAGTCGCTCTTCCTCATCATGCATTCCTTTGAGCCCAAGACGGCCTTTGTCTTGACCGCCGGCGGCACCCACTACAAGACCGTCGACCGTGGCGAAACCTGGACCAAGTTCAAGACCGACAAGGCGCCCACCAAGTTTCAGCCCGAGATGCTCGTCTTCCACGCCGACGACCCGGACCGAATCATATTCAATGCCATGGACTGCGACGGCATCTTTTGTGACGAGGAGGCCCTCTACACGACCGACGGCTTCAAGACCACCAAGCTTCTGCGCGCCTTCACTGCCGGCTGCTGGTGGGCCAAGTCGTCCAAGCAGTTCACCACCGGCGATGCCGATTTGGACAAGTCGCGGACGCTGTGCATCGTCAGGGATCCGTTCTCCTTCTTCAAGCAAGACCAGAGGCTGCTCATCTCCGATTCCTTTTTTGCCGTGGAGAAGGGTGAGGTTCAGGAGTTTGAGCCAAACGTCGACATGAACAAGGGCGTGTCCGGGGTCATGAACCTGGCCATAGTCAAGAAGCACCTCCTGGTGGCCACGTCAGCCGCCCGCAGCGACGAAATGGCGCTTTACGTCTCCGACGACACCCTCAAGTGGCACCGCGCCATGTTCCCCACCGACGACAAGCACGGCCATTCCCATCAAATCAGCCAGGAAGCCTACACGGTCCTTGAAAGCACCGATTACAGCATCCAGATTGACGTCATGACGTCCCTGCCATCGAATCCAATGGGCATCATCTTCACAAGCAATTCCAACGGTACCTATTTTACCGAGAACATCCCCTTCACCAATCGCAACCTTAAGGGTCACGTTGATTTCGAAAAGATCTCTGGAATACAGGGCGTCTTCATCGTAAACGTGGTCGAGAATGGCGATGACGTCCAGAAGCATAACAAAGACAAGGTTATTGTGACCAAGATAACCTTTGACGACGGCAGAACGTTCCACGAGGTCAAGGCCGGTGACGACAGGCTGCACCTCCACTCCGTCACCGAACTGGACAACGTTGGTAGGGTATTCTCCAGCCCGGCGCCCGGGCTTGTGATGGGCAACGGAAACACCGGCAAGTCTTTGGGCAAATTCAAGGATTCCAACTTATATGTGTCGGATGATGCCGGATTGAACTGGAAAAAAGCTCTTGACGGTCCTCACAAGTACAAATTTGGCGACTCGGGATCCGTTCTAGTTGCCGTCAAGGACTCTGTAAAGGAGGACGTCAAAGAATTCTCTTACTCCCTAGACCACGGCGAGAATTGGAAGTCTGTCGCGTTTCCCAAAGACTTGAGCATCAAGCCGGATATCCTCACAACAACGCAGGACTCGACGAGTTTGAAGTTCATTCTTCTAGGCGAGAATAAGGGCACCTTCCACATGATTGCTATCGATTTCGACGGCCTGAACGAGCGAACCTGCGGAGACGACGACATTGAGGACTGGCATGCTAGGGTGGACAAGGACGGGAAACCCACGTGTATCATGGGCCACACGCAGACCTATCGACGCCGCAAGAAGTCAGCCGACTGCTTCATCAAGGACGAATTCAAGGACCCCGTTCCTAAGACGGAGGACTGTACATGCTCCGACGAGGAGGACTTTGAGTGCGACTACAACTTTCAAAGGGACCCTGAGGACCACGACAAGTGCATCAAGGTCGGGCCTATCCCAACACCCGACGACGAGTGCAAGAAAAACCCCGATGGGGAGTTCAAGGGCTCAAATGGCTGGAGGCTCATCCCCGGCAACACGTGCAAGAGGCCCGACGGGAAGCAGAAGGACGACAAGGTCGACAGGAAGTGCTCAGACAGCATATCGACCCCACCTCCCCCGGCCAGCAACAACGTCACCACCAAAGAGTTCACGTTTGATTCGCGCCTCGATGATTTTGAACACTTTTATCTCGAAAGGAGCGGTGCGAGTGCGTCGAGCGACGAGACTGTCATTGTTCGACCAGCTGAATACCAAGGCCAACAAATGAAGATAGAGCAACGGCTCTGGATTTCTCATGACCATGGCAAGGAATGGAATCGAATTTTGGATGGGGAGGAGATTCAAAGCATCTATCCTCACCTTTACTTCAAGGACGTTGTGTTTTTCACGACCGATGATGGCAAGGTCATCTACTCCGTGGATCGTGGTCAGAATTTCCACAAGTTCAAGGCACCCACAAAACCAGCTCCTGGCATCCCCGCCCTCGCCTTTCACCCGGACAAGAAGGACTGGCTGATCTGGATGGGTGAGAAGTGCGATAAAGTCGGCTCGAAAAAGTCCTGCTATAATGAAGCATCCATCTCGACCGACCGTGGCGACAACTGGAAGACCGCTCAGCGCTACGCGGAGAAGTGTGAGTTTACAGGGAACTCGGCTTACAACTTCCGCCCTGAGAAGCAAATCGTCTGTCTCGTGAGGAAGGATGAGAAGGACGAAGGCCCTTTGGTAGTCGTGTCAAGCGACGACTTCTTCGACTCGAAAAAAGCTCACGATGGCGATGTGGTCAACTTTGCGACAATGAGTGAGTTCATTGTCTTGGCCCAGAAGGATAAGGAGACGGGTGGCCAACGCGCCTTTGCTTCCCTTGACGGGGTAAAGTTTGATAGAGCGCACTATCCTCACAACTTCAACGAGGGTCACCAGAACGAGTATACGTTGCTCGATAGCTCAACCCACGCCATCAACCTATTTGTTCGGACCGAAGGGGGCGCTGATCGGCAATACGGCTCCATCATCAAGAGCAACTCCAATGGCACGAGCTATGTCCTCAGCGCCGCCAACGTCAACTGCAATGAGGCCACGTACGTCGATTTTGAAAGGGTCCCGGGCCTGGAGGGCGTCATCCTGATCAACATTGTGACCAACACGGACAAGAAGGAGAAGAAGAAGATCCTGCAGACAAGGATCTCGCACAACGACGGTTCCGATTGGGGTCACCTCGCACCTCCGGCCAAGGACGTGGACGACAAACCGTACACGTGCCATAGCTCCAAGGGAGATGACTCGTGCGCGCTTCATTTGCATCACTACACCGAGCGAGAGGACAGGCAGAAGACGTTTGCAGCGGACACAGCCATTGGGCTCCTGTTTGGTGTTGGGAATGTTGGCTCGAGCCTCGGCGACATCAAGGAAGCCGACACGTTCATGTCGACGGATGCAGGCGTCACCTGGACGAGCGTCAAGAAGGGCCACTGGACTTGGCAGTACGGTGACCAGGGGTCAGTCATCGTGCTGGTGCAGAGAGCCACGCGCGCCAATCCTGTGAAGACCAGGGTAGTCTCCTACTCGGTCGATGAAGGCAAGACGTGGAAGGAACACCGATTCGCCGACGAAGAGGTCACGGTCCTCGATCTCACCACTCTGAAGTCAGGCACGTCTCGCAACTTCCTCTTGTGGTGCAGGTCTGGCGACAAGAAGTTCTCGGTCAACCTCGACTTCACCGGGCTGGCGGACAAGCCGTGCGAGTTCAAGAAGGACTCACCATCCGAGTCAGACTACTACCTGTGGTCGCCGAAGCATCCGTTCCAGGACGACGACTGCTTGTTCGGCCACGAGGCCAGGTACCTGCGCAAGAAGACGGACAGCAAGTGCTACAACGATCAGAGTCTGCAGCGTCTGTACGACTACACCAACTGCCCTTGCAGCCGGCGAGACTACGAATGGTAAGCATATGACACGGAGCTGACTCTTCTTCACGTGTGGGAGAGCG
Organism: Tolypocladium tropicale; assembly: GCA_024340005.1. Taxonomy (NCBI): domain Eukaryota; kingdom Fungi; phylum Ascomycota; class Sordariomycetes; order Hypocreales; family Ophiocordycipitaceae; genus Tolypocladium; species Tolypocladium tropicale. The sequence continues at coordinate 196,787 of JALHBU010000392.1, read as the reverse complement.
CCAAGCTAACTGAGCCGCAGTGCGTATAACTTCGAGCTCGACAGCCACGGGCAGTGTGGCCTGGTCGCGGGCCTGGATCCCATGTCAGGCAAGGAATGGTGCAACAAGAACCCCAACGAAACGTCGTGGTTCGAGCCTACGGGATACCGCAAAGTGCCTTTATCCACATGCCAGGGAGGCAACGAGCTGGACAAGACGTCGACGGAACATCCTTGCGAAGGGTATGAAGAGGAGTTCGAGAAGAAGCACAGGACGTCTGGCGTGGTGATTTTCTTTGCGGTGGTGATACCTTTCACGCTGGCCGGTCTCATCGGTTGGTATGTATATCGCAACTGGGACGGCAAGTTCGGTCAGATCCGGCTGGGTGACCAGTCGTCGACGTTCGACAGCGACCGGCCCTGGATCAAGTACCCCGTCATTGCCGTCTCGGCGGCGGCGGCTGTCGCGGCAGCGCTGCCTCTCATCGTGGCCGGGCTGTGGCGGTCCGTCATGGGCACCTACGAAAGAGTCAGGGGTGGCAACCGCGACAGGAGCTGGTTCTCGAGTGGACCGCGGCGGTTCACCACCCGAGACAGCTTTGCGCGGGGCCGCGGCGACTACAGCATGGTGGACGAGGACGAGGGCGAGCTGCTGGGCGAGGACAGCGACGAGGAGGTGTGATGTGTATTACAAAAGAGGTACTATTAGACGTGTGAGACTGTTTAGAGGGTATTGTTCATTGTCCCTGGACATAGGCAAAAACGGAGGCGTGCGCGTCTCGGGCAGCTTGGATACCGACGAAAGAGCCGGGCCGTCTACTGTCGTGGTCGCCGGCCGGATGGGAGACGAGGGGGAGCTTGTATGGATGGATCATGGGCGGAGCTGAGTTGCAGCTGCTGCCGACACACAAATGCCACATTAATTATTCCAACCCACCTCGGCATGGGCGTCCCGAGAATGTCAGCTTTAATGCTCCTGCTGCCGCGATGGAGCTCCCACGCCACAGCCCAGGGTGACGGGAGGCCTGAGCGCTCGCCCTATTCTGCGCCGAGCCGCCTCCCCTTCGTGACGACGGCCCTGCGGTTTGAAGAGAGGGCTCTCGGAGCGCGGCGCTCTGCTCTGCCCTACGGCTATTGCCGGTGCCACGGACGAGCGCCACGTCCCGTGGCTTGACGCCAACCTGGCCCTGGTGCCTGGACGGCGGCCCGGGATCAACGCGCGAGCCCTTCGCAAGCAGCTCCCCAGAGGGGTCAGCGCGCGCCCTGGTCGCCGACCAGCCCCTGCACTCAACCCCGTACTCTGCGTCGTTGCTTTTTACTCGTATGCGGCCGGGTACGGAAACAGCTACTGGCGTCTGCCTGCACGCGTGCCTTGGCGGAGGCTGGATGAGGCGAGGCGAGTCGTTTGATGGTGGACGGAAAAGAAACGCCTACAGCTGCGAGTAGATGAAAGGAGTCGTAGGAGTTGCTTGTTGCGTCGGATGTCGACGGACGAGCCCACACGTCGTTTCCGGCCAGTCAGCGCATGCAGTCAGTGCTTCTTGGCTGCGGCATCACCAGAAGCGAGGGCAGAAGAAAGTAGTAAGATGGTAGTAATTACAGCCCAACGGCGTCCCTTGGTTCTCCCTAGCAGGGCAACTTATCTGCGTCAGCCACCTCGGCGCAAGCAGCACATCATCCCCGCATGTCCCTCCAATAACCTCAACTCGAAACTACAGTGCGACTCGAGCCATCCGTCCCACGGACGCGCCCTGTGCAGGTGAGAAAAGAAAACGATCCATGGCCCTGACGAATGATGATTTCCTCTGTTAACTCCTCCTTTGCCCTGGGCTGCAAGCATGCTCCCAACCATCTCGCTCGAAACAACAATAGAGGCCGGTCTTATGTGAAAGCCGGGCACATAGGCGCCATCAGACGCAATTATATGAGAGTCGGGTATAAGTAAAAGCGGTTGGCGCAGAATTATTCCATGAAAATGTAGAAGAAAGGCTCAAAATGAGTGTTTTGACAATTGCCGTTGTAGGTGCGTCCGCTGAGGAACTCATGACAGTCGCATGCGAGCGAGTACCTGGGCACTCCGTAGTCCGCAGAAACGAATGCTGTAGGCCGGGAGCGTTTCGCTCTCATGCCCGGCGAACCCGGTTCCAGAAACGCCGCACAACGCTACCGTCGTGTGCCAAATCCTCCTGATCCATCGCTGCGAACTGCCGCTCGATGCTCTCCTTGGAGTTGCAGTCGGAGCCAAATGGCAGTGGCGAGAAAGGTTCGTCTCGGGTCTGTGACTTTCGCCCTGCGGCGGGCCTTTGCCAGCCGTAAATCTGATCCTCGTGAGCGCGAAGGTCGGGGCGCGTCAATGTCATCCGCAGCGTCATCTCCCGTGACGATGCAGGGGCCTGTGCATAATCGACCTTGGGCGCAGCACCCGGATCCTGGCTCACTCGTGCCGCCCTTGCAGGTAACTGCCTCTCAACAGCCTCTGGCGTCCTGGGCGACTCAGGGTCTGCTGCCGACGCCTCGCTGTACATTGAGGACATGTCGTCCTCCAGAAAGGTGCGCAGTCTCGGTGGTCCTTGGCAAGAACCTAGTCTCTTGTGGGCCTTGGTTTCATTGCCTTGGACTTCATCGATTGACGGAAATCCGAATTCAATGGCCTCATCGAACTTGTGTGGCGAGGCGAGGTAGACACGGAGCTTCATCCTGGCATCAGGGTCCTGGTAATGCGACGTTGCAGCGTCCGTGGCGGTCGATATGGTGGACACATCAGGTGCAGCCTGCTTGTTCGGCGATATCAGGGACAGTGCACGGGACCTTCTGCGAGCATGTCCCGGGGATCCGGGGGTGGAGCTGGTCGGCGAATTCATAAAAGTAGGAGACGTGGCTGCATCTTTCGTCGACGGACGGCTGATTGGACCGGAGGCACGCCCACCAAAAGGCAGCTTGTTGATTGATAGATGACGGCGGAACGATGGTCGCCGATGTTTGCTGGGCGCGGGCATCTCCTCACGCAAGTTGAAGTGGTAATCGTCCAGGTAAAGCCGCAAATCCAGCTCGTCATCGTCCAGCCATCGGAAGCTGTCGTAAATAGACTCGGCCGCCTTGCCGAGATCTGGGCTCTTCTTGCCCTTGTCGGCCGAGGATGAATGCATCTTGGTGGCCGGTTGCACAGTAGTTGGGCTGTTTGACGAGGCGTCAGGGCTGAATGCTTGTGATTGACGCTTGCCAATCCTGATGTAAGCCTCATCAGTCGCATCCAGAATGACGCTCTTCCGGCGGCGGTGAGAAGCCAATTGATCACAGCTTTGGTGCCGTTGGATTCGAGGCTTCTCGGGTGGACTAGAGTAGACACGAACGGGCTTGTAATTGAGCTGCGAGCGGCGGTGAGGCGCGTTGTCCAGTTCGTCCGAGCTGAATCCGAGTTTGAGTCGTGGCGGGTTTTCGTCTTCCTCTCGGGGCGAGGGAGACGCCGGAAGTTGATGAGGAGGCTCGAAGCCAGCACCTGGGTTGTCGAGAGTGTCCTCGGTTTGAGCAAAGCGAAGGCGTTCGAGGGTGGAGAAATACTACACGGCCCGACGGATTAGTTGCTGTCGGCGCAAAAGGGGCAGGACATGCAGAACTGTTGAAGAAGGGAGCGTGCACCAGGTATGAAATAACCATGTAAGGGAGCGCTTGGATGCAATGCGTCCAGTTCCATGATGTGAAAGCGCGGAGGATGGAAGGGAAATGGCATGTCTCACGTGCAGGAACGAGTGTTGGTGGGCCAATTGGGTTGGGAAGGCGACGACTGCGTGCGGTTTCACCACGGGAATACCCGACGAGCATGAACGGGGTCCTTCGAGGACACTCCAGGAATGCAGAAGGGCTCCCGCTGTGTCGTCGAGAGCAACGACGTCTCAGGTAGACGGCCGCGGCAGACAATGTGGAAGGGGATGAGCGCGACTTTGACAGACCGGTCCGCAAGCTATAGACAGACTGGGTCTGGGGAGGATGAGGCGAGGGCGCAATGCTGCTCCTGCGCAGGCTCGCTCGGGCCCATCTCAGCCGACTTGACGGCTGGTGAGGATGCGGAGAAAGGAAAACGGACAGCTCATCATGGCGTGTGGACAGGCAGGGGTTCGGTGCAGCTTAGCTGTAAGCGGGCATGGAGAGGATTCACCCTCACCGGCGACACCAATGAAACAGGCAATTGGCCGGCGCTGTGCGACGGACGCAAACCATGGCTCGCGCGCTTGCTCGCCCCCCGTCAAGGGCACACTCGCAGTGCTCGTTGAAACATACGAGCGGCGAGGAAAGGGGGCGGTGGGACGTGGGATAGGGATGGCGGATATGACAGACGGCCATGATTGCAGCTTGGCGCCGTTTCCAGCAACTGCAAAGAAACAAGAGACAGGGGCAAGAATAATGGATAGACGGATGCCAAAGACGCACGAGACCCAAGGCACCGGGAGAGGGCAATGAAGTCATCCACATGGCCGGTGGGGAGTCGTCGACGCGGGCCGAGAAGGAGGGACGAAGAGACAGGATGACAGCACCGGCGGCTGCTGCAGCCCGAGCACCACTTGGCCGCGAGTACTCGACGTGAAGGGCAAACCCACGCCACTCTCTCGTACTCGCCGTGTTCATTTGCCTGCTTTTGCTTGATGTGCCCCAACAGCCACGAAGCGTGGCAAAATCGGGTGAAACCTGTCACCTGCGCGTGCGTCCGTGTGCCGTGGCGTCCGTGTGTCTGTGGCTCTCTCTGCATGTCTTTGACGGCCCTCCACCGCCGCGAATCAATCGTCGCGGAGCGTGGCGTCTAGCCGTTGCGTCGTCCAACATCCGAGCATATTGCAAGGGCAGCCGACCTGAGGAACACAAGGAAAAGAAGCAGCAGCCATGAACTCACCTTTCGCTGGATCGTGGGAGGGAGCGCCTCGAACTCGTCCCTTGTCATGGTCGTCAACGGCGTTGCATTGTCGTTGGCGGCAGAAGGTTCGTTGGCCGATGCCCGGAGGGACTTGGCGCCGTCTTGCGACGTTAGTCCTTTGCTGTTGCTGCGACTCCAACCTCGCGGCTGGTGGTGCGGCGTTGACGACGGACGTTGATCCGGCCATAGGTAGTTGTCGAGCAGGCGGAGGCTGTGCTGGTAGCGGTGACGGCGGCTGTGGAGAGGCTGCTCGTCTCGAGTTCGGTGCTCGTCATTGCCGTCTAGCCTGTCCGAGGATCCGTGATGCCGCCGGCGAGAGTGGTGCCGGCGTGGGCTCGGCGATACCAAGGCAAGGCCGCTGCTGTTGTTGCTGCTTCCGCCTCGGCTGTCTGTGCTGAGGGTGCTCGCAGCAGGACTGACGGGAGTGGTGCTCGACCAGGAGGCCATTGCGCTCGAGGAGGTGGTGGTGTTCTTGGTCGCAGCGGCACCGCGGAGCGCAATGGCCGCTTCCGCGGCCATGTCGGTCATGACGGGCGCGAGGGAGCCGGCGGCGACGCTCGATCTGGGCGACGACAGCAGGAAGCTGACGTCGTTGCCGTCGACATGAATACGGGCTGCGGCGGATGAGAGTGAGCTGACGGAGGCAGCAGGCGTGCTCTCGAGATCGAGGAAGGATCTCATGTGCTGGCTGCCCGAGCTCCGGCGGGGGCGAGGACGGCGAGCTGCTCGACGACGGCTCCCCGAGCCAAGGCCAGCACCAGCACCAGCACCAGCACCAGCACCAGCACCAGCACCAGCACCAGCAGATCCGCCACCGAAGTCGCTACCCACGCGACCCCGGCCCTGGCGATGGTGAGCCATGGGCATGGATGATGGGTCGAGAACTTTGGGTTTGCCCTGGCCGGATGGCCGGGTACCTTATTTTTGGCGCGTGCGAACGAAGGTCAGTCCAGGGCCGATGCAACCTGGTTCCTGGCGTCGCCTCTGCTCGCCGCTGTTGGGTCGCCGGCCTCCCGGCACCTCCTCCAGGATGGCCCGGCGGTAATTGGCGCGGTGGAGAGGGATGGGGGACCGGGCATGCGGGCCTGGGGGACGCGTGGGCGTGGTGGTGCTGTCGTCGTCGGGCACGGACGCGGCGCTTGAAGGGCCAGGGTCCGCTGGTGGAGAGGAGGAAGCCGTAGTCGTACGTGCGCGCTCGCGGCAGGGCAGGGTGGCTCAAGGCGACCGCTCACGGCCGTGCGTGGGCAACGAATGGGAGCACCGTTGGGGCGGTGATCATTGCCCGAGGCAGAGGAGGGACAACGGCTAAAATAACGTGGGAGTCGGGACCAGGTGCGTCTTCGTTGTCGTGGCCGTCGTCTTCGTCGTCGTCCCACCCGAGCCAGGGCCCGTCCTGCGCTACTCCGTCGTCCGTGTCCTCTCGGCTCAGTTCGCCCTCGCTACAAAGCCGTCGCGGGTGCCCCTGGCTGGGCCTTGTCGGTTCGTGCAGATGCGGCCGCACGTCCTCTGGGTTCGTCGGTCGTCGTCGGCGACTCGGGGCAAGCCGCTAGGCGCAAGCTCAATCAACCAAGGCCCTGCCTGCTGCCGAGGAAACGATTGCCCAGATGCTGCATCTGACCTGATGGCGCGGGGGGGCAACTTGTCCATGTTATAGCCGCCGCTGGATCCTCGTCGTCGACCCTCGCAGGCACATCTTGCCGCTCGTCCCGTGGCGTCCACGCTTGTCAGCCAGCTTGCGGCCGTAGCTTCGTCAGCCAGCAGCCCGCCGCTGCAGGGCCGTTGGGCTAATGGAAATCGTCGGGTGCCAGCCGCAACGCAGCTCGCAGGCTGGCCTCCAGCGTCCCGCCAACCCGCCAAGGCGTTCGCAGATGGACCAAGATGGAGTCGATGGGACGAGGCTCCAGCCTCCAGGGGGCACTGCCAGGGCACCCGGCGGGGTCGCAGCGCTGTGTGTGGCGTCCGGAAACACCCTCCACGACCACTCCCCGGGCCCAGCGACGGCCGCAGCCGGGGAGCGGCGCCACTGCTGGCCCGCTCAATTGACGTGAGCCCGTTGGGCGACTGGATCCATGGACCAACAACTCAGCACGAGTAGCGCGCGCGCCCTGAGCACGCACCCGCCCTTTTTTTGGTAGGCTACCTTAGGCATGGAGGGTAGGACGAAGCAGGTAGTTGGAAGCGCCAGAAGCCCAAGCCCGGCTGGGTGGCAGCTTTCGTCATCGTCGTCCACCGAGGGAGCGCTCGTAGATGTTGTCCAGCAGCATGAACCAGAAGAGCATGCAAGATATCGACTAATTTACGGCCAGCACGCTGGCAAATTGCGCCCAATTTACCGTGTCGGCCCTCGAAAGTCCAATCTGACACGCTTTGGGGAAGCCGGCCGACGATTACGGCACCCGCTCCCGCCTGATGAGCCTCCGTCAGCTGCGCCGTGCAAGACTATGACGGCTTCCCTCTTCCACCACCCCAGCCCGAGGTGTCTCGACTTGAGCCTGAACCAACACGCAGCAATCGACGCCGCCCCCTCCCATCCTCCAACCATCCAGCCTGGCCTGGTCAATCGCCCGCCGGAGTTGTCAGCTCGCCACGTAGCAGCTGTCGGCTGACGCAGGACAGCAGGTACTGCTCCCCCCAGGGTAGGCAGGTCTTCGCTCGACGTACGAGCAGATCAAGACGGTTCACGATGAAGACTGTTCGCCCGGCCGCGGGCAATGTGCCTCGACCTGGCCGCCAAGAAGAGGGAGCGACGCCAAGCTCGCGCAGCAGGCACCTTGGCGCTGCGGCGTCCACGAATACCTACGAATGCTTGTAGAGCCTCATCGTTAGGGGCCCCATCTTCGAAGTGGTCGTCGGCAATCTCTCCGCTGCGCTGGGAAGAGGTCTGGATTTTCCGCTTGGGTTCCCTTTGCAGAGATCCCTCCCATCATCGAAAGTTAGCCCCCGGACGTGCCTGCAGGCGGTAATATCGGCCAGGCCGGGATTCGGAGGCGAAACCCAACGTCCTCGTCACAAACCGTCACCCACCAGCCCGAGGTAGGAAGTGACGAGAGTTCGCCAGCTCCGCCTCTCATTCACGCAGCCAGTCGCTGCTCGAATACGAGAGTCCGCACCAGAGGCCAGCACAGCACTGGGCCCCTGTCGATCGAGAGGTATGGCTCGTCATCAGTTGTACGGCGCAGGCAGACGTGGTTGAATCGCTGAACGTGGCGCATGCAGTCGACTGCAAGGACAGCATGACCGCTGCACCGTTGCATCGCCGCGTGCGTGCCCACAGTGATCAATATGCAGATCCCCAAGAATCGACCCTGTCGCCTCTCTGCCTCCCCCCGGCCACTTCTGGGCCGTGGTGGTTGCCAATCTCGTCTACGCGTTCTCACAATCTCGCCTCTTGTCGTGTCTCCCGGTGGATTGCGGTAAGCGCCGAGTGAAGATCCGAAAGTACAGGCGCTCGTCACCGTCTGGCGATGCTGAGGGCAAATCGTCGCATTTTGTCCGAGTTGCGGAGCCTGTCACCAATGCTATCGTATCTTCTGCCCCCTTGGCTCCCCACCTTGGCGAGGATACCCCTGGTGTGAAGCCGCGCCTCCCGCACCGGGGAAGCTCCCAGGGTAGCTGCCTCTGTATGAGAAGGCTGGCCGCAGCCCTCTGTCAAGGTCCGTATTGGTAAATGCACCGGCAAGGATGTCAGAAATTGACCCATCGATTCTCAACGCCGCCGGAGGCAAACGATCTTGTGTGTTCCGCTCCAAGCTGTTGTTGTCGCTGCGGGAGGCGCCCTGATCATTACCGCGCTGGGATAGCACCAGGGAGTCAAGTCTCGATCAAGACAGTTCCACCGCTGGCCAACCCAATTCGGGTCTGGGATCCAGGCCCATGGTCCAAAGCCGGACATGCCAGAAGTGACGAGTACGAGCACGTAGGATTTCGCCGGTCGAGGACCCACGCCGCGTCCAACAGCGCCCGTTGTCCTTGTTCGGGCCAAATTGTTCCATCTCGTTTCCTCGCCGGCGGAACAAGTGATGGAACAAAAGATCTTCATGGTGGAACCTGTGGATTGATGCTCCATCGCCTTGGCAGCGTGGAATTTTCAATGACCGCATCGGTGCTCGTAGAGAGGGACCGCAGTTGCGATCCGCGTCGATTTGCTTTGGCCCAGCAACTGCCGTCGACTTCGAAGTGGCATGGCCGTCCATATTCGAGACAGGCGTCTCTGTTAAAGCCCTGGGAAGAAGTATGCAACGGTCACTGCCGGGCTCCGATTCGGTAATGCAGAGCGACGTTGCCATTGCCGAGGAGTCTGGCCCGCCAACAAACTTGGGAGGGTGGTATGCTGCCTACCCACCTTTGCACCCCGTCGGCGGGACCTTGGAAAAAGTCATCCAGTACGTGACGTGAGATATTCTTGTCTTAATTGCGAGCAGCCTTGGGCTCAATTCGGCGTCGACGGCGGCCGCGAACTCCACCAATTGCCCGACATGACCCTCGCAGCGGTTGATCAAGAAAAGCGAGAGAGTCCGGACCGTCCCAAAGACGAATCCCACCAGGCGACTGGGTTTGAAACGGGTTCAAAGTCCGGAGGGAAGTCCCATGTCCCCACGTCGTCGAAATCGAAGCCGAAGGCAAAGTCCTCTGGATCGAGGGCCATCTGGCATGTTCCGCCGGTCTGTGGATCGGAAGGCAGATTCTCCCTCGACAAACCGGAGCCGGAGGAGGCTTGTAGCGATGCTTTGAGAATTGTGCCCAAGAACTTGGAATACCTTATTGCCATGTGCGCGTCATCGGGAGAACTGTTGTGAATTGTCGTAATGGCATCCCGCAGAAGCTGGATATTGGGATGCGAATCAAGCACATCATCACACGTCGTAAGCGTTTGCTGAAATAAAAGGCAGCGTCAGCTCAGGTTCACGTTGAAGCACTCTGGACTCGGCGAACCTTGAGCAAATGAAGGCTGGCCGCTACGATGAAGAGCCAGAACCTGACGGGCACAAATGTCAGAAGCCGTGACGGGCCGAGTGTGTCAACGACCACAGACAAGAGATCGCAACACGCTTCCGTTGCCAGAGCAGCGAGACTTGATAGGGCAGATGCGTTTTGGTTTGGGCTTGAGTCTTCTGCAGGCTGCGACAAGATTGTCTGCAAAGCTTGCGACGCGGGAGCGAAGCTGTACATGACCACGTACTGGTACTCCATGTCCAAACACGACCGCAAGAGAGGATTCGCATCTGAACTCGTTCAGTCATCTCTCTTTCCGCTGATGGGGAGCAGAATTCTGCTTACCTTGACGAGCGTGAAGGTGATGGCGTTTCCAGCGGTCCAACGTTCGGTGAAGATGCTCTAGGTCCGGGATCATGTTGACCCCAGGGGCGCCGGAGCCGCTCTTTCTAAATGAATACAACAACTCGCGGCCTTTTCGTGCTTCCAAAGAGAGCTCAAAGTAGGCCTCCCACAGGAGGCTATCCGGTAGCGAGTTGGCAAAAGAGGTGAAGAACCGCTCCTTGACAATCTGTCTCGATCGCTCGGGTAAGAGAGACTCTAATCCCAGCCGTGTGGCGAGGCTCTCGTCTGTCAAGTATATGAAGACGCATATCAACCGATGCCACTCCTGCCTCACCAAGTCAGACTGCAGTGGCAGGGCGCCCGTGCTGGCTTCAGTCTCAAAACAGCAACCCTCATGGGCCAGAGCAATCGCATTCGACAGGAGGATCCTGAGACAAAGTTAGGCCCAAGACATGGTGGCTGGTTCGGATCCTCCCTGTGCGTGTGGAATCATACGTACCAGGACATTTTGTTGCTGCGGTATGCTGGCGATACGATGTTCAGCTTCTCCAAGAGCGATGTCAAGCCATATCGCTGCTGCCCGGTGAGCGAGAGGGCGCCGTTTGTCAGGTCATTGCCCGATCTCAATGAGTCGTCTCCGAAGTCTGAAATCTCGTTCTCAGCTTCCGCAAAGTCCATTGGGTTGTTCACCGACTTCATGTGCCATTCTATGAGGAGTAGCATGGAAGATATGGCGCCCAAAGACCTGGTTATTGTAGACCCCCAGAGCACGGACTGCAAGCATCTCTGCACTATTTTCCAGGACTGCCAGTGTATCCTTTCTGAGCGGATCTCGCCATGTGAACCTGACAAGGGCGTGTATCGCGAGGCAATTGTGACCAGGCAGGTGAGCAGAAGCGGTTCCTCCTTGGCGAGGATACTATATCTCGCCCGGTCCCGGTAGTACGAGGGTATGACCGGCTTCAACGGCCAAAGCGTCCGGAAGAAGAAGTCGAGGTATTCCAAGACCTCGCTCTTTGACACAACGCCCCTCTTGATTAGAGCAAAACCTTTCCAGGCCGTGTGTTCTTCGTCCATCTGGCCAACGCGCGTGCCGGCCAGATGGGTGTTTGCAGTCCCGTCCTTCTTGTCCCCCGATGGGGGAGTCGAGTCTCGCCCCATGTCCTGGTGGCTTGCGGCTGCAAAGGTCAATAGGTCGAGAGCATCCGCAGCATTGTGTAGCTGCGTCGATACCAGCCTTGTCCTGGCATCGAGCGGTGCTGGACCTGCCGCCGGAGGCTGGAGACGTTGAGAAGCATCATCCGGAGGGGACTCGTCTGCGTTGTCCCATGGCAGGCTGACACGCGAAGCATCCTCATGGTTGCTCGATATAACAGAGCATCGCAAACCATGGTCAACGTAAGGAGTTGCCAGCAGGGAGCGAGCTGAGTCCGCTTCCGCACCTTGTCGATCCGGCAAGGGCCGTTGCGCGGGAGACACCGAGGCAAGGCCCGGCGTCGCCTTACGTTTGGCACTCCTGGTCGACCGGAACTCGCAAACACGCTTCTCGGCCGCGCACCTCCTGCACGACTGCTGCTGTCCTTCAAAGGGCTCGCATCGGGACTTGCGCTTCCGGCAACGCTCGCAGGACAAGTAAGCCCGGCGATGCTTCGACTCGGGAGGTGACGCAGCCTGGTTGATGGGCAGGAATGACAGCTCGTTTGTGTCACCAGCACCCTTTCGTGTCCTCATGGTTCCAATTTGCCACGACTCGCAGCTCAGCAGAGTTCTCGGGCCCCTTTTCGGCGTGAGGCGTGGTTGATGAGTTCACCTGGAGTCCAGCCGCCCTTGGGTGAGAGAGCCGAGCCGGTTGGTATCCACTGGGCTCACAGCGCAACACTAGTCCGCATTGTGGCTTGGGTCGGTTCGCGCACGGCTTTCGTGGTCTTGACAACTAAAAGCAAGGGTTGTATGCTTCGTATGGATTGGATGTGAGCGCTGTTCTTGTTGCGTGTACGGAGTACAGCCAGACCAATGGTGCGACAGTCGCGGTGTCGCGTCACCGTTGGTAGGTTTACGGATACAGATACGGACGTGTAAGTCAACTCGTTGCCGAGCCCAAGGAACAAGCATCGCTACCGGAACAAGGCCATCAGCACTGGGAATCGGCATTTTTAATCTACCCTTTTACACGCGTTCTCTTGTCCAAGGTATAGAAGCACGGCATTTTCACACCCCTTCCCATAGAATTTCGCCCGCCATCTCGACCCTCTTGAGTCGATAGCATCCCCATCCTGGAAAGCAGCGTGACCTCATTCGTCAAATACCTTGCCTGGATTCAACAACCAGCTGGGAAAGAGTCAGCGTCTCTTTGATTGCAAGTTATAGAGCTCAGAGTCTTACTGCGGATCTAGAGCATCCTTTAGGGCTCTCATCACTGCCATCGTTGACGGGCTGAGCTCTTTGGCGAGGCAATGCTGGCGTCCATATTAGCCACTTTTACCGACATCTGGGGCCTTTAAAGGCTCACCTTCTTTCCAAGGCCGATGCCGTGTTCGCCCTTCAAGGTCAGGTCAGCCGCAGGGTCAGAGGAAACGTGTCTTACAGACTTACGGAAACAGTTCCCTCCATGTGCAATGCCTCTTCTACCATGGCATTGACGCATTCCTCAACACTCTTCCGTTGCTCGGCAATGCTTGGGTCGTACATGATCATCTGATGGAAGTTGCCATCACCGACATGACCCAAAATGCTGTTGAACATGCCAAGTTTCGATGCCCGCTCTTTAGATATCTCTGTCCGGCATTAGCTACGCCATCACTTGGGGGCAGGCAGACTTGCCGATCAAGGCTCCCATTCGGGACAACGGCACCGCGACATCGGTGGACCATATCTGTGTACCCTCGGGCCTGATGGCGAGGGTCGCCCACAAAGCTTGCTTCCTCGCTGACCAGAGGGAGTCCATTTGTTCAACGGTACTTGCCGACTCGAAAGATTTGCACTGGTGCGACTGCGCCGTCTGCCGTGCAGAAATCACGCTGTCTTTGATTGAGTTTTCGGTGCCGGAAAACCTGGGAAGGGAGGAAACCAGCATCAACAACTGACTTTCTTGGTCTCGTGGCACGAGATTTGACCTACTTGATGAACAGGGTAGGGCGCTCTTCCCACATCCTGCCGCCAGCGCCTCCATTTTTGTTGATGACCTGCATCTGCACGTCGTCCATCAACTCAAGGGCGGCTACTGGCACTCCTTTTCGGATCATGGCGGAGGCCGCATCCGCTGCATCTCTGATTGTCGCGAACGTGGCAGTCGCAACACTAAAGTTCTCTGGCACAATGGCCAGCTTCAGCGTGACTTCTGTTATGATTCCCAGGGTGCCCTCCGACCCAGCGAAGAGGCCGTTCAGATTGTACCCAGCCGACGTCTTCCGCGGCCGGTTTCTCGTTTTGATCACAGAGCCGTCCGCCAAGACGACTGTCAGATTGACGACATAGTCCTTCATGGTACCGTACCTCGTGGCATTGGTGCCGCTGCAGTTGGTGGCTACCATGCCACCGATCAGAGCCGTCGGGCTCGGATCAAGGGGTAAAAAAAGGCCGGAATCCTTGATTTCGTCGTTGAGATTTGTCCAGTTGACTCCAGGCTGCACCACGACGTCCATGTCTTCAGGATGGAAGGCTACTATCTTGTTCATGGCGGACATGTCAATGCATATCCCCGAGAACGGAGAGCTGAAGTTGCCCTCAACGCTAGAACCAGCTCCATACGGAACCATGGGGACTTTATACTTGGTACAGATTTTGGCGATTTCGGACACTTGCTCTGTCGAGACCGGTCGAACAATTGCGACAGGTCTACAGTTGCTGTTGGACGTGGACCACTCTGAAAAGCCATGCTCTTCCAAGTCGGATTCTTCGACGCTGACAGCATCATCTCCAAGGACTTCGCGAACTTCGCGGACCGCCTGTCACCGCTGAGAATATGCGTGGCACGGGCGCGTGGGATGGCATACCTTGAGCATAGTCTTTTCGTCGGCATACCTGGACTTGGAGGGCGGGCGCCGTTTGTCCAATGCCCTCCAAGCCGGCTCATTAACTTGTTCCGCAGCTGTAAAAGGATTCAAGCCAGTGGCAGAGGCCGTCAAGAGGCCACCCACCACAAAGCCTACTCCAAGGTAGGCATACCCATACCGTGGCTTGACTTCCGCCGTTTTCGGTAAGGTTGATGCCGCCCGACCGGCCCCTAGACGCCTATTTTGAAGGACGACATTGGGCCGCGGTGCTCGTCTCGTGAAGCCGAGGACGCGTTTCATGCTTTCAAAGAGTGGATGGCGCTCTGAGACTCAAAGTGCCATTCCACGAAGTAAATAATTTATCCTTCCCCGAGCGGATGGATGAGACGCGTGTAGCGTGCGCTTCAGATCACAAACTAATGCCCACCTGCAGAGCCGAAGACTTGCAACCAGGCGTCGACTATTGAATATCTGGCCACTCTGGAGCGATGGTGCCCAGGGTTGCGTACGATCGTCGCCGGGTCGGATAGGGCGAATCAGGCATGGTCGTTGGCAGGCCAGCGCTGTCGGAAGCGGGCGGGGCCGCTCCGTCGGATAAGCCCCTTTCGGCAATGGCACGGCCATCAACTGCAAGCCAGCCAGCATCGACAAGCCGACCACGGCCTCAGTCATTCTGGGGGGAATCTGGGGTTGGAACTGGCATATCTGGGGAAGTGGGACCCTGCGAGATCCTTTAAAGGGTTCTTATCACTCGGGTGCTCGTCCGCTGCTATGCAGAGGCTCGGCTCCTTTCCTACATCTTACACGCTCTTCTCAGGCACCACCGCGGATCCGCAATGGCCCCTGACGCCTGCGAAAGCTCAGCTCTGAAATGCAATATGGGCGAAAAGCTCGACACCATGAAGCCGGAACACGACGAGCAAGCGGATGCCTCGCAGCCCATTGAGGTCGACGACGTAGGAGGCAAGCGCCTGCTACGAAAGATTGACTGGAAACTCATGCCTGTTGTACGTTTGCATAATGCACTCCCTCTGTGCATGAGAACATCGGTCCAAAGCGCTGACGTATCCCAGCTGTGCTTTACTTATGCCCTTCAGTACTACGACAAGGCCATCCTCAGCCAAGCAGCCATCTTTGGCCTTAGAAAGGACCTCGGACTCCAAGACGGGCTCAAGTACAGCTGGGTTTCGCTCATTTTCTACTTTGGATACATGGCAGGCACCTATCCCATCTCCTTTCTTGCTCAGAAATTCCCACCGCGGATTGTGTGCACCGTCATCTGCATTCTCTGGTCTGCCGTCATCATATGCACACCGGCGTGCAACTCCTTCAGTGGTCTACTGGTCAACCGCTTCTTTCTCGGCCTCGTTGAAGCCGGCGTGTCTCCCATTTTTATGCTCGTTGTCGGTGCGTGGTACACGCACTCGGAACAGGTCCTGCGGTCAAGCTACTGGTACTCGTTCAGCGGCGGTTCCCTGTTGATATCGCCCCTCATCAACTACGGGCTGGGCCATGTTTCCGGCGGAGGCCTGAGCCCATGGCAGTATATGTACATCATAGCCGGCGCCGTGACACTCATCTGGGGCTTCGCCCTGTGGTGGCTGTTTCCAGACAGCCCCAAGCAAGCCAAAGGTTTTACGGAGGATGAGCGCAAAATGCTCCTGGAAAGGGTCCGAGCCAACAATGCCGGGGCCGAGAACAGGAGCTTCAAGGCCTATCAGCTCAAAGAAGCGTTGACAGACTACCAGCTCTGGGCAATCATGATTCTGTCAACTGTGTCATGTACGGGCTCCGGTGCTGTTACCACATTCGCGTCCATCGTCTTCAACGGTATGAACTTCGACACGTTTACCTCACTGCTGCTGAACTTGCCCATTGGCGCCCTGGCCTTTATCTGCATCTTGGGATCCAGATTCCTCGGCAGGAAGCTTGCAAATGCGCGGCTGTACATTGTTGCCGTGTCCTGCTTCCCGGTGATACTGGGTTGCGCTTTGCTGTAAGTTCGCTTCGTGTCCGCAGGCTTTTACCCTCAAAAGAGAGAGGGAAACCCCCATATTTCGAATCTTGCTCACCCATCTGAAGGTGGCAGTTGCCGAGCTCCAACCGCACCGGTCGCATTGTGGGCTTCTACCTCATCAACTTTTTCTCTTCCGCGTGGGTGCAATGCATCGGCTTGGGCACTTCCAACGTCGCCGGTCACACCAAGAAGTCCGTTTACGCCGCGGGCACGTTCATCGGCTATTCTCTAGGCAATATCATCGGCCCGCTGATGTTTGATGCGTGAGCGCCCCGAGTTCCCCTCCGCATCGTGAGGGTCCTTTCTGACTAGAATGATTTAGCAAATTCGCCCCAAGATACGACTCGAGCTTTGTCGGCATCATGGTATGTTTTGCCGTCTGCTTCGTGGTAGCTCTTGTCCTGCGCTTCCTCTTGGCGAGGGAAAATGCCAAGCGAGACGCCGAGTATGGGCCGCCAGAGATGGCTCACGGACTGGAAGATATGACGGATGGAGAGAATAAGTCATTCAGGTATAATTTGTAGGGACAAGTGTATTCGCGAAATGCACTCCCGTCACAGCGTAACATAACATGCTGCTTTTCCATCGCAAAGACATGCTGAGATTGTGAGGTAAGGCTGCCAAATATAGGACTCCCGTGCAGTTGGCCATATTTCACGCCTCACTACAGCAGAAGCGTCAATGCAAGGATGCTTGCCGGAATGCGCTGCAGCAGCGAGATCTGACCTGTTGTCGCCGGTCTCTTAGACAGCCCAGAGCCAGTTTTGGACTCGGCGCCGGGGGGCTGCGTGCCGAGATTTTGCCGCCGGTCTGGTTCGCGACTGTCGCGGCTGGCGCCCAGGCCTACCCACATATAGCCTTTGTAGCTGGTAGCTACTCCGTACCTGACGTCTTTGACACTTGCAACATCCGTCAGCTACCGCCATAGTCGAGTTCGCGAAAGGACTTGTCGCGGATCCAACGCTCAAATTTAATGTCTTTATGATTCATCGTTTTACTGTTCCAACCTTGCCTCGTCGCGCTTGAATGCCCGGACTTCAAGCCGGCGAATCGCGCCGATGACCGCCGACGAGATGCCGCTCATGCTCGACAATGCCATGTCGGTGGACCTCAACGACGTGGACGATCTGTTTGGGGATGACGTCGCCTTGTCGCTTCCTGTGAGGCCTCAGGGCAAGCAGCTCCAGCAGAGGCTCGATGAGCTGAGAGGTCGAGGCTGCAGCCAGTATGAATCTCACCCCTTCTTCACCTTGCGCCGGGGACCACGATGACGTCGTACTGACCCCCTTCTGTAGGGCTGTCGCTTGGTCAAGATCGGGAACTATCGCCTCATTGACCCCAGACAGGCAATCTTTGCAGCTGCGCTTTTTGAGATGCCACCCTGACAACGGTTCGTGGGATCTGAGCGAGCCTACTACCTGCGAGCAGGTCAAGGGCACGCCAGCCATCCCTCTGGTCCACTTGGAATGGGGCACGACAAGCAGCCCAGAACTCGCCGTCGTGGACGCCGTCGGCAGAGTGACGCTGCTCAGCTTTCCTATTTCCCTCAATCACCCGTTCGTTACGAGGAAATGGGACGCCGACGCCGTCGATGATGTTAACGCGGTCATGGGTTCATACTGGCTGCCTGTCGCGCCCTCCAACCAACAGGTAATGTGGTCTGCTCCAATACTGGCAACATGCGAGACTAACGAGACAAGAAACCGTACAACGTCATGTATGGCCCAGCCAACAAGCAAAACAGTTCCTATCACTATGAAAGTTCTTTCGTGCATGCTGGGGGGCCTAGCCATCCTCACTCATCTAAGAGTGCTCTATTCTGCGTCACTATGGGCGGCATGTTAAAGATGATGTGGTCGCAAAACAACAACAGGATGGAGGAGACCACCGTGGAGCTCGAAAGCGTGGATTCCTCCGACGAACTCGTCACCCACGCGGCCCTGGCCTCGGACAAGAGTAAGTAATCACCCCTCCTACGCCGCCACGCGCTGACATGACCTTGTCACAGAGTCTGTGATGATTGCTGTTGCAACAACATCCCGCAAACTGAAGCTTCTCAAGCTCGAAATACAATGGGGCGGTCCCGGGAGCTCGTCGGACAAGAACTCGATGCCTCAAAACGCCCGCCTTAACCCGGCGCTCGTAGAGACGCATCTTGCCTCAACCAGCTGGATTCACAGCGGCTCAAACGAACCAAGTCATGACGCATCCATGGCAGAGTTATCGCACTTGCAGGTGTTGCCCTCGCTTATGGACAACACTGGCAAGAGTACAGCTCCGCCCGTGCTTGTCACGGTGAGATCCCGCCTGCCCGTAGAAGGGTCTTTCCAAGCACCTCAGAGCATCATCGACCGATGGGAGGCCGTTGAAAAGCGACAGAACCTACACCAAGCGTTTGGTCAACTCGGGAATCGCAAAAACAGCATCTCTTCCGAACTACCCGGTGCAATGCAGCTTCGCAAGCTGGACCCGATTGTCATTGAAAAAGCGGTCGTCAGCTTCCAGGCGATTCAGTTTGGAAAGGTCCTGGTGCTGACCATGTCCGACGGGACGGTGGAGTATCGCGACCGATTCACCTTTGAAGAAATTTACGCGGTAGAGGACCTCACCAAGGTCATGAACCTGCGACAAGTGGGTTGGTCCTTTACGGATGACGGGCCGTGTACGTATGCGATGCCATATTGTGGCGACAGCAATTCTAATATCGACCAGGCCAGCAAATCGCATTTTCACCCACGCACTGCTCGATGGTCCTAATGGGCGACGACGGAAAGTTGCGATGGAGTAAACTGCACTATCCAATGGGCGATATTGGCAACTCCATGCACGAAGGTACCATCTGCGCGCGTCGATATACTATGTTAGTCTAAGGCTGACGAACCAATAGCCCATTACGCGGCCAGTATCGCTGGCTTGGCGGTGACGGCCGCCTCTTCCATGTGGTACCAGAGTAATTACGACGACATGCTCGCAATTGTCAAGCCTTTTACATCAAAGAAGAGTTTGTCGTCCACATGAGCCCTGGTTTTGGGCATAAGGGTGCTAATAAGGACAGGATTCACTCAGGACTGGATCAGCGAGCTTATTCGAATTCTCAAAATCCAGGTCGACTACTCCGAAGAGATGCACCACGACGCTCTTATGAGGAACTCGCCGCTGCAAGCCTGTCTCAGCATCATGAACAGTCTTGGTTTTAAGGGGGACAATCGTCGGCGGTCTTTCCAGAGCAAATTTGCAACACTGGACTTGAATGTCCGCAATGTCGTGATTCTCATCACTCTCGCAAGCAACACACCCATGACGGTCCGAGAGAAGATGAGCCCTCTCGACGAGCATGGTGCGTCCCGAGTCATTGTATAGGTGTGGAAGCCTGTGGCTAACTTTTGGGGTCTGCAGAGGTTGTAGATGCGCTGACCGGCTGCGCCAAGTGGTCTCTTGAGCTTCTGTCATGGTTGACGGACTCTCTGTTTGAGCTGATGAATGACGACAACTTCATCGATCGACTGGTACCGCAGCGTTTTGTGGAAATGACGGCGTACTTGCACGAGAGAAACGACGTGGCTCTCCACCTGCTTCTTTGCTCATGCAGCCGAAGTTTCCTGTCGGCCCTCTGTCGCAGAATAGCACACATGGAGGCGCTCAGCAACAAGGCAATCGATTTCTACAGGCGACAATCGGCCATGGCGGACCAGAGCGGCGTCGGCAAGCTGCCGAACCCGCAGCTGCAGCAAGCCTACCAGAAGATGCAGCAAGTCACCAGTTCCAGCTTGGTCAGCGTCTCCGAGCTAGAAAAGCTCCTCAACGTTCTCGGGTCGGACATCAGGCAAGCCTACCAGCACTTCTTGCCGACGATGATTAAGAATGGAACCAACGCACCCCAAGGCAAGCAGATTGACGTGGCCATCAAGACCACGCAGATTCAGTTTGAGATCGGCATGCTGCTGGCCGCATCGCCGCCTCCCGCATTCCTGCCCGTGATCAAGAAGCTCTTTAGTAAGGATCTCCCCGCGTTTCGGGCGCAGACTGATCCGGCCAAGCTGTTCTTTGCCGACTTCAAGCTGCTCGGGGTGCAGGACGACAGTGCCAGTCTGGCGGCGCGGAGAGCCAAGGGGTCCTACGTGGACCTCTTCAAGAGGGTCGAGCTGAGGCCAAGCGAGACAGGGCCGCAGTGGAGGCGATGTACGAGATGCGCGTCGGTGATGGAAGACGTGTTTGGCACACGTCCCGGATTTACTTTCGTGCTCGGACAGCAACGCAAGTGTTCGTGCGGTGGTTACTGGGCACTGCTGCCAAAGGGAAAGCTTGTGCTGTAAGGGACAGAGAGGAAGGGCGGCAATTGGCGTTGAGGCGCATGAACATTAAAGGCCCGAGCGGGATCCTACTATGGCAGGCGTATTGCGCTACGACATCATAGTATTCGTAGTAAGAAGAGGAGGGAATCGCATTGATACGCTATAGAAGACTTTCGGAGCAAAGACGTCGGGGTCCATTCGCAATTGTCCGAGAAACACATACACTACGTGGATGCTGGGTTGACTCAGCCGACTTATACACATGGTCCGTCTCATGCGCCGTTTAGCTCGCTCGTGAACAAGGGTCACCGTCAGCACGGGGACCAGGAATTGCTGAAGTGGTTTGACGGCTTGATACGACAATATCGAATTACCCTAGATACGAGCTATGCCGCATAATCATCACTTGGGTCGGTAAGCGGAGAGAATGGGGCAAGCTGATACGAGACCAAAAGGGGTGATATTATGCACTTGGCCAAGTCAGCAACACGCACAGGAAACGCACGGAGAGCCTGGCCGTTGACTTCACAATTGGCCATCGTACGGAGTACACGCACGACGAAACGGACCATGTGAGAACCCCCACGTCGTCGGCAGTTCACTCGTTCGCCCAGGGGATGTCACGGGGATCGACTTGCGCTGCTGATCCTAGGTCTAGCGAAGGCGCCGCATCTACCGCGGCGGCTTACAGCCGACGCTCATCAAGGGGCAGGGATGCCGGTTCACGCGTGCTAGGCAGGTTATTGTCAATCATCACCTCAGGGATGGATAGGTCGGGCTTATCATTCATCAAACTAGAGTAGCGATCCCGAGCGCCCTGGACGCGTCGACCTTGGGGCTCGGGAGATGATGTCTTGACACTAATAAGATTACCTTCTGGGGCGCGGGGGCTACATCATCCAGCGCGGATAGACTACGAGTAAGGGTCCGGTCGCTCTCTTCTCTCTCATGCGTGTCCATGAATTGCGTGCGACACGAGCAGCTCCTCAGCCCTGTGACCGGATCAGGGCCAGCCGTCGACACACGAGGCCGATGCCAGACGGAGCGTGCCTGAAACGCCCTCGACGCGCGGGAGGAAGCACGAGAGGAGGACGCGGGAGGCTGCTGCACGCGCCCGGAAGGATCTACGAGCACGTTTTACGCCACGGGAGGTAAGTGGACGATCCGCCAGGCTGGGCAAGGCGCGCTTGTGAACGAGGCTTGGGGTAATATATTTGGCCATGAATGGCGTTCCAACGGCATACTCCGCATTCTATGCCGGGCGCTATCGAGCCGTGGTGGTGATGATGATGAACATGAGCGCGGGGACCCGGTAGCCAACCACCACTGACGCTGTCCCGAGCTGAGCGGCCAGGCGCCTCCATCGAGGCGTCGGCACCCTGCGCTCCCGCCGCCAGTGGCTCCTCCTGGTGGAAGTCCTGTGCCCGTTCATCAAGCCAGCGGCAAAAAGAGGTGAAGCGTCCAGCCACGGCGTCTGTACCCACGCGCAGCGCGGGGAGCGCTAATAAGTCGAGTCGGACGACTCGCAGCCTGTAGAGCCCTGAATGGCAAATGCGACTAGGTACGGAGACGGAGTACCAGCTTAATAAGGATTGTGGCTGCAGCGCTTGTTGTCGGTAATGGAAGCACAAAGCCAAGCACTCGTACAGATAGATTGCTGACGACAGAGGCGGCGGCTGCCCGCTGCACGATACGCGTAGGGGTGGCTGGCTCTTGCGCTGCGATTGTGCGACGCGGTCCAGCCATCCATCCCCGTCCAATCCAACCCAACCTCTCGCCTCCGAGTGGCCCGCCCAGTAACTCGGGCGCCTGGCAAGCTGGCGGTTTCCGTTTTGAAACGCACGGAGCACCATGGCCCGCTTCTTGTCTTGAGCTTTGTGTCCTTTGTTTGGTTTCTTGTGAATCCTTGGAAACGCACGGCGGCTACGGGAAGGGGGGTTCACGTCAGTCGCGGGGGGTTCCAAGGTTATCTTTCTTGCCGTAGGAACCTGGAACCTGGAAGGTGAGGTGAGGCATCTTCACGAAATAAGGTACTTCGTACCCTGTAAAGCCTGTCAAGCAGGTCATCGGCACCTGTGCTGTTGCGCGCGGCAAGCAGCGCATCCCCTCCCCCACTGCCGCTCAACCCGCCGCGACCGAGCATATCCCTAATTACCCCTACTCGTATGTACGGAGTTCTCGTACACCTACCGGTGCATCTGCACTCATACGAGTTGAATTGGGGGCCCACGGGCGGACGCCACACCTGTCGAAAAGACCGAACGAACCGCTGGCGGCGCCCCCGAAGGCGCCCCCTGGACGTGCACCGGGCGGGTTGGGTGGCTTTTCAGGTTGTTGCCCCTGGCGCTAGTGCAGGTACAGGCCGAAAAGGGGGCCGTTTCCCCTTGCCAGCCAGCCAACCAGCCCTGCCAACCACCAAAACCATTACGGGTAGGGCAGCGGGTTGGCTGCGTTGCATCGAGACGCGCGCGTACAGTACCCAACCCAACCCATGCGAACCATTGGATCTCGTATCCCGCGCGCACGAATAGCCATCGCATGCACCCCGCCAGCCGGCAGGTACTCGTACTCGGTCTCCGTTCAACCACGAGTACTCCGTCTTGTCCGTACCCCAACGGCCCCTGCCGCTCCCAAGGGCCCAGCGAGCGGCAGCACCAGTCGGTCCCCCCTGTGCCCTCCACCGTCACTCCCCACCCCGGCCGCTGCAAATTGCCTGCCCTGGCTCGCTTGCTCCTTTGGGACCAGGGCAGCAGCGAGGCGGCGCGACCCTGCCGCACAGGCGCCGCGCGCTATGCTGCTCCGGGCGCCAATCCGTCGTGCTATTGCGAGATGTACTCGTACCGGCGGCTTGTACCTGCGGATACTCGTACCTACCTGGCTAAGGCAGGGCCACAGGAGAGCAGCGGCCCCCGAGGTCCCTCCTCCTCCTACCTAGGACCTCCTCCTCCTCCACCTCCACCGTCGACAGCCACTTCACACCAGTCCGTCCCATGACCAACTCTCTCTCTCGATCTGTCCACGGTCCCCTTTCATGGCCAATTTAATCCCCCGGTGATAAGACATTATTGCTGGTCCGTCACACGCACGCACCGCTCGTCCTAATATGGCATCACCACGCGCCCAGGGGGTCGGGCCCGATCCGCGGCCGAGCACCACGACGGCCGCGATGGAGACGCCGCCGTGGATCGCGCCGCAATCTGATACCGCCTCTGCCTCGTCTGATGTCGTCCGAGACGTTCCATCACCGCACCACCAGCACCGGCCCTCACTCTCGCTCCGTCTCTCCCACTCAAACCACTCATACCACTCATACCACTCACACCACCACCGGGACTCGTCGTCATCCGGCTCCGCCAAGCACACTGCCGCCCGTCACAGCCTGTCCAATACGAGCAGTCCCGTCCAGGAGCAGCCCGAGCCCGCGCCCGAGGGATCGATCCCGAGACCGCCTCCCTCCACGTCTGCTCCGCCTCCGGTCCCAGCTGCCTTTGTCAGGAAGCCCATTCGCCGTAAGCCGCTCTCATCGACGGCCTCTTCCGCGTCCCTGATCGCCTCCGTTCGCTCCTCGGCCGACTCTCCCGCCCTTCCCGCCTCCTTCGTCGAGCTGCCCAAGCCCGACCACCGCTTCGCGAGGCCGCTGTCCGTCGACAGCCCGACCTTGTACGACTTCGAGCCTTCCATCCAGGCGGCCTTGTCCAGGTGCGAGTGAGTTCCCCCCGTTGCCCACTTTTCTTTCACTGTCGTTGCCGCTTCACGAGGCTTCCCGTCTCACAAGCCCATCTCGCGCCATGAAATACGGCCGTGGCTGACCAAAACTCTTCCCGCGCTTCTAGATCACCCGTCAAGCTGCCGCATGACGACGCTGCTGCGCCTGAGACGGACAGCATTTCATCCGAGGACCAGCCAGACCTTCATCCCGCAGAGGAGCTTTCAGACGTTTTGTCCGAGTACGATAATCTCATATCAGAGGGATCCGAGTTTGCGCCCGACAACGCTGGCGACGAAACTCCTACCCAATCGCTCGACGAAAGTTCCGACGTCGAGTCTCTATACGCCGATAACCTTAATCGTAGTTCGACCCCTCCCCTAATGTTCGCGACCAAGCCGACGCCGCCTCATCTCAAGCTCGACAAGGTTCAGTTATCCACTGCCCAAGGCGAACGCAAGTCGAACATCGAATTGCAATCTCCAGAGTCGGCAAGGCTCTCGGCTTCGCCTCTGCTCAACAAGCCGCTCCCCAAGTCGCCGAGCCAAGCATCTCCGCTTGCCTCTTTGTTCGGCTGGGGAACTCAGTCACCATCCGTGACAGACTTCTCATCCATCCCCTCGCCTTTATCCCCCAACAGGAACGGGTCGACAAACGATGCCCTGCACGCAGACCGGTCTTTGTCAGACAATTCCGAGGCCAATGCGGCGAAAGCGAACCCTATCAACTACTGCGAGTCATATCTATCTACTCCACCACCATCGCAGGCTCTCTCATCCACCGAGGTCGAAGAGATGGAAGACGAGCTAAAGGCCATCAGCTCCGAGCTGGCTGCGTCCATCCGGCGCGAGATAGACCTCGAGGATCTGGTTGACCGGCTCCAGGAGCAAGTCAGCAACCCCCAAGCCCCGAGCAAGAGGTCGAGCGACTACTTCTCCGACTCGGGGTACAGCTCCGCCAAGCTGAGCGAATACGACCAGAGCAAGGAGGAAATCGAAAAGATCCAAAGACGGTCAGAGCAGGAAAAGGCCTCCATTCGCCTAGAGCTCTCGAACAAACTGCAAGATGAGAGGTCCAAAAGGAAAGCCCTCGATCAGCAGATCAAGGAGCTCTCGGAGAAGGCGTCCCAGATGGACCTCGCCCAGATGAACAACATGGACGCCAATGATCGGGTCAAGGAGGTGGAGAAGACCTGCGAGGACTTGAGGCGGAGGCTGTCAGAGGAACGCCAGTCCAAGAACAACTTCGAGGACCTCTTGACGGCGCTCAAGGGCGAGCTCCAAGATGCATGCAACGAGAGAGATAACCTTCGGGACGAGGTGGTCCCGCAATTGCGGGCACGTGTCGAGGGGCTCGAGTCGGAGGCTGCCTCGTACACCAACCTGACCTATGAATCAACCAAGATGCAGCAGCAGCTACAGTCCCTGCAGCAAGAGAATACGTCCTTGCGCAACTCATCCGGGGGCCCGCCGGAGGGCTTTGCCCTATCAAGGTCCAACTCGGTGGCCGCAAGCTCCTTCAGGATCCGAGGGCCACCTGCTCTCGGTGGTTTGTCGCGATCTGGCAGCGTTAAGGCCGGTCAGGTCGAGTCACGGGAGCAACTCTCGGAGCGGCTCAAGGATGTCGAGGCGCAGCGCGATGCGCTCCACAGCGCGCTCAAGAATCTCCTGGAGAGACAAGAGTTTCAGAATCGCGAGAATGAAAAGAAGATCCGAATCCTCGAGAACGAACGGCAGCGGTTGTTGTCCAACTCTCCACGCAAGGGAGGGTTTGAAAAGGACGTTTCGAAGCTGAGGACAGAGATCAGCGTCCTCCGGCGGCGCGCCGAGGATGCACTTGAGCAGAAGTGGCAGGTCGAAAAGGGCCTGGTTGGGCTGAAGATGGACCTCGATAGGGCCGAGGAAGAGATTGCCTCTCTCCGCGCTCTGCTCAAGGAAAAGGACATTTTGATCCCCCCATCCTTGGCTCGATCAAGCGGTTCCAGTGGGTCGTCAAGCGTGCCCATCACATCCGAAACCCTTGAGAAGGCGTACAAGGAGCTTCAGGAGGCCTACAGCGAGGCGTTGGAGCGCATCAAGAAGCTCGAAATTGGCTCAGATGCCATCGTTTCTGACGAAAAGACGCAGCTCGCCATGCAACGGCTCAAGCAGTCGCTGTCCGCCGCCATCTCTGAGCGTGATGTGGCCAGACAGCA
Source organism: Tolypocladium tropicale (assembly GCA_024340005.1). NCBI lineage: Eukaryota > Fungi > Ascomycota > Sordariomycetes > Hypocreales > Ophiocordycipitaceae > Tolypocladium > Tolypocladium tropicale. Next base: position 170,428 of record JALHBU010000392.1, on the reverse strand, counting down.
GTCGAACGAGCTTCGAGGCCAGCTTGATGATCTGGCAGCAATCGAGTCCCGGAGCGTCGAAACAGAGAAGGCGCTTGCCGACGAGCTGAACGACTCTGCCCAGCGTGTGGAGCAACTGGCAGCCCAGGTCCGAAGTCAGCTGTCGACGAATACCGAGCTGCGAAATCGCCTATCGGACACGGTGTCGAGAGGAGATGCGGAGCGAAAAGCAAACTCGGAGCGGATCAGCGGGCTGCAGGAACGCCTTCATGCTCTCGAGGAGCAGCTCGTCGCCTGCCAGACGGTCTCCGAGGAACGAGTCGGTCGCCACGAGGAGGAAATCACTCAGCTGCGAGAGGCGCACAACGAGCAGCTGCGCCGGATTAACAGTGGCGCTGGCGTGGGCATGACCTCGCCAAAGTCACCTCTCCTAAAGCCAGGGGCTTCCAGAATGTTTGCTCGCTCCTCGCGGACCATGTCCGGTCAGAGCTTCGAAGAGGAAGTCCAAATCAAGGCTCTTCGAGCGCAAGTCGCGAGCCTTGAAAAGGCACTCGCGGATGCAGAGGATGAGATCCAGCAAGTCGTGGGAAAGATGAACACGGCGCAGATTGACGTCCTCAACCTCCAGGAGGAGCGCGAGGCCGCGGTGCGAGAGACCAGGCGGCTCCAGAAAATACTTGTGGAGGAGCAGTCAAAGTCGTTTGAAGAACGATTCAAGTCTCTTAGCGGAGTTGTCGTCTAGGCAACTGGGAGAAAACTGCGGCCTGTTGGGCTGATTGGGAACTGGTTAGAGAAGGTGCTTTGATCCCCTTTGCTGCATTTAGCGATTGGAGTTTTGCTGTTATGGGGACACTGGCATCGATACCTGGGATCATATATAGGTAACTTTAACGTAATTGTATTTTTAATACTTATTTACAAGGTTTGAACGGCTCTTACCGTCAAAAAGGATAATACATGGCAAGAAGTGTGAAAAGAGCAAAGGCGAGAAAGCATCCTACATTTTGCACGAGCGAGAGAAGCCGACCTTGATATCATGGCTCGAGGCCGCCGCCTTGGTAGAGTAGCCTGCCTTGCCCACGCAGTCGCCATACTCATACACGCTTGTGATGTTGCCGCCAGTCGCTCCGCTGGTGTTTGACGTAGGGTTGAAGAAGGTGACCTCTGTTTTGGGCAGAGAGTCGCAGGTATGCGAAGGCTGGGCATTCCAAGGGTAGTACTCGACGAAGCCAACCTGACCGTTGTTGATCTTGCCGGCCGAAGAGGGCAACGTCCATTCTCCGATGACTTGGGCATCTCCAGTCTCCGTGTCCTTCAGGGTGCCCCTCCAGGTGGTCTGCCCGATATTCTCGACGACCACGTTGTAGGTGTGGCTGTAGTCGCCGGGTACCTCGAGGGCGCAGCTCACGCCGGGGCCGCCGTCGGCGCCGGGGTGGCAGTTCTCGTGCTTGGTCGTGGTTCCGCTCGCGAAGGACGAGAAGACGGCGTGGACGATGGAGTTGCCGTTGGAGTCGCTCCGGGGCTGCAGGCCGCAGTATCCCACATCCTTGACGTTCTTGAAGTTGAATTGCTGAGCAAAGTAGTAGCCATCCTTGTGAGGAGCGTTGGCCATCTTGAAGGGGAACGTGACGTCGGCGAGCCCATCGGGGGGACAGCCGTCGAACTCCCAGCCGTTTCCGACGAGGGCTAGGCCGAGAGAGGGCGCTTGTAGCGCGAGGAGAACTGCGGTGGTCTTCATATCGACTGTATATTCGAAGGGAAAGGTTCAAGAGGTTATGAGCAGTGGTCGAAAGCGCTTGCGGTAGAAGGGGCAAGAAATTCGTGAAGTTGCCCGATACTTATAGCAACGTCAAGGACAACGAAGAAGGCCTCTCCTTGATGCTAAAACAATAAGTGGAATTCCTCAACCCCTCACACCAGGTGAGCTTAATGCCAACTGCTGGATTGTTGAGGTGCACATTGCCCGATACCTGGCCTAGCCATCCCTCTAATCAAACCAATGACCCGACTGTTTCGTTGCGAATGGGTAGCGTCCTCCTCCCGATCCAGCAGCCCAATGCGGCGTGTTTCAAAGTCCAGGACCGTGACTGATGGGGACATGCTGACTGCCGTTTGGGGAACGCCGCCACTAGCGGCTCGTGGTTCGATTGGCGCACGTTCACGAAGGCCAGGGACAGCCCTCGTTCGGTCTGGGTCGGTCTGGGTAGGTCTAGTGGAGAAGCGGCGAGTTGATGAATTGATCCAATCCTGCAATTCAATTCCAGCCACGGCCTCGACGTAATGCGCTTGTTCAAGGCCTAGTAGTACGCGTAGAGACGGACTTCCATACGAGTAAGTAACGTTTCGCTGCGAATGTTGGATCATCAGGTATGTGGAGTCCCCAGAATGAAGCCATTCTCTAGACTCCTTCCTGAGGCGCTGTTGCTTTGTGGATTCGAGTAAGCTGAAGCTGGTAGCGTCCTTATGGATGACGTCCACAACCAGCTGTCATTAGTGTTCTCGGGGCGGAGGAAGAGGTTGCAGAGGCCAATCGGTGGTGCAGCCGAGCTCTCGAGTCATGGCAGCGCACGACTCGTCGGTCCGAGACCAGCTGCCCGCCCGTCGTCATGGAGAAGTCGTGCACGCGGCAGCACGTCCAGTAGCAGATGGCGATCGGACAGAGGCTGATTTGCGGCCTGCGTAATGATCATTCTTCGGTTCAGTGTTTCATGGTGGAGTTGACGTTGACGCATCCAGGAGAGTTGAGAGAGGCGGAGGACTTGAGCGTAAGTAGCTTGAGGTGCAAAACCTGCGCTTACTCGTAGCACGACAGCACCGGTGTCGTCAGGTGGATATTCGCGGAGAGAAATCCAAGCTTGAAGTCAAGGCGTTGTGGTGAAACTGCAACAAGCGGTTCTCGTATCGGCGCACGGTCGCAGCTCCATCTATATACGAGTAGAGGGAGTCTGGAGAGTCTGTCGGTGGCTGGCCTGGCTGCACCTGGAGGACCTGCGCTTCGCATGCTTCCCTGCCGGGCCTTGCGAGATTTGCAGTTGTGCTGCTGTGTCCTGTTGAGGCGACGGGAGCTCTTCGAAGTATCGGTAGCGGCGGAATCCTGCTTGGCCTTGGCCTTGGATGCGGTGATGCTGAGCTCGGGTCAGCGCCGGCTGCGGGAATGGGAGAATCTGGGTGACTGAAAAGTAGGTTTGTAAGCAGAAGATTTGAGCGGTTTATTTTTCTCCTTAATTTGACCAGCAAGGAAGGGAAAATGGCGCCGACACATCGACTGCTTTTGGTGCAACATGAGGCCGTGGCCGTGTAAGTGACGGTTGTCGGATCAAGGATGCGCGCTAGACCCCCGTCATGGAGGGGTCCCGATTTGGCGCGCTGCCGCCTGCAGCTGCGCACCTTCGTCTCCACAGGAGCTTCACCTTGATTCACGCTGGCGTCGACCTCCACCACAGAGAACGACATGCGCGCCTGCCAGGCTGACGGCACCAGGCATCCATCCTTCTGACTGGCGATCTAATCGACATGCGCCACGCAGTCTTGCTCTGCGGTCTTTCTTTTTTTGTCTTCTTGAACTAGAACTCGCCACTATTAATACCTGCTCACCAAGCCGGCTGACAAGAGGTGAGCCGTGAGACGGACGAAGCCTGCGCCCACGGTGCGCCGCTCACGTCCTTCTGAATATAATGGATCCATTACAAGCGGCTCTGGATAGCAAGGTGGCGTACTTTGGGCTTCTACGTAGCCTGGAGAGGTGCGCAGCGGACGATGGCGACGAGCTCGACTTAGGAGAGCAGCGCGACCGCCAGAGTCGCCTCAGGTTCTTCAGGCCACCTCCATCACAGCTCACATCCGGCGCGGCACGTCAGAATGCCTCGGCAGGAGGGCAAGCACGGGGTTCGACGCCTACAAAGGTCTTTTCTGCGCCCACGCACCACGAACCAGTGTCGGCACAAGTCATCAAAGCAACGCAGAGCCTAAAGAAGGGGCGGCTAGGCACGCTCCTCACCTCCGAGCCGGAAGCTATGGACGAGACAGTTATCCCGGACACGGCACGCCTTTCGCCCAGGGTGCTTCGGCGCAGCGACTCGACCCCGTTGCCCCCGTCAAAGAGGCTGCCTTCTGGGCCGAGCGAGCAGTCGCCGTCCCTCAACCTTAAGGCGAAGAAGCGGAAACGGGACTCCGAGCCGCAGCTACGTCCGGAAGAGGAGCAGGTCTTCAGGAACCTGGCCTTCTTCTACATCCCAGATAATGACATTGCGCCAGCGCGGCGGCTGCGCATCACCAGGGCGCGGGAGTTTGGGGCCACGTGGACGAGGGACGTTTCGACGGCAACGCACGTTGTGGTGGACAGGAACTTGGAATACAAGGACGTTCTGAAAGTCACGTCAACGGCCAGCTTGGTACGTCCGCCAAAGATAGTAAACGAGGACTATCCCCTCGACTGCATTCAGTTTCGATCCCTGCTCGATCACGGCCAGAAGAAGTATCAGGTTACGGGTCAGCCATCAGTCATCGAACAGGAGGCGGTTTCAAGTGCGCCTGCTCCCTCCAGCCTTGATTCAGCGCAGTCGTTGCAGCTGAAGCCGAAGCACAAGAACACCCGGCGATGGGATTATGTACCCCAGCTGGGTACGCCCTTGAGGAGCGACGAGTCCTCTCCGAGGAGTGTCATTAACGCGACACCTGCGGAGGTGGATTCTCAGCCGATCACACTCGACTTGGGTCAATGCGCGCCAGCGACCCTTGATTCAACGACAGTGGGCGAGGATCAGACAGGACAAGGCGTGGATAACGCAAAAGACGAACTGACGGAATACATCTCGATGATGCAGGAGTTTAAGGATCTCCCGCTGGACAACGAGGAAGATGACGACGCACATTCTGTTGCGGAAGGGCCCACGGTTGCGGAACTGGAATCGTCTGAAGATATCCAGAGACCAAGGGAGGATCTCAGTGGCGATGACAGCAGCAGGAGATCTCGCCTGCGATCAGGGCGAAAAGACATCAAGTTTGAGGACCGATTTGCCTGCAATCAGGCCGCAGACAAAGATGCCTACGCGAGAAACCCAAATGCACGTACCATCGAAGTACTGCAGAGCATGGCAAACTACTACGACAGAGTCAACGACCATTGGAGGAAAACGGGCTACCGTAAAGCCATCACTACGCTTAAGCGGCAGTCTGTCAGGATATGCACGGAAGAGGAGGCGTTCCGGCTGCCTCACATCGGCCGACGCATAGCCCAGAAGATTGAGGAAATTGTCACGACGAACAGGCTACAGAGACTGGAATACGCCGAGGCTGAGCCGGCCGACGCTATCCTCCAGCTCTTCCTGGGGATCTATGGCGTTGGGAACAAGCAAGCCGAGCAGTGGATCGCGCAGGGCTACCGCACGCTGGACGACCTGGTGCAGAGGGCGAAGCTCACGCCCAGCCAGATGGTGGGCATAGAGCACTACGACGACCTAAACACCAGGATCCCGCGCCGAGAGGTGGAAGCGCTCGCGGCGGTGGTGAGAAAGGCGGCTGAGCGCATCGATCCAGAGGTGGAGCTCATCGTCGGCGGGAGCTATCGAAGGGGCGCCGAGAGCTCCAACGACATCGACTTCATCGTAACCAAGTGCGGCACGCAATCGGCCGGGGAACTCCGGCACTTCATCGACAAGGTCGTCGGCCAGCTGGAGCGGGACAAGTTCCTCGTCGCGCGGCTGGCATCATCGCGGTCCGGCCGCGACAAGAGCCTGTGGCACGGCTGCTGCGTGCTGCCTCGGGTCAGGGGCTTCAACGACGATGAGAGCTACCGGGCGACGTGGCGGCGCATCGACTTCCTGCTGGTGCCTGAGACGGAGATGGGCGGGGCGCTCATATACTTTACGGGCAACGACATCTTCAACCGCAGCATGCGGCTGCTGGCGTCCAAGAAGGGGATGCGCCTGAACCAGCGCGGGCTGTTCCGGAACGGGCTGCCCGGGCCTCAGCGGAATAAGGGGGGCGAGGGGGAACTGGTGGAAGGGCGAGACGAGCGGAGGATTTTTGAGATACTGAAAGTGAAGTGGAGGGAGCCGCACGAACGGTGGTGCTGATGTGGTGGCGGATATGTGCGGGAGGTGACGCTTGGTAATTATTCGATACCATGAAAGATGCCAACCATTCAAAGGGAACTGCCTTGACAAGGGAATCACTGCCGTTGCTCCTGATGGCTTTGCGAGTCGGGCGTAGATCAATCACCGGAATGCGCTTTGCTCCGGGCCTCGTAGAGCACATGAAAGTCGGCCTCGACGCTGTGCGGCCATCCGCTGACCCGTGATCACATGCCAATGCCCAGGCCGGTATTCTGCTTGTCTACATGGGGCCGGGGTCTTTTCCGCATCGGCTCCAGCCTATTAGTCTGGGGTTACAGCGGCGCCAGTGCGTCATCCGCCCGTCGCGGGGGGTGGCGCCCCTTCGCTGACACGCCGACCGCCTGTGCCGCATTCAAACGGGCAGCGGAGCCGTCCCGAGGCTCGCCCCAGCCAGCCGACATCCAAAAGCTCCGACCTACAACCCACCCCCCAGCTCCCGCGATACCGTACACCAGCCGACCCGACACCGTCCTTCTCACACAACCCACGGCGCGGCGCGCGAACCCCGATTCCGATGCGCTGAGCTTGGGAGACTCTCTGCGCTGCTGAACCCCCCCCCCAAGGCCCGACCGTCGCAGTTCGTCACCGTCGCCTTCGCATCCCGCTTCGGCTCCGCGGCCGGAATAGCCGAGGCACGATGGCGTCGTCTCTGGAGCTGCTCAAGGTACGATGCATGGCGAGAGGCGGTGGGGGCGCCTTTGGACGGGCTTCCTGGAGACGAGGGCTGACCGCGAGCGAAGAACATGCAGGCCACGCTGGAGCGCATCATCCTCGACCCGCGATACCATGACCTGCTGTCGGTGCTCAAGACGGCGCGCAACGGCGCCGTCTACGGGACCAAGGTGCGGTTCCCGCACGCGCTGGTGTAAGCGGACACCTCGATCCTCTTCTCTCCCCCTCGGAGGGATCACTGCAAGTGTGGACGAGATGCTGACGTCGTGGGTTTCTGCGCAGGATGATCTTCCTCTTCCGGTCGGGAACGTACGTGCCCCCCGCGACGACTCGGTCGGCGACCCCCCAAACCATGGCGACGCTGCTGACGGCCGACATAGGTTCCGGCAAAAGGTCTCGCTCGTGTTCAGAGCGACGCGGAAGCATGCGACCAACCTCGCGAGGTTCGCGACCATATACAAGCTGACCATGCTGGGGCTTAAATACTACGGTCCCACGCCGGGCAAGGAGGGTAAGTCGAGCGCTCCCTCGACCAACCGCGTCGACCCAGACGGGCACAGGAACGCTAACGCCGGACCTCGTTTGTCACCGCAAAGGCCCCTACGACTCCTTCATCGCTGGCCTGCTGGGCGGCTACATCGTCTTTGGGCAGCGCTCCAAGCGCACGGGCCGGGTCTCGTCGGTGAGCCAGCAGATCGTCATCTACATCTTCGCGCGCGTGAGCCTGGCGCTGGCGCGGCTGGCCGTGAAGCCGGGCCACGGGCTGCCCGTTGTGTCGAGCGAGCCGCTGCACTCGCGCCTGACGCACTATGCCTGGCCGGCCTTCGCCTCCGTCTCGTGGGGGCTGGTGATGCTGTTGTTCCGCACCCACCCGGAGGACCTGCAGTCGAGCCTGCGCAGCAGCATGACATACATTTACCAGGACTGCAACGAGTGGGACTCGCTGCGGACGCTGCTGTGGCACAACAAATAGACGGTTGCTACGGGAGGGAGGAGGTGGTGGGTTCGCGATACGGCGTTGTTTCGTTGCAGTCTGCGCGCTGTTGCTGGTTTTCAACATTTGTTAAGTTTAGAGCATAAGACGACGAGGTACAATTCACTCATATAGGGTTGATGACGTACGTATATTCCAGCTTTGACTGAAACCTTTCGGATGTTCTGCTTCTTAGCCAGACTCTCGGCTTGCCTATTTGTAGAGATCTAGATCTCCGGTGGCCAGCAGTGTAATGTGATCGCGGTTCCTGGCCGCCCACATATTGATGCAACTCGTGTAAAATCATATGCCCACAAGGAGAAGTATAGAAACAGAGTGAACTGATGCAGGAATTATTAGTCTTGTACGAATACATATCTATTCGTGCTTTGCAGATGCGAGAAGTTCGTTTGAGTGATTGCGCTACCCTGTACGGGCTCCTAGCTCCGGCCGTCGTGGGGCGCGGTAGGCAGCTACCCCGCCATAGCTCCCCGCCGCCAAAGGCCGTGGGCCGCCTCTAATCCGCAGCCCGGTCAGCTCCATCCGTGGATATTCAAGCAACCTACTTCTCTCAACCGCCTGTCTCCCTCATCTCAACGACCACGACGGAGGCGAGGATCCAGAAACAGCAGTAGCAGCCGCCGCCATGGCGCCCAACAGCAAATTTGCCGAGGCTCTCGCCCGCGTAGAGTCCGCCTCAGGCGACAAGGCGCCCCTCTACGAAGCCGTCCTCGCCGACGTCAAGGCCCTCTCCACGCCGGCGACGGCCATTGACGACCTCAACGCCGTGGTCGACTCCTTGTTCGGCCAGGCGCTCGGCGTCGTAGCCACGCGGGCCGTCCTCGCCGCCTTCATCGCCACGCTCAAGACGCTGAAGAACGAGGACATGTGGATCGAGGTCGGCGGCCGCACGCTTGACCTGCTCGCCGGCCAGCCGTCGTCGTTCCTCGACGCCACGGCCGCGCTCTGCGAGCTTGTCGCCACCGCCCACGAGAGCAACGAGGACTTTGCCGACGCGGCCAAGGTGCTGGCCACGATCCCGCTCGACAGCTCCCAGCGTAAGGTCACCGACGAGGACAAGGCGCGCGTCTGGACTCGCATTGTGCGCAACTATCTCGAGGTGGACGACTCGTTGGCCGCAGACGTCTACATCAACAAGCTCAAGAACATCATGCACACCGTCTCCGACCAGGACCTGAACCTGCACTTTCGCCTATCGCAAGCGCGCATCCAGGACGCCAAGAGGGACTTCCTGTCGGCCTCGCAGCGGTACCACGACATCAGCTTCTCCCCGGCCATCGCCGAGGAGGAGCGTCTGCACACGCTCAGCATGGCGATAAAGTGCGCCATTCTGACCCCGGCCGGCCCGATGAGGAGCCGCACTCTGGGTCGGCTTTACAAGGACGAGCGGTCCGTCCAGCTGGAAGAGTTTGGCATTCTGGAGAAGATATTCCTGGACATGCTGCTGTCCCCAGAGGAGGTGGACAAGTTTGCCGAGGGCCTGCAACCGCACCAGCTGGCCACAACCTCTGACGGATCGACTGTCCTCGCGAGAGCTATTGTAGAGCACAATCTGCTCGGCGCCTCGAGGCTATACAACAACATACGCTTCGAGGCATTGGGCTCCTTGCTGGGCTTGAACGCCGACAAGGCCGAGGAGACAACCGCACGGATGATTGAGCAGGGCCGATTGGTCGGCCGGATCGACCAGCTGGAGGGCATCGTCTGGTTCGAGGGCGGCGAAGCCTCGGGTGAGAAGGGCAGCGGACGAGCCGAGCTGATTACGGGCAAGGAGATGCGGCGGTGGGACGCAAACGTGGAGAGCCTGTCCGAGGAAGTCGAGAACATTACAAACGCACTGCAAAAGGAGTTCCCGGTGAGTCAAACCCCTACGTCCAGTGCTGATCAGGACGCTAACACCCTCGGACAGGACTTTGTGGCGGCGAATCTTGTTGTATGAGCAAGCGGTGGATAGAGACACGCAAAAATGATCATGGCAAAGGCGTTCCGGCAGACAATGAGGAGTCTAGGGGTATCATTGAAGTATATTAGATGCGCTTAAGATGGATGCGAAAGATGCGATGTTACCCTTAGTCCAAGTCCTTCTTCCGGACTACCACGTATCCCTGGCTGATTTGGTTGGGGCTGCCGCTCTCCTCGTCAAACGCCCGCTCGTCGTCTCCCCTCGTCGGCGGCCTCCGTGACCTCGGCTTTGCAACCCTGGAGGGCGCCACTTGCTGCGAGAGGACTTGGAGAAAAGCGTCGGCAACGTGGCCGCCCATCCAGTCGTAGCCGTCGGCGGTCAGATGGAGCCCGTCATCCCAGTAAGTGTCCTGGTCCTCCCTGGAAAGTGAATGATACGGAATCTTGGAGAAAAGGTCAAAGGCGTAGCTGTGGGATTCGGTGTGAGTACGTGATGCGGCAGCAGTCGACAGACTGGTACGGACTTACAAGTTGGGCTGCTTGTGGGCCAGGATGGCGTCGTTGAGCTGGCGTCTGTTGCCGTCGAGCCAACCCAATCGGGCATGGCATTCGGGAACGGTGAGGGCGAGGACCTTGCTGCCCTTGGCGAGCGCTATGTCCCAGTTGGCCTGGAGGGCGGCGAGGATGCTCTCTACGGGAATGCCGTTGCCCAGGTCGCTGAGCGTGTTAGACGCGTCAGCAGGATGGGGGAAATGGGATGGCAACCTACTTTGTCCCGCCCAGCATAATCACCCAGTCGTAGGAGCGAGAGTCGCCTGTTGCATGAGAGCGATGTCAGCCACCAGGAGAACGGACATATGCCGGCGGTGTCTGTGAGCCGGCAAAGCGCTGGGCAGACGGGGGGAAAGGCACCGTACATTCCTTCTGCAGCCGGCTCCGGAACGCTGTCGATGAAACCTTGTCCCCGGGCTCACCGTTGGCATTGACGCGGACGTCACGGTCGGGCAGCGCAGCGATGAGTCTCTCGGTGAAGTCCACGGCGTAAGGGTGCTCGCCCAGTCCGTAGTTGTGATAGCCCGACGTCAGCGAGTCGCCGAAGCAGAGGACGGTGAGGGGCTTGCGCGCCATGGCTTCGTATGGCCGAGCCGTGGTGACTTTGCGGGAAACTAAGCGCTGACCTTCTTCCGTGGAAGAGCGAGGAGGGAGTGTTGTTTTGGTTTGAAGCGCTGGCTGCGAGTGATCGTAAGCGGCGGACGTGCGAGTGGTGTTGAGTGTCCCTCGTGACGTCGGGGTGCTGGTCAGGCTGGTCGGGTGTGCAAGTCGCCTGGCTGCCTGCTGTGGCACCCGCCTCACGGCCGGGAGCGCTAGCCCATGGCGCTGTGGCGGGCCGGCTGCCTGCCAGCTCCCCTCCAGGGGACACGGGTGCCTGAGACTGAGCCCCGCGGCTGGCGCCTCCGACCTTTCATGGTCGGCGCAGCTGGTTGCCACGGCGTTTGGTGACCTCAGTTTCACGTTTCGACCCTGGTTCGACTCGAACTCGAGAGAGGCCGGCAATCTAGCAGCTGAGTCGTCGTTATGCCATACAGGAGTCCAGTGAACGTTGGGAGTGGCATGGACGCGAGCTCTGGGCGTGTCTGGTAGCGAACGCCAACGTCCATGACGACGGGACACACCGTGATTGTGAACGGGCTTCTATCACCACCGAACCGCCGGGTTCGTCTCTCCAATCCTCGACCCGGCCCATCCAGAGCCGATCCCAGTGCTCGGCAAAGCGCCGTTGAACATCCAAGATGGCCGGCGTGAGCGTGCCTTTGTCAACTACGGCCTTGCATTCGCCGACCCGATCTTGCAGGACTGGGGCGTGGCACTAAACGGCCGTCGATTAGCGAGATTCTTTCGCCTGTACGAAGTACGTCCAACATGTGAAAGACAGCCACGTGAGCAAGCCCAGCGTTTATCACTTTGGCCATAGATGGGGCGAGTACTCCGTACCTTACGTGTCTCTGTCTTCGGTGAGGCTTGAGTAAAGTGTGGCTATTCGTGGAGTGCGACAGGTGCTAGGCAGCCGGTAGTTTGGGCTTGGGAGAAGCAGAACAGCGAGTAGAGTAATAATCCAGTGTCCTTGGCGGGATGCTTGAAGCTCTGCCGTGCTGTTCCTAACCCAAATGCCCGCCATACTGTGGGAGCGATATTATGAGCAAGACTGTCTACTCCCTGCAGGCGGGTAATGCTCGTAACGTCGAGCAGCAATCCACGCAATCGCACAAATTGTTTAGGCAGGACGCCTTGCTTGCTGGCATCACCAGCAACCGTCAGACACAGCGCCAGGTTCGACTCGGATAGCAAGCTGAATCTCTCACCCTGCTGCTGCCCAGGTCCGAATGCCCCAATGGAGACGGGCGGTTTGGCGCTGCCCTGCACGTCAGCCAAGCCGCCGCATTCATCCTCCCAGCCCCTCAACCTGGTGCTCCCGAATTGCCCCGCGCACATCCCCACCAGCCCACTCTTCGCGATAATCAGTCTGCCGGCAACTGGCTGCCATACCCCGCCAAACTTTTTCCCTCCGGGAAACTCTGAGCGACGTCGCCGTCAACGAGACCGGACAAGGACACGACGCAACCCTCATCCTCATCCTTCCCCTCCCCATCCCTCCCGCTCGACGCACCGTCAAGTCGACCGCCCGCCATGTCTCAGCACCAGAAGATCGCCATCGTCTCCGTCTACGACAAGACGGGGCTGCTGGACCTGGCCAAGGGCCTCGCCCAGCAGAATGTCCGCATCCTGGCCTCTGGCGGCACCGCTCGCATGATCCGCGAGTCTGGCTTCCCCGTTGAGTATGCCCACCCGCCAGCCCGCCAAGCGCCGCTGGATGTACCTCGTCCGAGAATTGAGCGCTGATGATGCATCCGCAGGGACGTCAGCGCCATCACAAAGGCCCCCGAGATGCTCGCCGGCCGCGTCAAGACGCTGCACCCCGCCGTCCACGCCGGCATCCTGGCCCGCAACCTCGAGTCGGACGAGAAGGACCTGGCCGACCAGAACATCAACAAGGTCGACTACGTCATCTGCAACCTCTACCCCTTCAAGGACACCGTCGCCAAGGTCAACGTCAGCATCCCCGAGGCCGTCGAGGAGATTGACATTGGCGGCGTCACCCTGATCCGCGCCGCCGCCAAGAACCACAAGCGCGTCACCATCCTCAGCGACCCCATGGACTACGCTGGCTTCCTCAAGGAGCTCGAGCAGGGCGAGATCACCGAGACGAGCCGCAACCGCTACGCCCTCAAGGCCTTTGAGCACACGGCCGACTACGACGCCGCCATCTCCGACTTCTTCAGGAAGGAGTACGCCGGCAGCGGCGACCAGTACATGGCCCTGCGCTACGGCGCCAACCCTCACCAGAAGCCCGCCGCCGCCTTCACCACGACCGACAAGCTGCCCTTCAAGGTCCTGTGCGGCTCCCCCGGCTACATCAACCTCCTCGACTGCCTCAACGCCTGGCCGCTGGTCAAGGAGCTCAAGCAGGCCCTGGGCAAGCCCGCCGCCGCCAGCTTCAAGCACGTCTCCCCCGCCGGTGCCGCCATTGGCCTCCCCCTTACCGCCGAGGAGCGCAAGGTCTACTTTGTCAACGACATTGAGGGCATCGAGAACTCCCCTCTGGCCCAGGCCTACGCCCGAGCTCGCGGCGCCGACCGCATGAGCAGCTTCGGCGACATCATCGCCCTCAGCGACATCGTCGATGTCCCCACCGCCAGCATCATCTCCAAGGAGGTCTCTGACGGTGTCATCGCCCCCGGCTACGAGGATGCTGCGCTCGAGATCCTGAGGAAGAAGAAGGGCGGCAAGTACCTCGTCCTGCAGATGGACCCCGAGTACAACCCTGCGCCGACCGAGACGCGAACCGTCTACGGCGTCAACCTGCAGCAGCACCGCAACGACGTCGAGATCTCCCCCAAGTCCTTCAACACCATCATCACTCCCAAGGACGCCGGCGCCCTGCCCGAGAGTGCCGCCCGCGACCTCACCATCGCCACCATCACGCTCAAGTATACCCAGAGCAACTCGGTCTGCTACGCCGTCAACGGCCAGGTCATTGGCCTCGGCGCCGGCCAGCAGTCCCGCATCCACTGCACCCGCCTTGCCGGCGACAAGGCCGACAACTGGTGGATGCGCTTCCACGAGCGCGTCCTCGGCATCAAGTGGAAGAAGGGCACCAAACGCCCCGACAAGAGCAACGCCATCGACCTGCTCGTCAGCGGCCAGTTGCCCAAGGACGGCCCCGAGCGGGAGGCCTTTGAGGCTACCTTCGAGGAGGTGCCCGCCGCCTTCACCCAGGAGGAGCGTGAGAGCTGGATGAAGCAGCTCACGGGCGTGTGCGTGTCCAGCGATGCCTTCGTAAGTAAACCCCATGCCTCGACTGCATCGGGCTTCACCGCTGACGATTCTACAGTTCCCCTTCATCGACAACGTCTTCCGCGCCGAGCGCTCCGGCGCCAAGTACCTCGCCGCTCCCGGCGGCAGCCAGAACGACGGCGCCGTCTTCGACACGGCCGAGAAGCTGGGCATTACCTTTGTGCAGCAGAACATCCGTCTCTTCCACCACTAAAGTGGGATCTTTTCAAACGGAAGAGCGCGCCTGAGCCTACGGCGAGAGAGGGACGGAGAATGGTTGATTTGGGAACAAAAAATATTTGGGTATCAAGATACGAGGGATGTCGCGGATACCATACTGATGCTGAAAATGTCAAAATTAAACGCCAGAGTGGCATTACACGTAGAGATTATGAACTTCAAAACTGTGCCGTGACGTTGCGCGCGGCCCGGATCAGTCGTGGATTCATTTTTGTTTATTCATCTAGCTCCCAAGTACGGCGAGCTGCGCGGAATCGCCAACAGCAGTTCCTTGGAAAGCCAATCCCTATATTACAGTACATAAGTCATTATGACGCCGCCGTCGCCACCGCCTAATCCTCGATATCGTCATCGCTTAGAACCAACTTCTGCGCCAGCATGCCCGACATGGCGCCCTCCTTGATGCCCGTGCTCCTCTTCCTCGGGCTGGCCTCCTCGGAGGGTTTGTCCGTGGCCCAGGCCTCGCCCGACACGTTGTCTTCCTCGGCGTCCGATTCGTCGTTTGCGGCCGCGACGCCGTTGAAGGAGACGATCTTTTCGAGATCGCGGAGGCGCACCGAGGACTTGCGGGCGCGGGCGATGTGCGCCATGTAGGGGAGGCGGTCGAGGAGCATCTCGCGGCGGGCGGTGCTGCCGAGCGAGAGCAGGGGAGGGTCGTCTTGGGCGGCGTCGTTCGGCTCGCTGGCCTTGGCGGCCGCAGCTTTGGCTTGCTGCTGGCGCTGCATCCACGAAACGTCCGCCGACGAAGCCTGCGGCTTGCGGAAGGCATTCGCGCCATCCGTGAGGTACTTGGTGGGTGCCTGCCCCTCGCCCTTGAGTATCTTGGACGACCAGACGTCGATGAGGCCCTCGAGTTCTTCCTTTGCCCTCCACAGTTTTAAGCTCGTGGGATAAAACATCTTGAAAGCATCCATGCCCCTCGACGCTGTCATCGCCTTCCGCTTGACGGGATTGGGCAGGGAGAACAGCATCCCGCGAACGGCAACCTGGAACGTCATCTCGTCCTGGCGGAGGAGTTGGCTGCCGGTATCCCGTCCCGAGAACCCGTCCCTGCCGCCAAAGAAAACGTCTCGCGACGAGCACAGCAAGTCGCTCAGCGATAGGTACTCGATGCATTCGTTGACGTAGTCCATTGGCGTCGAAAGGTCCATTGGCCCCGTGCTCTCGCAGGACAATATGTAGTTCTCATGCAGAGCTGAGATGAAGGTGTATGTGTCGGTCCCTGTTTCGTCTATAAGTGTGTCGACAGACACTTCCGACCTCTTAGGGCGTGAGAAGCGTGACAGGTAGGCGGGGAGGTCTTCCACGGTGTCGTCTTGTGGCGCTTCGTCACGCTTGTTGTGTACCACCTTACCAACCGCGTGGAATATGCCAAGACTCGCCTCTCGCTGCGAAATCAGCTCCAAACTTTCCGTCTCGCCTTTGGTCAAGGCAATGCCGTCCCTGGCCCCCTTCTTTTGCTTTGTAAACGTCACTTTGGCACCCCAGTCGGCCTCTTGGTCGCCCTTGAGGCAGAGGAACTCGAGAGACGAGATGGCACTTCGGACATCTCCAATCTCGCCGAGACGCTTCAGCACTTGAGGTCCCGGTGTTCTCCTGCGGCCGGACTTCCGAGCTTCTTTCTGGACAATGAGCTCCAGCGCCTTTGCAAGCAGCGTAGGGGCGACGGCATTGAACTCGATGACGCCCACGCCAGGGTGACGGAGGATATCTGACCCAAGCAGCCGATGAGCGGTCAAGCTATCTGCTGACGCCGACGTCGTAGTCAACAGCGTTTCGGAAATCACAAGCACAACCGGCTTTATCGGCTCGGCCTGTGATCTCTTGCCGAACGTGGCCAGGGACGGCGTTTGCGCCGCGAGGTACTGAAGTATCGAGCTTCGAAAGGAGTTCAACGTCGTCGAGGATCTAGAGAAGGTATTCGGAAACTCTTCGATGAGTATTATTCTCTTGGTGGCATCCTGGGCGTTCCCGTTGGAGCTGATCGGTGTCGAAGTCACGGGGCCGTCCATGTCGAGTGTCCCAAACTTGCCTCCTCGGCCAAGAAATTCGTCAAACTGAGCTGAGGTCGACGTAAACCCCGTAGCGGAGGCGCCCGTGGGATTCTTCCATTCCAAGAGCTCGCAGCCCATGTCTTGGGCCAGCAGCCGCACCGTGGTTGTTTTGCCCGCGCCGGCAGCGCCTTTGAGAATAAGCACTCGCTGCCTCAGCCGGCCGGCAATGACATCCTCCAACCATCTTCGAACATCCGAGACCTTTTTCTTGTGTACCACGAGCTCGTCGAGGCTCTTGGGGCCGAATCGTTCCGACCATGGTCGCAAATCGTCGTCCAGCGCATCCGAGCCCGCCGGCTTCTGCGGCCTGAGGAAGCGTTGGCTCGCGCTGGGTACCTCGGCCGACGCCTGCCCTGCGCTACTTCTCAAACGCTTCCTGGCATGCTGCCCAACTAGACTAGAGTAGCTGGCCTTGAGCTCCGATATCTCGTCGTCTTCGGAGATGGGGTCGCTTATTATGTCGTCGATCGGGGTACTCTTGTCGCTGTTTATGCTTGGCCTCGTGGCCCTCTGAGCTTGCTTCGAGAACAGAGTCTTCAGATCGGCCGTCCGGCCCTTCTCGTCGTTCTTGCCAGCATCTCTAGTCTTTCTTGGGCTCAGGCTCGTGCCGTGCCTTTGCGTGGGAGCTCTGCGGGCTTTGCTCGGTGACGCCGCGGCGGAGGACGAAGCGGCGCCAACTCTGCTCTTGACAGGGCTCGGTGACGCGGACGTCAGGATCCGATTCTTGGTAGGGGAGATCGGGGACGACACGAGGTAGTTGGCCAGGGTGTTGGTTCGCGGCGGTTCGTTGTCGTCGTCCGACTCCTCAACGTGGTTCCGCCTGCGGCGCTTCGCGGGCGGGGCCATTGACGCAACTGAGGCACCTGCAGTTTGAGGCTTCCATACGGGCTGGAGTTGTCAGACCGAAGCTTGTGGCATGGGACGAAACATTAGAGATCGGAGATCGGAGGTCGAGCGGCGAGGTGGCTTAGAGCTGCCTGGCTCACGCGGCTAGCTGGGCGTTGCGGTGCAGATCCACAGGGCACAGTGCATTGCAAGGCCCGCCAGTCCGCACTGTCTGTTGCTGATTTCACGGCAGCGGATGGACGCACGCCTTTGACTCTTTCAGCTTCGCTTCAGAGCCAAAACTGTTTTATTTTGGTCTCCACGATGTAAAACATGGTATTGAATTATAAAACTGCCAAGAAAGCCGTCAATTTGCCCAGCTGGATCAACACAACTCTTACAACAGCCCTCGACCCCCTCTTATTCTCCCAAATGACATTAGAATGCCCACCCTTGAAAGTTGTCGGCGAATGCAACGGCGGCGCGAAGATATATGCCGTTCATATCATCCCACGTCTTCGCAGCCTCGTACATGGATCGAATTGCTGTCTGTCTTAGCCGTGACCGCGCTCCACAGGTGAACTCGCGAGGAACCACTTACCCTTAACAAAGTGTGCATCGGTTAACCACCGTGAATCGAGCACCTTCTTTTGCACACATTCCCAATCCTTGCCGTTGATATCCTTTTCAAGGTTGTCGGGATCTGGCATCGGTCGCCCTTTCACAACGAAAACCGCAATGACCAATAGCCACCACTCCCTCACAAGTGTGACGTGGTATTTGGAAGGGAAGAAAGGAAGCAGGACCCTAACAGCGTGGCTGGCCGTCAGGAGATGGACCAGGAAGAAGTTGTATGCGTGAGTGCCTGGTTTGACAGTTGTAATGAACAAGGTGACTGCGGCTTCCTGTGACTTTTGGAATTGCTTCACAGGGTCGTCCAACTCCCAAGCATTCCAGTATTCCATGAACAGCTCTTCGTGCTCTTCAAAAAGACGCTCGAGGCTACTGAAATCGAGATTCTTTGGGAGTTTCTTGAACCGTTCATCCTTCGACATTCGGATAAGTAGGTCTAGCGGAGAGCTTGAGGCCAAGGGCGATGGTCTGGTGTAAGAGGGGTCGGCGCTGTATTTGTGGAGAAAGTTGTGCTGCACAGAAGCCAACCCAAGGGCCTCCATGGCGATTTCTTTGCTGTCCATCTCATAGGCATAGCCCAGATGGATGAGAGGGTGTCCCACTGCCACAGAGTTAGCCTCACTTGGAAATCATCAGGGCGCATACAGACGTACACCCGCCAATTAGCCCATAGACTAAGGGCACCTCGCTGCTGAACAGGAAGTGCTGCAGCTCTCGCTTCCAGTCATATGCGTAGTCCATCGCCAATTTGTCTTCAAAATAGTCCACGTATGCTCTCTGGTAATGCCTGTCCCCCAGAAAGTCCATCCAGTCCTGGTCCATGAGCTCAGCCGGCGACGGAGTCCATGGTTCCAACTCCTTGATTTCGGACTCATAGATGTCCTGCAGCTGGTGGTCGCTTGCGCCAAGGAGGTACGCCGAGCTCAAGAGATGAGGGTTATGGTTGTCGAAGCGGAGATTGTTGTACACGATGGAATAGTTGACATGGTTTGCCTTGAGCAGGTGCTTGAGACGCCGAGCGCGACGGTCTGGGTGTGTCTCTATCTTGTGGATCTCGACCGATGGCAGGTTGATCGCACGAGGACTTGGGCCCGAACCCACAAGCCTGTTGGCAATGGGCACATACGACAAGAAGCCCGACATTTTGCTATCACCCCGTCCCGCAGGTCGCAGAGTAGGAAAGTCGTGAGAGCTCACTTGCGTTGACAGAGTGACGTCGTCCGATGCGTTGAGAAGAGGGTGGGGATGAGTGGGCGTGGCGGGGCGGACACGGAGCCCCAGTATTTCGTAGCGCGTTGGTCGCCCCAAAAAGGCCCCGACTTTGCTGACGCTGCTTGCTGCTGTCACCACCTCATCGACCATTGCTGCTCACCAATTTGCAGACCCTTGGGGGTACAGGGACCTTGGCCAATGCCATGGCGGCACCAGAGCCCAAAAGGGGCATCTTGATCTACGCGGAACTCCTGTCAAACATCAGGCAGGTTTCTGTCGGAGTCTCGCTGCCCTCGCCATCAGACGCGTCGACGTCTGCCGAAGTTATCGATGGAGGCCGCCGTCTCTGCGTCCGTCACCAGGGCCACTCCGAAGTTTTGGACCTCCCTGCTACAGTGACGACAATTGCAGTGCTAGCAGTGCCAAAGGCCACCTCTGCGGAGCTGAGTTGGAGGCTGCCTGTCTCGCTGGCCGAGGCTAGCACAACACGCGCTTCGCCCGAAGACCAAGCGGTGCCGTGGAACTCTGTGGACATCAAGGACGGCTCCTCGATACGCTGCAGAGAATGTGGTAGCGTCATCATTCAAGGCGGCAAGATCAAGTCTTGGAAAGACTTGCCCAGCGAAAACTGGGCCGAGATGATGGAGTTTTGGCACTGCCATAAGCCTCACGACCACGCCGAACATGAAGATGAGGCGCTTGCGAACAGAGGCTATGGGGCAAACAGTGCCATTACTGCCCAGCCAAGTATCGGATTTGTCGACATCACGTCATTCATGTTTTCTGAATCAGACTGTGATGGTTTGCTGGTGAGTCCTGCCAGCAGTTTTGCGACCTCGCGGCCCTCTCGTCATATCAAACAACGGGGAACTAGAAGGTGGCCAGGCCGGCCGAAAGGCCTCTCATTGGCATGGTCATCGATACAATTCCCCAAGAATAAAGACTTTCCCGCTTCCACCTTGTGGGAGCTGGCCCTCCGCGGGAACCCTCCCCTCATGAGGACGGGATCCCCTGGTGCGGTCAAGTGTCTTCTCTCGACATCTTCGGCATTTGCAGAGCTGTGGACTTCTGAAGATCTTACGAGGCACATGTTGGAGTTACGCAGACCTTGATTACTCTTTCGCATACTGACATGGTTTAGTTTGCCTCTCCAACCTCGAGCGCAACATGCCGCACCAGCTCCCTGGCTATGGGAGAAGCGTTCTCGGGGAAGTTTCTCCACATTTTCTGCGGTAGCTGCAGCACAGAGGTCGGGTTATATAGCACACTCGCCCTATCGGTGACCCTGTTCAAGTGGCAAGTTACGTGTGAAACCGTATCCCCCAGCAGGGCTCCCACCGGGCCAGAATGCTTAGCCTCAACCTTGCTCGCTACAATCTCACGGTCAGGATGTGCCAAGTCCATCATAGCACCGCACGTTTCAGAGAAGCAAGATGCATCCGCGTCGGTGCTGTACCTCTGGGTCTTGAACTCCAACGTCATCTACACTTCCTCGGCTTTCGAGGGTAGGAGGGTCGCGACGAAGATTTTGTACCGACAGATTGGTCTAGACGAAGGCAACAAGTTGACGGAATCTCTGACTTCCGACGTGCAAGATATCAACATGCCGACAAAGGCCATCGAGGCGGCTTGGGAAAGGTTGATATCAAGCAATCGGCTGCTCCCCGAACGCGAAAGGTCCTTCAAGGACTGGAGCTCGGGTCTCTTGGAGCGATGGAGCTTAGAAATATGACATTTTATCCTTATTTTGAGAACTGAAGTGCTTATGTGCATCGCCTTGGCTGGTCTTTGAAGCCACACAAAACAATCGGATTTGCCCGCATTGGGCGGAACGTATAGTGTTATTAGCACTGTATGTCGGTGCAATACTTAGCGGATTCCGTACAGTGTCAACTGCGACCGCTAACGGCCTGCAGGCATCAACGCCGTCCGATTGCCTTAATCCTTAGACTGCCTCCTTCACTCTCTCACAAACGCTGAATCGACAGGTCGCGGCGCTTCTCGCCAATACGATGCATGAGAATCACGTCCATTTCCAGTAATGATATCGGTCACGGAACCGTTTGGAGCAGCGGTAGAAACGGTGGCGAATGCCAAGCATAAAAGCCACAAGCTCCCAGCTCTATCTTCAGCAGTTGTCCGATCATGCTCGTTCAACGAGACTGGTATATTCCTGCTGGATGCACCGGAATCTCAAAAGCCGAATCCGGACTGAGCGACGAATCCTGGGCATGCCCAAGTTTGCGGTCATGGCGTCGCTTTCGCCAACATTTGCACCCTGACGGCGGCAACGAGGCTCATTGCGATGACCCCGACCTGCCCCCTGAGGTGCAGCATCACATCTTCAAGACGCACCGTCTACGACACCTCTCATCGCTCTTCCGTGCCCGTTGGATTGATCTCGAGCTGCGCATAAATGCTGCGGATTCGACAGCGGCAACTATCCGTGTGTACCTCCTCCCGGACGATGTATCGCGACGAGCAGTCGATCGTGCACATCCCGGCCTTGCGAAGATCAGGCAAGCGGTCCTCCGCGGACTGGACTACTCCCAAGACGCATGGAACGGGACGACATCGCCCTTCTCTGCGGGCTACGTTGCCCTATCTTCCCTGCTTACGTTTGGCCAAGATGCTCCTGGCGGCCAGGTGGAAGACTTGTCGCTGCTACAAGTGTTCAACAGAATTCCGTCGCCGAATCCGGATCCTAACGCTGTCGGCGAAGCTTACTTCCAAGAAGCAATGTATGATTTGTTTGAGAGCAATGTACCCGGCCTGGAAACGGAACTCTTTCCGTATCAACGAAAGTCGGCAGCTTTGATGCTGCAAAAGGAGTCAGCGCCTGGGAAGGTGCTTGACCCTCGTCTTGTGCCGGTTGAAACTCACGGCGGGTCTTTATGTTATCTCGACCCTGTGGCAGGCACCGTTCTTGCCGAACCACGCTACTATGACGGCATTTCTGGTGGCATCCTGGCCGAGGAAATGGGCGCAGGGAAGACAATAATTTGCCTTGCTCTCATCCTGGCCACGAAGGACTTTCCCACCAGAGCTCCCGAGCTCTATCAAGGCGGCGAGCCACCAAAGCGCAGATGCATCGCATCGCTTGCCGACATGGCCGCGTCTTGCGCTACCCGGCATGCTGTGCCTTGGAAGTCTTACTTCGGTGCCTGGAAGACGCAGCTTGGATACGAGTTCAGCAAATGTGCCGAGGCCCTGCAACGTAATCCTGGCTATTATCTTCTCCCAGCTCCTCAGATTCGGCGTGGAGCACGGCGTGAGCAACAGTATGTCGAGCGATCTGCGACGATACAACTCTCGCCGGCAAGCCTCGTTATTGTGCCGAACAACTTGTTAGCCCAGTGGAAGCAGGAGATAGCCAAACATACAAGAGGGCTCAGCGTTCTCGTTCTGGCCAAGAATGACGCCCTTCCCCGGCAGGAATCCTTCTTGGAGTACGACATCGTGCTAGTCTCGCAATCGCGTTTTGAAAAGATCGTGGTGCAAGAAGGGGGGATCGGCAACTCTGCGTTTTCTACGATACACTTCAAACGTTGCATAGTCGACGAGGGCCATAAGCTTGGTAAGTCCAAGATCAGCCACAGAAGCAACCTTCTCACTGGGTTGGACTCCATGAACTTTTCGTCACGTTGGATAGTGACTGGCACACCGTCTCGTGGCCTTTTTGGCGTCGATGACAGCTACACTTCAAACGAGGAGCAGTTTGACACCAACGAGGCTGTGCCTAAATCACAGCGTGGCAAGGGATCAAATCAATCTTCGACTGAGATGGAAAAAAAGGACCTGCAGCATTTGGGCTCAATCGCTTCTCTGTACCTCAAGGCGCGGCCATGGGCAAACACCTACACAGAGGCGGGGGATTCGTTAGCCGATTGGGATACCTACCTGCTACTTCCAAAGCATAACCCACGCAGCTTCGGGCGTTGGGACTGCTTAAAGTCCACTCTCAACTCCCTGATAATACGTCACCAACTAGCCGAAGTCAGCAATCTCCTGCCGCCCGTGGACGAGAAAATTGTTGTGCTGGATGGGTCCTATCAGGACCGCTTGTCCTTGAACGTCTTTGCTATGATGATCATATTCAACTCGGTACAGTCCCAAAGAACCGACATGGACTACTTTTTCCACGCGCGACAGAAGAAGAGTTTGCTTCAAATTGTACACAACTTGAAGCAAACGAGTTTTTTCGGAGGCTCCTTCTTCTCGTCCGATGAAATTGCTAAGGCTGTTGAGACCGCCGAGGAGTTTCTGCGGGAGAGAAAGGTGACCATAAGTCCCGATGATGAAAGGATGCTTCAGGAAGCCATCAGCGTTGGCCATCTGGCAGTGAAGAACAAGCTCAGGTGTCTGAGTAACCAATTCCACGAGATGCCTGTCTGCGTCGAGATGTTTCCGGGTCGCGCTGGGCAGACCTGGTCCCTGGATGGCGAAAGTGGCGACCCCGTCTGTACGTCGGCCAGCATGTTGTTGTCTCTGCAGAAACTGCTACATAATGCGGCCAGCGAACCAGAGCAGCTCAATTCTCTCCTGAACGGTGGTCTGATACCGGAGGGTACCCTCGAGAGGGACAAAATCCTGGCGGCGCAGATGCCAGGAACGACGTCCGGTGTCAAGGAGAAAAAGACAGAGACCCTCGCTGGAAATACCAAGCTCGGAGATGACAACCCTCGTAAGAAGTCTCGCACTCGCGGCCTCAATACCATCATACCGAAGGACACCTTGGATCCAGACAGCCTGCCTGTCCCTTTGCAGCTCACCACAATCACATCTACAGTTTCCGCCAAGTTGTCATATTTGATCGACTCTATTGCTCAATATCAGGAGCAAGAGAAAATAATCGTTTTCTACGAAAATGAAAACGTCGCTTGGTACCTTGCAAGCATGCTTGATGTCGTACGTATCTCATGCGAGGCTCAGGTATATTGGCCGAGACTAACCCCCCGCAGCTTCAGATTCAACACTTGATTTATGCAAGAGGTTTGACCACAGAGCGCAGAGCCCAATACGTCAATACTTTTCATCATAATGCTACTTTTAGGTAGGTCATTATACCATCATAAAGTGTCCGGGGCATTTACTAATATCACAGGGTGCTCCTCATGGACATATCTCAGGCAGCCTTTGGATTGGACATGCGCGAGGCCTCTAGGATATATTTCATAAACCCGGTCCTCAACCCTCAGGTGGAAGCGCAAGCCATCGGGCGTATTCGGCGCATCAGTCAACAAAAGCCAGTCTCCGTTGAAACATTGATATTGAAGAACAGCATCGATGAGGTTATCTTGGAACGTAAGCGGCACATGACTCAAGCCGAGCATCGCCAGGTCAAGTCCATACTTGACATTCGACCAGTCTACAACTGGATCAAGAACGCAGAAATTGTCGATCTTCCTGACGCCAACGGCGACAATGCATCACAGATGGCTCCGCTTCGCACACCTCAGCATTTGTTCGGCAGAGGTTTTGGCGCAATTCTCCACCCCGATGAAGGTCTTGTCCCGGGAAGCCCTACGCAGACAAAGGCCCGTACCGAGCAACATACTACTTCGGCGGCGGATACGGGCATGAATACTGCACACGGCGATGGACCTCCCAAGGAGGCACCCCCAGCGAAACGCCCTGGGTCACCAGGGAGGCAGGATCTCGTCTCGCGGCCAGCAAGACGAGTGCGATTCGGATGACGAACATGAATACAAAACGAGACATCATTACGCGGGTTGCAATCGGTTATTTGAAGGCGGCGTTAGAAGCCCTTGATAGAGTATGGGAAACTCGTATGCACAATGAGTGCGTTCTGAAGTAAAAATGGGCATTACACTGTCGCGACCAGCCGCGATGCCTGCGTGCGTGAAGACTGGGGGAAGGCACACCGAACGACTCAGCAAGGCTTCGCATTCAGCTGAGGCGTTTTCGGGGTCTGCGCCTGAATCGGCTCGCCGTGCCCTGGATCTGTAAGCAGCCTGTCGGTCTAGACTCTGACGGATGGGCCTGCGAGGCTGCATCTCATTTAGGCTGGACAACCCTTCGTCCAGATGGCCATTCAGCTGAAGCGAAAGTCAGCCTCAAGCGGCAGTGGCGGTGGGGCGGCGACATTACCTCGATGATAGCGCGCTGCTTGGGTGAGGACGTCTTCGGCGGCTGAACGGTGCAGCGCGGACTTCACCATCAGCGACGGCAGGACGGTGCGCGATGTTGATGGACACAGGCGTTGCTGAACGCGATCCGCCCGATGACCTGCATGTGAAGCCAGAGACGGACTTATCAGCCCTCAATGCCGTCATGAGGGTTGAAGGGAGCTCAACTATCTGGTCACGGAGGGAGAAGGGAGAAGCAGCAGAGACACAGAGAACGACTTAGTCTTGCCGCTTCTATCCGAGAGCATTGAGAGGGTTTGAGGAGCCTTAAAGTGAAGGGACCGATCAAGACGTCAGCATTTCTGCCCGATGGGGGCGATCGGACTGCGCGGGCACGCGTCCGGTAAATGCCATTCCGGAGCGAACGGACCTGCGCCGGGAACCTCAAGGACCCGTATGGCGCCATACCGCAAGCTGGCCACGTGCGGTCGGGCCTCACGGACGACGCCGGCCGACGCAAAAGGCATTGGACGCGCCGATGAGCTTCGGCGCCCCGTCTGGAGTGTGAGGATGGGCGATGCTAGGCCCTGACCAGCAGAGCCCATCGTCGAATCCTCATCAGAGGAAGCTATGCTAATGTACGTGCGTGCGTTGATCACGATCTGTTTTGTCCATCCATCTCAGCACGGGGCGGCTCAGAAGACGCATGATCAAAGGGACAAGGGTCACGGCATTCCCAAGACCCTGCAGCGGCTGGACAAGCGTCGAACCCTGCCATTCCGCATCGGGCAAGAGTTCGAGTTAATCCAATCGCCCGTGTCTCGGCTGCAAATCGACCCCTTTTACGAGGGCCGCAGCAGCCGGCATTTGCTGCGCATGTTCCTCGCCCAACCCACCGCGGTGTTCGTTGGTGCTGGTGGTGGTTTGATTAATGCCCACAATTTGCCCCCCCTGGACCAGTTCGCCAAACCCGCGCTACGGCGCGCCAAGGCGAGACGGCGGCAGGCCATTGCAGCCATCATACGTCAAGTCTTCAAGGGATCGTGGAGTAGTGCGCCGATTTCCCAGCGGCAGAGAGAGCCTCGGTGCCCTGGGGCTGAATGTTAGCCTCGTAATATCGGGACAATACGAAGGGCGTTTTTCGCCTTTTCGAAATGCTGGACGCCCTTCAGCCTCGATTCCTGGTCCTTCCATCACTCAATCTCTCATCTGCGATTTCTTGGTCGACCGTGCGTTGTTTCTGGAAGACGACGAGCTCCCGGGAGGCCGAAAGCGCCAGAGGCTGCCTATTGAGTTTTTGGCGATACGACTACGTTCTTTAGGTTTGATACGGGACCGCAGCCGACTGAGGGCCTAGACGAAGAGCAATTTACACGACATGAGTCCAACAGTCGCCGCGCGACCGACGTTTCCCCCGTCCTTTGGGACGGTGCCGGAACTCTACTCCATGACACCGCAACCTCGAAGATCATCACCGCGCCCTTCGACAGCAAACACTCCGACCTCATCATACCCGATGTATCCCGGCCTGCAGATGCCGGTGAAGGACCGCAACAGGTCCACGGACTCGATCCCTTTGACGCTAAACAGACCGAGAAAACTCTCGGGAAGCTCCAATGGCGCACCGTCGACGTACCAATCATACGAAAATAACAGTCCTAGAATGCGAAGCCCGTCCTGGGGAAGCGTTGCAACCCTGGAATCTGTTGAGTCGCCGACCTGGAAGCCGAGCTACCTGCAGCAACAGCACCGACCTGCACCCATCAAGGGTCTCAGACACCGGGCGAAGCCAGACGAGATGTTTGCGTCGCTACCCGGGGAAGTCCTCGAAGTCATCCTGGAGATGCTCAAGGGCCTGCATCTCGGCAACCCCAGCGATAGCTGCGCAACCTGCTGGATGCGAGACGTTTGCAGTCTTTCTCTGTGTTCGCGCAAGTGGTACAACGCTGCACGCCTGGCCCTGTAAGTTGACTCGAGCCGCTACGCGGCCAAGGGTGGGCAGGACCGTCGCTGACGATGAATGCAAACAGCTACGCGGATATTATCCTGGTTGGACCGGACTCTCTAGCCCAGAAGAAGAAGCTCAAGATGGCCCAAGGTACGCGCATGGCGATGCTGCGACGGACGTTGCGCGCCAACCCGGAGCTGGCACGCGTCGTCCGGTCGTTGAAGGTGCCGCAGCCGGAGGCAATGGTCCCGACCGCGAGCTCCAGGGGAGCGTCGCCGTTTGAGCAGTATGAGGATGCGGTTGCGGCGTTGGTGATGGCGTGTCCGAACCTGGAACGCCTCGCCGGGCCGGTCTTTGGCTACAACCACTCTTTCAAGAAGCTATTCCATGCCTTGTCCACGCGAACCAACTTAAAGGACATGAGCTGGCTCATTGAGCCATCGAGCGACTCGACGCAGCAGTGCCTCGACGACCCGTCGCAGTGCGGGCAGCTGATGCAGGATACCCTGCAACCATCACAGGAATTCGCTTTCCTCGAACAGCACCGGCGCTGGGGCAAGTTGACGAGCCTTTCAGTCCACTGCCTGCCAGATGCGAGCCTGGCGCCTCACACTCTGCTTGCCAGGACCCTCACCGTCTTACCGGCTCTTCAACACCTGCATCTATGCAACCTGCCGACGAGCGCCTTCGACGACACCAACCTGCTCTCCCTCCCACCCCTCAAGACCCTCTCGCTCACGAACATACCTGGCATCAGCTCGAATGGCCTCTCCTGCTTCGCTACAAGGTGCAATAGTCGCCCTCTCCGCAAACTCCAACTCCGCCACACGCCGCTCACTTCCCTGCCGGCTCTGGCCCGAATCCTGTCGAATCTCACGTCTCTCGTTAATCTTTCCGTCGTCCAATCATTCCCGCCGCTGATGCCCGAGACGGACTCGTTCATTCTGTGGATGATGCCGTACCTTGCCTCTTCTAGTGTCTCGACGCTGCACTGGGATATCACGAGCCATGCGGAGAGCGCCAATGCGGCCGACGATATCCTCGCGAGGAGCATCGAAGCCGGGGGATTCCCTGCCCTGACGACTCTGAGGGCACCTAACGACCCGGAGGGTGTCTTTCAGGCATTGTGTCGCCCGGTCGAGAGGATCGACTTGCCCAGCGACCGCTTTCGCGGCATTGCAGCCTCGGACGGCTTAAACAGCGCGCCGAGCTCGCCGTTGAAGCTTCTCGCCAAGTCGCCGACGACAACTTCACTGCCAGGCATGTCCCTGAGCGCACCCTCCCCGTGCACCAACCTCCTCGTCGCCCGCCTCGCTGCCCAGTCGCGCATCGAGAGCGCGCGAGACAGGCACCGGTTCCAGGTCAACGTGGAGGACGAGGACGGCAGCCTCGTCGAGACGTTCGGCCTGGGCTCCTACATGGGAACCGTGGGCAGCAAGATCCACTACCACCTGCTCCCGGACGACGGTTCCACGGACGAAGACGGCGGCCTCGTAGGCGTGGCGGACCTGGGGTCCGATGGCGGAGAGAGCCTCGCCGGTGGGCGGCAGGGCTGCGACGGGAGCTGGAACTGGAGGGAGGGCGTGGTGGCGGACAGGAGGGAGAAGGAGAGGTGGTGGCACACGGAAAGAGGACGATGGACGCCGGTCAGGCTTGACTAGGCGTGAACGCGGGATGAGCTGGAGTAGGTGCGCGACGGCTCTGAGAGACGAGCCACGATACCCAAGGGAAGATGTGTTTTTGATCCTGTTACGGTTTGCCATGAGATAATAATACCCGCAATGACAGCGCTGTACATTCAAAGGAATAGGAATGAATTGTCCCCCATAATAAAATTATTCCGATTTTGTCAACAATGGGTCCATTATTGGCCAAGATGATATATAAGTGAGGTTGTCCCGTTGGCGTCTTGTCGAGCAGGGGCTTGCTCCACGGCAAGCAGCTCAATGCGATACACAAACAAGTAGCCAGGTATAGCCTTTGCAGAATTCACTCGTCCCATGGACGTTGCTCTATTATTGCTGCTCAATATACAAGATATCTTCTCTGGCTGGCAGAAATAGCCCTTTAATTTCGTTGTAGGCCAAAACACAAAAACTCCAGAACCATGCCACGATGCGACGGGAGAAAAAAATCCGCAACAAAGGTCTCCGAAATGACGCTCTCCAACTGAGTGTAATATGCACGCTGCTGCTCGCTTGGCTTGCGGACAAGGTGACTGTGTTCCATCATGACTCCGTATATCCAATCTTCAACTCAGAAAAACCTGCCCTTCTTCTTCCCGCTCGATTTCTTCTGAGAGTCGCCTAGTATGTCGTCAAAAGTGGCACCAGAAGTCGCTGCGGGCGGGCCTGTAGGGGTCGAACTCCTCGAGAGCCCCGTGAGGTTTACCATCGAACCACTTCTGGGGCCCATGTGGCTGCTCGGTGGACGAGGGCCCGAGGATCGGCTCCTGTTGTGACTGCCAAATACGTTTGGCGGCTCCATTGGCACTGGCTCTAGGCCAAGGGCGATGCTGGAGCGCCAGGCCTGGTTGCCACGGCTGGCTCCTGGAGAGAAGGTCCGGGACCGCAGCGCCGGCTGAGGTCCTCCAAGAGGTGGTGATGGTGTGCTTGTGCTCGTGATCGGGGGTGGACTGGCCACAAGAGCATCGCCGTCTTGGAATAACGGTGGAGGGGGCTCAAGAAGAGGCATAGCCGGCTCTTCAGGCGGAAGAGCCACAGGACCATCGATGCCCTCCCACTGCTTCGCCGCCAGCCAGCAGTGGCTTCGATGGTAGGTCGCCTCCACGCTGAACATGACGGCATCGGCAGATAGCTCGACGAGGCGACCGTCTCCTCCGGCGATTTCGTACCACATCTTCCGGACCTCCCTGTCCTCGACCCATGGTGGATTGCCCATCGGAGGTTCGCAAAGGAAGTACTCGACACCGTCAGTGTGCTTCAAGCCGGGAGCGTCCACAACGAGCATTGGCAGCGACTGGAGAACGACGTAGAGGAACAGCCAGTAGCCGATGCGCTGATCCACCAAGTCTTGACACAGCTTGCCCCTGGCTTCACGCATCTCAAACTCCTTGAACTGGTCCAGGAAAGGAAGATTGATGCTGTTGGTGTCGTAATTGTAAGCCTTATTCAGTATGAGCAGCAACTCGTGTTCCTTGATCCTCTTCTCGAATTTGGTTTGGTTCTTCGGTGAGAGAGAGTTGAACGTCTCGTGAATCGCCGTCATAGACGGAAGTTGCGGGAGGTCGAACGGGATGGGGGGCAGCACTGGTGGCTTGGAACGATCAAACTCGGACATGATATTCCGGAGGGCCGACGTTGCCATCTTATCCGCGGCATCAGAGATGGCGGGCACCTCATCCATAACTCTCGAGGTCAAGCTGACTCGGTCGACGAGCAGGTCGTAGAGCGCACACATGTCCGAGTACAAGACCTTCAGGACGAGCCTGTTCAGACCGCTCTCTGCGAATGGGTTCTTCTTGCTGCTGGCCTTGGGTGGCCAACTGCCAAACGTGGTCTTGTAGTAACTGAGGAGGAAGGAGCGCATCTTATTGAACGAGTTCCTCCAGACTTTGAACCGCACGTTTCTGAGCTCGGGAATCGATGTTGAGTTTGCTATGCCGGCAAACAGAGAGGGAAACTCAAACTGTTCCAGTTGCTCGTTCACGTTGTGTTGGCGATTGACGAGGTCCAGATGCGCTCGCTCGAGGCGCTCGCGGGTGTGCATGGAGACTTGCTCGAACAGCGGCAGACGAAGATCCATGATTGCCGAGTACTTCCCCGCGGCGTGTGCGAACGCCTCGTTGTAGAGTTCCAAAGATCGCATACGTTCGCCCAGGATGAGAGCCTCCAGAGTCTTCTCGCGGCTGTGGCGACAGTCGGCAAGGCCCAGTTGGTCCGAGTAGAAGCCAAAGCTGAGATCGACGGCTTCGCCGAATGTGTCTCCGCCAATACCACAGAAGCCAAATTCCTGCAGGAGGTCTGCAATCCCGAGAAAAGCCTGGAACATAGTTGGCCGTGACTTGGTGCCAACCAGCGGCTGACCTGTCAGGAAAGCGAACAGGTTCCTGATGGAGATCAGTCGGCCCAGCTCCGCCTGCGAACCCTCTCCAGGCGCCGACAGATGGCCAGACGCTGTTGGGGGCGCCGTCGGAAGATACAAACGCATGCAGCCCGGCGACTCCGGTAGCGGCGGAGACATGGGTGGCATCGCAATTCGATTTGCATCATCGACACTAAGGCTGCCACGTCCGCCAAAGCTCCTCGCCCGGCTTCTCCCTTGGCTTGAAGAATCGGCTTCTGACTGCATAATCTCATTGAAGACGTATGAAGAGCTGACGGTGAACTCGGGCACTTTGAACGACGGCCC
Source organism: Tolypocladium tropicale (assembly GCA_024340005.1). Lineage (NCBI taxonomy): Eukaryota > Fungi > Ascomycota > Sordariomycetes > Hypocreales > Ophiocordycipitaceae > Tolypocladium > Tolypocladium tropicale. The sequence continues at coordinate 139,004 of JALHBU010000392.1, read as the reverse complement.
GCATCCGCTTCCCCTGGGGTACAAGTAGACGTAGACGTCACCGTTTTCGTTCCACAACTCGGGAACCTGCGATACCAAAAACATGTCAGCATATTTCATCGTCATATAGCCCCAATAATACTGCCGATGCGTACCTTTTCTGCATTCTTGAGGAATGTCGCATTGTATTCGGCCTGTACGGCATCATCGGACATGACCCAGGCGTCCGATTTGCTGGCGTTGCTGACATCCATAGAGTTGCTGCGAGACCTGCCTCCGCCAGGAAGCCAACTTCTCCGGAGCCTGCCTCTGGATGGGCTCTGGCTACTGTCTTTTGCGGCATGGGTTCGCGGGCTAACCGACCCGGACGCCGATGGCAAGCCAGGCGCAAAATCAGTAGTGATGGACGGAGTCTGCGCAGATATGCTCCGTCTACCCCTCGGCTCGGCAAAAGGGGACGTTCCGTGTGCCGCCAGAGGTGGCTGCAGATCGGAGAGCTGGGGCTGTTGGAGGGAATGACTCCGTCGTCTGGCGTCGCGATTCTCCTTCTGCAGCTTTGCCGACTTGGTCGCGTCGGCACTGCCCCTTCGCGCTTCCATCATGGCTGGCGGCTCGGGCTTCACCAAGGTAATGCGGTTCATTTCCGGTGACGGGGGAATCGGCGCCATAATTTGGGGCTGCCCGGGAGTCGACAGAGAAAGTTCTCCCATACTCAGCTCCGGCAGGTTCATCATCGCCGAGTCGGGGTGGAGGCCCAACCCGACTGGTGGCGGTGCACCTGGAGGTTGAGCCTCAATGACCACGCTGTTGCCGACATCATCGTTTGACGGGGCGGGCATCGACGACTCGCGGATGTTGTACGGAGGAGGAGGGGGGGGCTCGGTCGGTGGCGCGATGGTGGAGTGAGGCTCCCGAGAGACGGGCTGAGAATCCGAATCTATGTTGTGGGAAATAAGCGGAGGGAAAAGTGAAGAGACTCGGGCACCCCAAGTCTTTGATTTGCTGCGCAAGCGGTTTGGAGGAGGCACTGGCTCTTCAGGGAGAGAGTCTTTGGAGTGTAGGACAGTGGACTCAGGCTCCAACGAGTCTTTGATGGCGTCAGCGTCAACGTCGGGGACGGCGGAGGAGGCGGCGTATGACGAGTGGGAGGGCTCGCTGAGATGGGATTTGAGAAGGCCGAGGCTCGATTTTCGTCGAGGCAAGTCCCGCGAGCGCTTCTCGGGGTCGGAATTGGTTCGTAGGACAGAAATAGAGAAAGAAGAAGGAAGAATGCTAGCTCGAAAGGACTTACTCGACGCCATATTTGGCAACATGAGCGTCCGTCCAGGAGCCGATCTGACATGCAGCAGTGGCGGGGAGCAACGGCAGCAGTATCAGCACCAGCAGCTGGAGGAGCAGGATCGAATTTGAGGAGCAGTCAAACAAAGTCGAAGGCAGTGGCGGAGGGACCACTCCACGGGGTTTCTGACGGGGGGGGCCGCGGGACTGGTGGACCTGCGAGCCTGCTTCGGATGGAAGTGCGTGTCAGACCCCGATCGCCAGAGGGTGAGAGACATACGAGTACGGAGTACTCGTACTGTACTGTACTTACGTGGTCGGCCGGCAGCGGCGCGAAAAGCCCTCTGGATGGCCAAGCAGCCACAGCTTGGCCGCGGACAAAGACCCTACGAGTAACTAGACGAGCGGCCGGCTCTGGGAGAGGTACGAACCTTTGCCTGATCCCGTGGCCGTACTCGTACCCGTATCTGCGACCGTGAATGTGCCCTGCGCAGATCGGCTCGTGTGGCCCGTGTAGGGATTCGCAAAGTACTCGGTACGCGCAGAATGCGAAACCGTCTGGATCGACGTTGTCGGCCGTGGTGCCGGAGGGTCGGGTGGAGACACGATGACGTTTTGGCCGCGCCTCAGTTTAGAGCTGCGGCCGATGGGGTTCTGGGGCCACAGAGAGGCAGGCCGTTTAGCGCTTCGTCGGTCTCAGCTGTTGGCGGGCAGGGCAAGGCAAGGCAAGGCGTCGTGTTGGTCGAAGGCGTTTGCTGGGCGATGGAAGAAGCTTGGCCGGGAGAAAAACAGCCGCCTCGCCAACAATCCGACATGGAAGGGGCGGGCGGAGAGCATCGAAATGGGGCCCCTGCCTTGCGAGCAGAGTGCAAGTGGATGCCCCCCCCCCTGGCGCCTGCAGTGAGTCGCGCGTGCGTCCATCAGGCACCGGCCGACTCGCCATGGATGCTGGGACGGACGCCTCAGGGTCCATCGCGCAGCTGCCACCGCTGTTTCGCCTTGCCGCGACGGCGTGCTCCGGTGACCGTCTTCGAACTCGCAACTACGACAATACGAATACAGCTACTCATACGAGTTCAGCAACACGCGAGCGCGGGACGGGAGCAAACGCAGCCCCCGACGACCTGGACTTATCGCCCCCGAACGGGAAACTCGGGACCACGCAGTCACCCGTCCATGTACGAGCACGCATACGGACCCCTTCGTTGGGGTCCTGCGGCTGTTGGGCTGTCGCCTCAGCTGAGCTTGTACTTGTAATAAGCGCAGCGATCCGCCCGGGCCCCTGAGCAATGGCCCCGCCCGCCAGCCTCATTTCGCCGCAACAAAGCTCGCCAAGTCAGCAATCGTCGGCTGCCCGTCTCCAGGTAACTGACCGTGCAAATATCACGAGCACTCGCTCGAGGGGAAGAGCAGAGAGGGATCCGAGCCGTTCATCGAGCCTCGTGTCCCTGTTCTGCCATCGACACCATGGCGACGCAAGCCAAGCCCCTCGGGGACGTCATGCGCCAGCCGGGCCCGATGGAATATTTTTGGGACGTGGCACACGTGTCTGCATTACCTGTACGGAGTACCTAGGGTATCCTGCGGAGCAGTCCCACGTGTACTCACCGCGGTAGCGACCTTGCGAGTACCCAAGGACTTCCAACACGCCGACTCTCTCGTCCTTGCAAACACGGCCGTACGTTGTTCGCCCACTCCAACCACTTCGCGGCCCTCCCTCCCCCCTTCTTTGCGATGACAGGCCGACTTCCTTCGCGCGAGGCTCGGCGCTGACCCGCAGCTTGCGTCTTGCCCTGGGCCGGGCTTCCTTGGATCGCCCCGCCGGCGGGAGGCTGAGCAGCCAACTGCTGAGCGCTACTTGGCACGGAGGCGTCGGAGCTCCGCACTTTGATCCCGGGGAACGGGGTGCTTGCCTGCTCGACGGCTGGCGCGCTGCGAGAATAATCGCTCTCTCCCGGGCGCGTGGCGGCCTGGAGCCGAGATGCTGCTCGTAAAATCTCGCCGTGCAGACGAGTCGCGGAGGCTCATTGCCGGGACGAGGGCCTCTCGGCTCCTCCTTGCCACGCATTAATCTATTTTTGGCTCGCAGAGCCCCAGCGGATGAACCGGACGAGAAGAGGCCTGACAAAGTCATATATAAGCGGTGCTCCGTATTATTAGGTGATGGATGAGTGATGTGCCCGACCCAACCAAGCTCTGCGTCTTCCGTTTGCACGCTCTATCCGTGACTGTCGTTTGCTGTCCGGACTTTACTGACAGTGACTGCCAAGCTTGGCTGTGCCGATACGCGCGCTAACTCTTACGAGCCCCATCCAATCCCCTTGCCTTCATCGTCGCCCAACGTGGCTCCCGGGCTCCCGTCTCCGGGCCTGAACTCTATTCTTTTCTTGGACCTCGTACGCACGAGTAGCGGCATGCAGCCATCATTCACGTGATGAATCGTTGCCCAATTGGGCGACCAGCTAGATCCAGTCCTACGGACTGGGTAGCCGTACTCCGTAGATTACGCATGATTGAGGCCCTTTATGGGACGTGCAAGCCGATGCTTCGGGGTTTTCCGTCGCAAATTTCTTCCCTGTCAGAATCCTGGCGGAGAATGGGCTTCGGCAAAGAAGCGTCATCAGGCTTGGCACCTCTGGCTGTAACCCACTATTAGACGCCATTCCCTTCCATCCTACATTCCTCAGATGGAGAGGAGCACGACATCGAGTTGACACCTTGCCGCTGCAAGACTCACGGGAGCGTCAGTCGAGCAGCTATAATGCAACGAGAGCAACATGGGGCACTGGCTTAAGCTTTTTCCATTCGTCGTGCTGCATGTCGTCCTTCAGCAACCGAAGGCGTTAGCGCAAAATGGGCGTAAATGATTGGAATGACTGGCACCTCGGAGACCAACGCACCTGCATGTAATACTATAAGTAAGACCTTAAGAAGTCGGCCACGGATTTGCCGCATTCACCCTGGCCGTTGGGTACGAGTAGCGAGAGTGCCCTCTTTGAATGCCGGGCGACTCTCCAGAAGCTGGCTTCTCCGCCACGCTTCGGACGCATGTGTGGAGGCTCTCCGACTCCATTCAGTGCTACGGCCGGCTTCAACGTGTCTAACTGGCCAGGGACACCCGAGTGAAGGAGTGCGGGCACATAATAGGGAGCCCGCTCTCTCGAGATGCAATTCCCGACCGCCACTGTTGATGGAGAAAATGTCCGTGAGTACAACTAGAAGTCGTGTCTATATTGCACCGCATGGATGCCTCTCGACGGCTGTACCGGCCTCCCGTCCACGCCATCACATCCCACATATCGCAACGCCATCGCCGCCACCTACCTTACCGCTGCGGCGCACCGGCACACCCCGTAGACAGAACCTGGCCGGCACCAGACCGAGACCAGGTTCCTTTTTGTTTTTTTGCCGCTCACCACTCCCTTCCTTCGTGCCGTCGTCCAAAGCAGTCTAGTGGTGTGCCTAGGATCGACCCAGCCAGGTTAGGTAGCAATTCGGTGCCATCGACCAGCACTGCAACGTCTTGTCTCAGCCCTGGGGTGCTCCGTGCCTGTGCTTGAGCCGGTCGAAGCACACGCACCCCGCTCGTTGCCGTGATCCAGGGGTAGTGATGAGCATGACTTTTCTGGCTGCTGCCACGGCATGACTTGCCTTGCACTTCTTCCATAAGATAACCCAGCCTTGCTCTCTGAGGGGCTGCCCCTTTGCGAGCCGTCGAGCGACATGGTAAATGCGAACGCCTCTCGGCGGATTCAGGCCACCGCTAACGAGCCCGTGGACAGGACGCCCGCTGCACTTTGAGAGCCAAGCCGTTTCGAGAATGGCACCAACGACAGGTCGTTGGCTCGGATGCCGTATCCAGCCGTTATCCCAACTCTAGCGCTTGTCCCAGGATTTCAACTCTGGTACTGGCCGCCCTCTCCGGGATGGCCCCGGCGTTGTCCGTCTATCATGGCCAGCACCGTCGGGGTAGCGCTTAAGGCCTCAGGGGGATCTGCGCGGCTGCAATCGCCATGGGCGCTGGAACGACTTCATCCTCCATAGATAACCATAGTCCCCCGAGGCGAGCGGCAGTGCGCGACCATATCGACGGGGCGTCGTCCGGAGTGCTCCTCGGGGGGTCACATGACCGCGGCCGATGCGCGTAGCATGGTCGAAATCGGTGTAGGACATGGTCCTGATTGGCTTGCTGCGGAGGGGCCCGGCATCGACGCGGCCAATCAAGGGCCCTGCTTTCACCGAGAATGCGCAGAGCAGGACGGTGTAAGTGACGAGACACGGCAGAGCCTCCATTGACACCAAATTATAATTCTCCTGTGTCAGGCAGAGTCCAGCAGCAGAACCCGACAAATCTTACACAAAGACCTGGGACATTGGGCATCTTCACGTTATTGCCTTCTGCCAGAGGTCCCCCCTCCGGGTTCGATTCGCCCAGGCAGCTAGCCAAGGTCCCACTGCATCCCGTGACTTACACGGATATCAACATGGATAGCATCAGGAACGGGCAAGAAAACCCCCGGCTTCCCTCCTCCCCGGCCTGGGATGAACTCTTCGACAAGTTCTTTGACTGGCCTGCTTTTTCCGGCGACCTGCATCAGCCCTTAGACAAGTCTAGCCACTATCCCAGCCCCCAGTCCCCAGGCAACCTTTCCAGTCTCCTCACGGGGTACACCCCTTCCATCCTCGGTGGTAATCATCTTTATATCGAGGATCTTGAGACTGAATTCCTCAGAATGAAAGCCCACGATGGCGAGGCAGTAGCCGGCTCCGACTACTCCGGCCAGACCCCGCCGGAGCTTGTCCAGGGAGGCAGCACCTCTCCTTCGGATCACTCCGGCTCCTCGCCCTTCGACGAGTCCGAGGAGAACCAACACCGTCCCGACGTCAGCCTTCGGGAAGCCCAAGCCCAGGACGACGAGTGGACGTATCCCCAAACCGAGTCCTCCAAGGCCACGCCGCAGGGATACCCGCCTCGCATCCATGTGCATGGTGACAAGCGTGGAAGCCGTCTAACCAACCAATCGGCCGGCCAGAAACGACGACATTCCGGCAATGATGCCGAAAAGAGACAGCGGCAGCTCGCTGACCCCGGCCAGACGGCAGATGTTCGCAAGAGTGGAGCATGCTTGCCATGTCGGGTAACCAAGACCAGAGTAAGACAACTCCAGCCATCCCGCACCTGGAGTCGGAGCTGAGATTTGTTCCAGTGCCATGAGAGTGGCGTCTGTCCCACGTGCAGGAAGTCGTTCCCAGATCATTCCCATCTCGTGTGTACTCGCAAAACCCCCGTCAGCGCGTGGCCCATCATCACTCGCGGACCAGGTATAACAACTCCCCCGCCGTCCTGTCTGGTGCTTGTGGCATGGTGGTGCTGACACTCTCAATCCAGATGTTTGGTCGAAAAGCGCAAAGGCAGAGGAGAAGTTGTGTTCCTGTGCGCGACAGTACATTGGGAAGCCGAGGGAGATTTCCATTTTCCTCACCAAAGACACGAACTCGCCGTCATTGCGCGCCACAGTGCAGGCGTACACCTCCAATGGCGACTCGGAGGAGACGGGTAATCCGAAGAAGGCCGACTTCCCTCGCGATCACGTCCCAAGCTATGAGACGCTGCAAAGCTGGGTCGAAAGCCAGATCAGAAGGGAGAATAAGACGGGTTTCCCTCAAGCATTGCAAAGCTTTCTGCTCGCCTATTATGAGGGAGGCAGCAATCTTCCCAAAGTATGCACTGCCGATTCTCTGGTCGCCTCCTTTAGACTAACCACGATTGCAGCATGATCTTGTCGCGAACGTTCACAAAATGAGCTGCTTCTTCAGGATCTGGAGGATGTCGTCATTTTGGTGTCGAGACCCTGCCAACCACATCGTCAATCTTCCACTGTCTGTGCAAGCGCCCCTGAGGAAAATTGCTCGAGAAGCACTGAAGCTGTTCGAGTATAGAGTGCTCAAGAGCCTCGATGATTGTCTCAGCCAGCACGCGCAGCCACAGCCACAGGAGAAGATGGCGATTTGGGCTAGCTTGTGGCAGCTGATTCTGATGTATCGTGACCTCTTGACTACCTTCAAGGCTCAAATTGCTCGTATCAACAAGGACTGCGAGCCCGACCATGATGGTAAGTTCAAGGGCCAAGAGATGAGGGTTGAAACGGAGATTAACACAGTTGCAAAGTGGAGTCGTACACCTTCCATTACAAGTTGCTGGCAGACATGCACTTTCCCCTCGTGGCCATTTTCTACCACTACCAATTTCGCACGAAGAAGAGCCTGGAACTGCCATTGGACTGGCTTGAAGTTGGACCGTATCTTCGCCAAGCTCCCAATAAGAAGGCGGAAATCCGTCGAATTGGCCAGCAGCTGCTGGATGCCAGGAAGGAGACTTGTGAGTATCTATCCGATGCAGAGATGTGCATATATGCAATGAACTATCGCCCCACTAACTGGTGCTTAGACCAGAGGCTTCAGGCTTCGAACAATGACAGCGATCGTCTGCTGTGCATCCTCGTGGTGAATCACGAGCTTAAAAAGCTGAATGCGCGCAAGCGAACAGCCAAGGGCAGTTCGAAACCAAAGAGCTCAAAGAACAACCTTGCAGATGATTGTGTTGATGACGGCGAGTGAGTCTGGTTCGAGAGAATACTTGAATAATGGCGCAGCCAGGTTATGAAAGGGTGGTGACTTGGACCAGAACCTTCCAAGATGATTTGTCTTTCTTGCAGCGCATGGAGGCTTGAAAATTGTCGGCCAGATTTTCCGCATTGACAATGTTGGCATGTTCAGGAGCCAGTCTAATCGTCAGCTCAACTCTGTCCTTCTTCCCTTTGGTTCCGGCCGTAAGCTGCGTGTCGAATCTAATTCAAAGTCAGTAGAGCTCAGCTTCGCGCATGGAGAAGAGGCGAGTCTCACTGGACGGCCTTCGAGAGGTGGCCAGGCTGGTTGGGCATAATCGGACAGATTGCGGCTACAACACCGCATAGAGCCCCGATGTACATTGCCCAGAAAGAGGAGCCTTCGGCGTGACTGTCGGCGATTTGACGTAGACCTTGATAGAGTTGCACGTCCGCTGGGCCGACACCGCATCCCCATCTGGCACATACGGCCAGCCCCAGAACAGCGCGGGCGAGGTGAGTCAGCCCCGGGCAATCCGAGTCGCGCGTGATGGCGTCGTGCAAGGCGAACGAGGCATTCGTGTCGGCACCATGTCCACGACGATTCCAGATTTGTCGAACCAAAGGGGCAGCGAGACCGAGAGTAAAAACAGTGGGAGTAACGAGGTGCGCGTCCTTGGGGAGAGCCGCTGAGAGTAGGCAAATTATGTCGTCGAATATTGGCTTTTCTTGCCGTGTCACATTTGCGACGACATCGAGGGGGTTGCTTTCCCTGATTTGCGGCGGAAGCTTCATCATCAACACGCCTTGCCTGTTTGAGCCCCCGCAGAACGTGACGCGACCAATGTTGGGCACTGCGGCAATGACAGCCTCGACGACTGTGGCGATCGCTGGAAATTGCTGCCGTCGCCTCTTGGACATGCCAAAGATCTTGCCCTGGTATTCTTGGTTCACCCGACGCATGTCGTTTGTCCGGCGGAAGAGCTGGCTCGACACAGAGTAAGTGCTGATTGATGAGATTGGGTAAGGGTTGATGGAGTCGTTGTGCATCAACATGCTGCCGTAGCCCCTGAAGCCTCCGCCGCACATGTAGATATCGACTGCGGCATCGTCGCCTCTCTTCCGAGCATCCTCGATAGATTGTAGCTTTGGAAACTTGGAGCATAGATTGGCGTAGATGCGCTGAATCCCTTCCTTCAACTTGCCCGTCTCCATCTGCTGCACCTGGGCGGGTTGATCCTCCAGCACGCGGGTCAGTTTCGCAGCTCCATACGGAAGGCTCTCGCCGGCCATGGCCGCGTTGATTTCGTAGCGCTCGCTGCTGGTGTCGACCCAAGTCATCTGGACGCTGCCACCACCCAAATCAAGAAACAGAGCTCCCCCGTTGACGTCAACTAGGCCACTCCTCGATCCCATCACGGCGCCAAAAAGTGTCTCCACGGACGGATCTAGTACCTGAACTCCCAGACCGCCGGTGGACTTTGCTATGGCCTCGAGCATCTGGGAGGCGTTGGCGGCACGGCGCATTGCTTCCGTGGCCAGAATCATGATGTTTGCCGGTGGCACGCCATGCAAAACAGCGAGCTGATGGAATTGCGAGAGGGCAGATGAGACGGATTCAATAGTCGAGGGGGGGAACACAAGTCCGGATGGAGACGGGGTGAGGGCATCAAAAAGTGAAATGGCCGCGCGGTCAGAATATATAGGCAAGAGGAGGCGCGTTGTTGGCGGTGCCAGCGAAGTGATGGAGAAGCGAATCCCATTGCTAGTCACCATCAGTCAACGGTCTGCTTGCAAGGACAATCCAGCAGAGATACAGACCTCCCCATGTCGACGATGGCATAGAGGTGGTTCTCGGCGTCGGGGCTCCATGGTTGAATCTGCTCAGACAGATTGTCCAGGGTAATGACGGTAGTTGGAGGCATGTTGGCCAAGGCCTCCTGTCTCGATGAAAGTGCTGGCCTGCGAAGCTACAAATGTTGCGTACTTAAGAGATTGACAAAAGAATTGGACAGGCGACGGGGGCGCGGGATGGTATAGAGTAAGTTGTGACGGCTTCAGCAACGGAGCTCCGCCGTGACGTCGGGAAAATCTGTCGGGACGCGGGGTGCAAGCAGTGGGGCCAGATCGACCGGGCCACATGCCTAGCCGGAGCCGCAACGGGCGACCTGGGGATATCCTCCACCACCTGCGGAGGAAGTGTCCGCAGATGAGGGCGGGTGGGTTTGCAACGCGGCTTGCGCGAGTAGCCGCTCGCCTCACTGGCAGCGGCATGTCGTGGTTGCACGCCTGGGTGAAGCGCAATGCTGCCTCGGCCACCCTGCTCCAACAATCCCTCGGAAAGGCATCGGGTCCTCGTCGTAATAAAAACGCAGAAGCTGCCCGATGCCCAAGACACCTACCCACCTAGGTAGGTACCTTGGTACGGAGTAGATGCGCATCTCGAAGCTGGCAAGGGCTGAGAGCAAGACGCAACGTTGGGCGGTTGTGACGACCTGAACAGTCGCGGCAGTTGGGCTGCCGAAGGATTGCCCAGTCGAGCCCCACGCTTCGAACAACCATGCAATTAGTACCAAGACCTTCTCGTGCATGCACGATCGTGCTCAGTTTTGCCGTACAGTCCACCGACTACGGAGTACGAGTACTCATACCTATGCTGGGAAAGAAGCGGCGAATCAAACACGCAAGGCGCTGGTCACGATGTCGCGTGGCCCAATCTGCAGGTCTCAGTGGGCCTTCTCAACAGCGGGCGGGCACAGAAGCTATGGAGGCAAGCCGGTCAAGCGCGCCGTTCCGAAGCGGTTTCCGTTGCCTGCCTAGGACTACGAGTCATTCTCCTACTCCCAGGATAGGTGTGACAGCTCTGGATGGAGAGCATGCCATCTTGTACCCCAGAAGCCTGGTTCCAGTGCGGATCCAAGATACATGGACTGACGACAATGCCCCATCCCTCCTCCCCTTGACATGGTGCCGTAACGAGCATGGAAAATCAAACCACACAGGACATGGCCGGAGCTTAGCGGCAGAGCGAGCAAATGTCTCTCTATGCCGCCGATGGCCAGCAAGGTGCGTCAGCGAACCGCCGCTGAAACCCAACACCTGTCAAGCTGCCTCTTGGTTGTAGTACTCCGTCGGAGTACACTGGCATTCACTGGATTGAGAAGAATATCCCGACACGAACCAGGCTTGGCGCTCTGGTCTCGGACAAGACGAATGGACGCATAACTACTCCGTACTCCGAAGAGGGCACAACAGCAACGGTTGGATTCTTCATGAGAGCCCAAGCCACTCAGCGTCGCCCAATAAACGAAACGTTCATGAATGGATGGGACGCGACTGTCGCGCCTCAGCAGGGCACGAATACGACCACAAGTTGGAAGAAAGGACAGCGAATGGATGATCACACGCCGTGCACAGTCTCATCGGCTGGGCAAGCCCGGAGCCAACCACAGGTGCAGCCAAGCGCTGAGGTCGTCGTGGTCCTCCTGGCCCCAGTCCGCAGCTCGTCACCTGTCGGCGGTGCGACGTGACTTTTGAGAGGCCGCACGACTCCTCGTCCTTCATGCATTGTGCTCCTGCCAGCGAAAGAGCCTGCCCGACAAGGCACGAGAAACACAGGTGGATAGAGAGAGTATCTGCACGGTCATGCATTGTGCAAAGAGTGACGGCCCACCGCAGTCGTGGCCACTGTTGAGCGGCCGCGCGAGAGACGAACCTGTGGAGCGACAGTCAAGCCGCTGCCAACGAGCGGCCGCTCAACACGCGCTTCCCCGCTTCGCGGCGCGTGTTTTTCAGATACGCGTCATTTTCGCGTGACACTCAACGCGTCGCGCCGGAGCCGATGGCGGGCGAGATTTTCGCTGCCATGTTCAGCACCGCCTGGTCTGCGCCCGGCACGGCCATCGAGATGAGCGATTAAGCTTCGCATCGTCGATTAGGCACGTCGGTAGGGCAACGCTCTGCCTAGTGCATGTGCTCTCATGTCCGTAGACGACCAGCAGAGGTCTTGTTTACATAGCAAGCAGGAGCAAAGAACGGGACGAGTACGGCATGTACGCGTAGGGCACGCCGTGACCCGTCTCGCCATCAGCTCACCGCGAGGGCGTTGTTGACTCTCAACTCTCCAGCGGCAAGGCAGCCAGCTCACCTCATGCTCGCTCGTATTGTCCGCAACACTCTTTTCTCTCGCCTTGCCACCGCCAAAGCAACGCACGAGCCCACACGCGGCACTAGGGTGCGGCCCAATCATCGACCCCTGCCGTCGACGAGTTCCCAGCCTCCCGCCTTTTCTCGTCGGCTGCCGGAGAGCCTCCCGAGCGGAGACAGGACTGGCTGGCGCTGCTGCACAGGTACCGTGCCTGCGCCGGCGAATCGCGCCAGAGTTTTCGAGCCTCCCGGCGACTGTGGGAGGTCTGGGTCGTCTGGGTCTCAGTCCCTGACAGCCAATCCCGCTGTCCAGCGGGAGGGGTGAGCCCTCTCACCTTGTCTCAGTGCGCGCTGCCCATCGACCAGGTCACAGGCGTGAAGCACGAGCAGCCGTACTCGTACGCTCCACGGGCTGCGGGTGATATATGCGGTGGTCAACCCACTCTGGAGCACACGTACAGTGTACGAGTACACGCACGCAGGTCTTTACGAGAGCCCACGTCGGTACGAGTACTCCGTACGCAAGGCAGGGCACCTATGGAAGCTTGCCAACCACCCAGGTGTCCGTGTAGGTAGACATCTGCCTCGCCCACCTGTGCAAGTAGACGCACGCACGCTTGCAGCGCAAAGCTTTGGCAACGGCCGCCGTCAAGCCAGCCACCTACCCGCGGGCGGCACGGCGGCGACTGCGTGGCGCCTCGAAGCGCAGTCCACCGCAGCACCGACGGCGCGCGTTGAGCCTGCACCGGCGCCGGCGCCATCGCCATTGCCATCGTCAGCGCCCAACGACACAACCTTCTTCTACGGCACGTCCCGACACCTCAACGGCCACGGCAGGTCGGCTCCCTCCCTCTCGTCCAGCTTCACCAGCTCACCCTCGCCAACATCGCATCCGTCCACCGCCAGTCGAGTCTTCGTCCTCCCAACACCAGGCCCCTGGTCCGCCTGCGGAACCCAGTGGGGCCAGCCTCCTCCAGGGGCCCGCAGGCCCGCACCGTTAGCCCGCTGGAGGCACCGCCTGGGGAGGGGGTGCGCTCCAGACTGCAGCGTCGCGGCACTCCTCTCCTGAGTCCTGACCCTCCCCCGGGCCCCCGGGCCCCCGGGCCCTCACTCATCACCCACATCGCCCTCACCCTCGCCCTCAACCACCAGGAGAACGAGCGCAAAGCCCAGCAGGGCCCGCGCCACCCGCTCGCTGCAGGCCCGCCTCCGCCGTCCGTCGTCGCTTGTCTGACACCGCTCCCCACCGCCATACATACGGGTACACGCCCACCGCCCACACCGAACCCTGGGCCGGCCTGCTTCCTCCTCCGCCATCTCCATTCCAGTCCTCATTGCGCGCTCACCCGACGTCGCCCCAGCTGCGCGCGCCCGCCAGGTGGCAGACGACAACTCACAGCGCCGTCTCTCGCCTTACGAGATAGACAGTCATCGCCAGCTGTCTGACACGCGCAACGCTCGACGACTGCGACGTCGCATTCCTTGCATTCCTCTCGACACCGCGACCCCATCTCGTCCCATCTCCATCCCGTCTCGTCCAGTCCAGTCCCGTCTGCTTCACCGACAACAGAGTTACGAACCCGACTGGCGACGACTTGCAGGCTGCTTTGCGCCTGGATCCCGCGGCGTTACTGCCAACATTCGCGCTTCTGTCGACCGCGACTAGGCTTCGTGCTGCCTGCGACATCACCCGCGGCGCTCACCTCCACTTGCTCGCCAAGCTGGTCGGCTTGGAGCAGGCAATCCCAGGATCCCATCGCGAGCGGCCCCAGGACACCTCTTCTCGACATACGCAGCTGCTTCTGTTTCCTTCTTGACCGCGGCTGCGCGCCAGGGGCTACGGGTCTAAAACACACCCCGCGCATCCCCAGATGCGAGGACCCTGACACACGCCGAGCGCATTTGCATACCATACGAACCCCGCGATGGCTTCTCCCTTGCACCCATTCGCGGCTGCTAGGCCACGAGGGGTGGCCCGTTCTTCCGCTCCCAAAACTCCGGAGCCTTCGGTCGAGGACCAAGATCAACCCCCAACGCCCCCGCGACCACGATTTCGACTAAAGAGGCGGAACGTATCGCAACGCAGCGCGCCCACCCAGCAGTTTCTCGCATCTGTCGCCGCTGCCGACGTCCCAATCCCAAGTATCGAGGAGCCTCGAGTCTTCGACGACGACGACATGCTGGACGTTACTGCCTACCCGGGGATTCCGCACTTCAGCTTTGACGACATCGCCTTGCAGGAACATCCGGCTCGTGGCAGAGCCTTCTCACCGCCAAAGACGCCAGCCCCTCGCGTCGTTCCGTCCTTGTCGCCCAAACGATTCCCGGACTGGTCTATTGATGCGAGCCTGAGTAGTATCGAGTCAAGCCCGGAGTGCGAATCCAGCCGCCCGTCTACTGCCAGGTCGACGCAGACTACGGCATCTTTATTTAGTCGGTACTCCCTGACATCTGAGGACTTCAGCCAATGCGCGAGTCCGGAAGATGAGCAGAGAGATCGCTTCCGGCCTACGCTACGCGTCGGAGATGTTGACAAGACCATCAAGGCTCCGACGCGTCCGACTGCGCTTAGGAAAGCGCCTTGGACCAGGGCTATGAGCCAGCATGTCTGGTCGACGTACACGATGTATCTACAAGACCCCAAAGTTACACCCTTTCGCATTGGCAGGAGCGGCATACCGCCCTCGGGAGTGTGCATGCGCGTCTCCCGAGAGGCCAAGAGGTCGTGGAAGGGGTCACGATCACAGGCTAAGACTGACAGCAAGAGCGGGAGCACGACGCCAACCGCTGAAGCGACAGCGCCCTATGTTGAGTGGCCACATACCTGCGCCGCCACGCGCGCTCACCTGAGAGAACTGTGCAAGGCAAACAGCGGGACGGCCGCTCGCAACCTTCGATACATGGCGCATAGCCCAACGCCGTTTGGAAAGACGGCGAGCCGCTTCTGGAATCGAAGATCCGCCCCTCTCCGGTCACCTTCCGTCTTCTCCGGAACTGACATGGCCATGTCCTTGACTGTCTGTACTTCGGACTCGATGCAGCCGCACGGGCCATTGGCTCGGCTCGCAGACTCACAGCCTGGACCGGCGGTGGAAGACTCTCAACAACCCTTTGCCACGCCCTCTCTCATCGATGACACGGCCCGGAAACAGGCACAGGCACGACTGGGATCCCCCTTCATTGCCAGAAGCTATGGGCCTAGCTCTTCCAACACCTTGGCAGACGGCTTGGGCGTAAGCGCAGAGGTGCAACGTCAAAGCCATACCGTCGGCACACGGCCGAGCCTTGGGTCGCCGCTGAGGCTCGACGAAAGCCGATCCAGCACCCAGAAGCGGCGGTCGAGGCAATCCGTCCTGGAGCCTCGCAAGTCAAAGCGGCCCAGTCTTGGTTCCGACTTTTGGACCGATCCCTCCGCGAGCAGCGACGACTCAACGGTGCCGTTCCCCGACTTCAGCGCCACCAGCTCGAATCCCCCTCGCGAGAACCTCCCTGTGCCCCGAACCAACGTCCTGCAAAGGTCTGAGGCATCCCGCCACTGCAGCTCGCTCTCTTGGGCTCCGGGCATGACCATTGATTCTCCGCAACTACCGCCAATGGTGGCTCCTCCCCGCCTGGGCTCACCGTTTGCTGGCAAGAGCCAGAGCTTCTCGTTCCCCAACCGACACTCGACCACTGCCGTGATTGACTTTGCGGCGGTCCGCCGGCCCTTTGCCACGGTGCATCAGTCCTTGGATAGCGCTGCCAGCTCTACGAAGCCGTCGCTCGCTAATCGTCTTGCTTATATCGACGAGAGGCTCAAGGACTTCCGCCGGCGAGACTTGCCCGAGCGGCGCTCTCACTCGCCATTCTAAAGATCACTCTCCTTTGTACATTGGATGCTTACATACAAACTCACGACCTCTGACGACTTTACGCACAACATCACCCCGCGCAACCCTGATGTACATCAGTATATGGAGCACGCCGGCACATGGTATATATAGCGGGCCTGGCGCCGCAAAACAGGCGCTTGCTTTGGCTGGCGCCTGCCCTACATATAGCTCCTCATCTCGCTTTTGTTTGCCCGCCCGCGGCATACGAAGGGCTCGATCTGCGACCAGATCTAGCAACGTCGACGACGGATGACGCTTTCACCTCGGTTTTATCTTCCGGCTCTTTCTTTTCCCGCTCCTCGATTTTCTTGTTCTACTTTTCATGGCGACGGGCTTCCTCGCGATTGGAGGAACCGCTCACGACTTTTGATGACTGAATGACGAATCATATGCAGACGAGGCGACAGGGCTGCCTTCGCGGTTGGGTCACTGCCCTGCAATCTTGCTCTTCGTCCACGACCCCCTCACTACCTTGCCGTCGTTGCTGTGCCTGAGCGGCATCGGCACGTTTCGGAAAAAACGCCTCGCGTTTGGTGGCTCATGTTTTTGGGGGGATGGGATAGCTTTGTTTTCTTTTTCATTGGACACGGGATGATGGAACGACACGAGGATAACGATGCATGTACATGTCAGCTGCTTGCAGAAGGAGCGCATAGAATTCATTGTCGCTCATGAATCATGATATACACACTTGGCGCGCCGTCGCTTTGAACAATCTCGCGAGTTGCGCATAACCTACAGTGACCTTTTACAGTGATTATACATTAGTTTCTATCTACACCTGTACCCTCTCCTTTGAGGGAGTTCCAACCCCCCTTCTGCTCGAGCCCTTTCCATGCTCTCGCGTTGATGTTCTTGCATCGTGGCGGCTCCATTGGCGATACGCCCAGGAGCCATGGGAGCCGGCAGAGCCTATGAGTTGTCCCCTCAATATTCAGCTGGCCGCCAGTGATGATTTAGCACCGTCTCGCCATTCGGGATGTTGGTGTTCTTCTGCGCTGACAGGGATATCCCCTTGGCCTCTGCCGCGCATGGGGAATGACAAACCTGCCGATGTGATCAACTGTGAGGGACATGACAGGTACGGAGGCGTGCTGCGCGCTCTCAACCCGAGATCCTGGAGAGATGCCGAGGGTAAGCGTGCTCAGGTTGACCTCGTGTCTGCGCGCGCCGGACGTGTAGTCGCAGTGCTGCTCAAGGAGGGCAGCGCCGTCGCGGTTCCCACGCGTGAGCCTTGAAGGAAGGGTTTCCAGTGGAGCCTTGCATATCCGAGCAAATTGCCTCATCCGTCAAATGTTCTGGAAATTGGCCGTACACCGGGCAAGGGCTTTCTCGTTACTACCTCTTTGCCCTCCTTAGAAAACAATGGTTGCGGCATTGGATTCAAGCTGCCCACGTGGGTCGTGGGCCAATGCGCTGTCTCTCGCAAGCTCGACTCTAGATCAGGCATCTTCTTGCTCCGACCTCTGTTGGTGGTATCATGCGGGCAGCGTCCTTCGCCGACAGCAGCTCGGTGTGAATGGAAGGAGCATTCTCGGAAGCCAAACATGCGCTGATCATTGCGCAGCTTGTTGGCCGATATGCGCAGTTGCGGGTTCTTAAACCGAACGTCATGGCCTGCCGACTTCATGTTGCGGACGTGAATGGCGTAGTCGGTAGCGAACTCGGGGAGCGCGTCAAATAGCGCTCGAAAACGTGCCGGGTCGGAGGTTGCAGAGTCCTGGGGGTGAAACTTGAGCGGTTGATTGGGGCCAACGGTGAGTGAGAAGGCGACCATGGCGACAGCCCAGCGGCGGATGCGAACAGACGGCAAAGCCTCGCATTGAGTGTACAGGTAGTGGATGAGGGTCGGGGGGACGTCCCAGTCGCACTTGAGGTAGAGGTCCTGGATGGCGTCCATGGCGAGATCTTGGAGTTTGAAGAGGTCGAGGTGGGAGGCGAAGAGATGGAGGCGAATGATGGCCCAGTGGACTTCTTGAGATGCCCGCTGGCTGGTCTCGTGGGCTGCCTGGACAGAATGATCCAGGAAGCGGCGAAAGGACGACGGCGCGTGAACCCATTCGACAAAGAGGGCAAACATTGTGGACGACTCCCCGGGCAGCCACAGACTAATGGGCTTTGCTTGCGAAGCATCTTCGAGGCGATCACGAAAGAATGGAGAGACGCCGCACAGAAGCTTCCTGTTAACCTTGAAGCTTGCCTGCCTTGCGCCCACGAGCACCGTCGTCATGTCGGCCAAGGTTGACGGTGGTGTCGGCAACGATTTGTCGAGGCCGGCGCGGGACGAGGCATCGGCGGCCTGACGATGCGGCCGCGTCCGGTTGATGGGAGCCATTGTGACTGCCTGACGAATGCAGAGCAGGCACGGCGAGGATGGGAGGGAAAGCTCAGGTCCCAGAAAAGAGGAGCTTGAGAGGCGAGACTCGAGCCGACCAGGCGAACCGGTGGGACAAGCGAGAGGACTGCCGTCACTCGACGACCACGACGAGGGAGCAAGGCGCCGTTGGACCGGAGTCGGATTTTAATATCCTTGCTGCTCTCTTTCTCCCCATACCGCGCGGCTGACGGGCAAGCGAGCGAGGCGAAAAGCGGATGATCGACCAACGGCCGAAACGTCTCAAAACGTGCATCCGTCGACACAGAGCGAGAGCAGGCGCATAGGGATTGCAGTAGGCAGCTTCACCAGCGCTGGCCCGCAGATCCTGCGTGCACCAGGCGGACGAACCGGCCGTTTCGGTGCTAGTTTCACCACCGGAGAGCATCGACCAGGCCAGGAGAGCAGCAGAGAGAGCAGGACCCGAAGGCGCGCAAACCCTCGACGAGGTTGCGATGCCGTGACTTGACTCGAGGGTCGGATCGCCAATCAGGGTTCATCGACCAGGGGCCGGGGCGGGCGTTTCAACAAGGGCCGGCCCCTTGTCGATGATGTGAGCCCAGGCCAACAAGCCGGAGCCTAAACGGCTCCTCGTAATACGAGTAGGTCCTGGTGTGCCGTATCATCTCGCCTGAGGAGCGTTCCCGATCGGCAGCAAGACAGAATGCCATGTTCCGCCGGGCGCGCGCACTGCTCGCCATGCCTTATCGGCCTTGGGCTCTCGCCGCGATGCGATGCAACGCGGCAGCGGGCGCAGAGGGGGCTCCGATGCGGGTACGAGGAAGAAGCCGGGCGCGTCGCGCTGTGCGGCCTGATCGCTTATCGCGGGATACGTCTCTGTGACAGGACCAGGACCAGGACCAACTCGTGTCGTTGGTGGGCGATGGCTCGAGGTTGCTGGATGGGGGTTTGAAGGGGGCCCGCCAAGCGGGGTCTCTGTCGTTGCGGGAGCCAGATTCAAGGCCAAACAGGCTGCACGGGGTGGAGGCTTGAGCGGGTGAAACGTGCCTTGGCGAGGATCCCTGGCGAGGATCCTTGACTTTTGGTGGCATGGAAGGCATGGAACCTGTCCTGTGCCTGCCTGGTCCCGCCTCGCCGCGAGCCAAGCTCTTGTGTCTCCTCTCTTACGAACCACGTAATACCTTCGAGAACACTTGTACAAAGGGAAACACGAAGTGACCCAGCAATTTGGCACCGTTTTCATCTTCTTCATCTCCATTTTCATGCTTGTTCCCATCTCTGGCCCACGCCCTGCTCGGGTCTGCAACGTCAAAGCGCCCGGTCAACTACTCGAAGGCCCCCGTTAGCACCGTTTCCCCAACAGCCGCCATCTGACAGAGCCTCGTTTCATGCGCTGCACAATGAACAAGGCCTCCATGTCTGGCTAGGGCACTGACTGCGGCAAACGACAGGGTTTGACTGAGCATCGCAAGTGATAGTGGAGGCCTGGCCGGATTTCTCACGTGCATCAACTACAGGCAGCTGCGGAAGAACTTGCTCTCGTAGAGCTTTTCATACTATCTCGAGTCCGTACCAATGCACGCAGTGACGCCCGTTTTCGTCTACTGCTTCCATGCTCCCCATGCGCCAACAATGCCCATGGCCTAACTAGATGTCCGAGTAACCTGGTCTCGAAAGGTAGACACCACGGAACATGAGTTCCTTGTCTCAATAAGATGTGCGTTCCCGCCCATTTCCCCTAGCAATGTCAAGTAAATCGCCGTAGCAAAACCATCACCATCCTCGCCAAGACTCCATGCCCGACCTAGATACCCGTTCCATGGCCTAGTCATATATACGCCGCGCCCTTGCGAAATAGCATATGGACGAGATGCGCCCCATACGTGTTCAACACGCCAGTTCCGCTTCTACCCGGCCTTTCTTGAGGATAGCGCTTGTATTTTCTCAAGTCTTCTGTGCCGGAAGCTGAGCAGGTATATCGTCCGAGTCCGAGTCTGAGCCACTATCGTCGCTCCCACTGCTGTCATCTATCTGCATGGGGTCATCGGACGTGCCTCCGTGGACCGCTTTTGGCGGTTGCGCCACCTTCGCGATGCCTGGTGGTTTCGATGGCGTGAGCAGCTTTGTGTTGTCCACTTGCTCTGCTGTGCTTGGAACGCCCGTCAGCCCCGCACCGACGTCAACCCGGCCGCTTTCGGGGTAGATGGGTGTTTCTTGGGCTGACGAGGCTGCTTCGCGGGAGCCGGTGCGAGCCCGTTTCTGTGTCCGCTCAAGTTCCGCGGTATCGAAGCCGGAGCGACCGCCGGATGATCCCAGCAGGCGGGTTCGTTGCGCCTCAAGTTCCCCTGGGGTGCGTCTCGCTCTCAAGCGAATGCCGTACTTCTTGCGAGTGACGCTCTGCTTCGTGTTATAGCTGTTTTTCAGCCTCCCGAGCTCCTCCTCACGTTCTCCCGCTGGTAGCTTCATGGCCGCTTGCATCAGGCCTCCATATTTTTCCTCAGCTGCCTGCATATCGGCTTCAAATTTAAGCCGCTGCTCGTCTGTGAGATGCGCATATGGATCGCCTTGCGGTGTATTGGGTCCATATCTTGGAGGAGTGTACACGGGCGTTCGCCCCGTATACTCGGCCAAAATCTGCCGTGCAGTGGGCCGCGTTTGGGTTGGTGTTGGGACGCCGCCTACCATTTGCGGTAGACTGGCACGTCCGTCCGAGGAACTCGAAGGGGATTTCTCTTTTAGTTCGGCGAGCACCGCTTGTTCTGTGACCGCGTCGTAGTCACCGCAGACTTTGCTTTTCACATGGTAGATAAGGCCTCCAGTGCCGCTAAATCCGCATCCACAATGGGGGCAAACATCCTTGCCAACCCTCTCATACCTGAACGTTTTCTCACAGGCTCGCTTTGAAGAATGCTGCCAGACATTAGTCCTATCATCATCGCGGAGGGCAGTCGAGAGTAGGGGGCATTACGTAGTTAAAGGCGGCAAGGCCACTGCATGGGCGGCCACACCGGGAGCAGTGAACAATGCCATGTTGGCCGGGAGGGCCAGCTGTGGGTGGCGAGTCAGAATTACGCGTGTTACCCTGAACCCCGGGAGTTTGATATTGCGGCGGAATTGCCGGTCCTGCAGCGCCGTGTCGGGGTGGGATGGGCTGCGATGGGACGGTCAGGCCCGGCATGTGAAGAGAGGGGACAACGTGCTCGGTCCCGTTCGCCGTCTTCTCTTCAACAACATCCCGAACGTCGTACCCCAGGCGTTCAGCTCGCGCCAGGGCGTTGACAAGTGGCCGAGCTGGGATCGTTTCCAGCCGTCTAGCCATTCCTTTGTCGAGGAAATCATTGCTGGCTTTTGCGTAGATGCGGTCTGCCAACTCATCAAAGTCTTGTGTCCGCAGGTGCGCAATGACATGCTCCCTGGAAGATCGGATGACCTTTTGGCCAGCATCCCGTATTGCCTGATCAAGGGTTCCCTCGCTGGCGTGACTCAAAACCTTGGTTGCCTGATCGATGGTATTAGTACGATGATGAGAAGCGTGGGAAGAGGCACTCACAATAACCGAGAGGTGATGCTCGGACCCCAGAAGGCACTTGTCCCAGTGATCTTGGACAGCTCGACGAACCACCTCTGGCCTCGCCCGCCTGATGACATCTGTGAGCTCACGATACTCGGACGTCAGCTCGAGGCCAGCATGTTCACCCTCTGAAGAGCCGAACGAAGACGAATTCCCTTGGGCGGGCGCTTGGACTGGGGAAGGAGAGGAGGTTGTTCCAGGGAAAGGAGCACGCCCGAACTGCAGCGAAGGATGAGCCGGGACACCATTAGAAGCTCCAGGTGAAGGTCGGGAGTGGTTCGGCGGCATGCTTGGTCGTCCTGGAGCAGGGCCTTGAGAGTTGTCTCGCGATAGAGGCTGCATGGAAGAGCGGGCCGAAGACGGCCCAGCAGACGATGGTGGATGAGAGAATCGCGATTGCAGTTGAAGCGGCACCGCGAGTGGTCGATTTGAAGTTGGCTGTGCTGTTGCATTTAGCGCCGGCGCTCGCCAGGTTGCATGGTTGGGTCCCGGACTCGGCGAGGCCTCTGCAGCCCGTGGCAGGCTCGACCCGGGCCTGACCATCCCCATCCCCATCCCCAGCATCGGATCTGCGCTCATGACGGGGTGGAAGGCGCTGGGGGCGCGCTCGTCACGCATGGAAGGTCCTCGCTCTCAGCGCCGGCGCGAGGCAGGCGCGCCGTTGTCTGTGCACAAGCGCCGTGCAGCAGCCCTGGTCTGTGGCCTCGCGCCTGCAGAGGAACGTGGGGGCGGTAAGAGAGCGCGATGCGGTTGAGTGAGCATCTGAGCGCGTGCTGGGGCAGCGTAGCGCGTTCACCTGCGAAGTCACGCCACGGTGTGTTATAAGGAATTCGACGCAGGTGTGGTATGCCTTATTAGATAGCTCGTTTATTAGGCGCGTGTTCGCCTACCTTATCGAACGGCAAGGCAGCACGCTAGTGGTTAATCGTCGGCACTAGCCGTCAGTACAGAAATTATAAGTGCCTAGTGGATTTATGAGGCGCTAGTGCAACACATGGCTTAGGTTTCCTCTGTCTTCTCTATTTGCTCCTCTACGCCGTACCGAGCACATACATAGGCGAGCAGCGCCTCGACTCCGCAAGGTATCTACGCAACAACTCAAAATGAGCATCTGCAGCTCTTCAAGGGCTTAAGGTACCCGACTTGCCTCTCCCTACGGCGCAGAGCAGCCAGGTACGAGCTTTGGGGCCTGTCAACTGCACGGCGCCGGGTGCATGCAGAATGCTACTTTTGACCATTACAACACGATGAGAACCCGACATCGTTGCAACTATAGGATTGTCATATCAAAAAGTTGAGAACAGCTTGCGTGCGCTGTGCTGTCTTTTCCAGCCTTCACCATACCAATTGCAGCATATAATTCAAGGCAATCTCGCTATGGCGGCTATACTCTTGACAAGTCGGGCATCTCGTTCAATGTCCGGCTGACGACGGGAGAGAACAGGCTAACCTAATTGTAGCATCAAGAACGCCACCGAAGACCAAACCATCACTAAGCCCTTATCGTTTCCACGTGTAACACATAGCGTCCTCGTACAGAATCAGTCTGGCAGTAGGGCGTTCGGGTTACTCCCCGATGCATGCCACCATGAGCCTTTCGTAGTCGCCCGAGGTCTCACCCCTGATACGGCTGGCGAGACTCCTTCCATATTTCTGCTGATAAGCCCCCTTGACGTTGGCCAGCGTGTTCCGGTCCCAGTGGAATCGGACAACGCGGGAGACGAGAAGGTGGTCCTTGGTGCCCATGCCGGCCATGGACTCCTCGAGAAGTGTCGCCGCATGCATGTACTTGTCCACGGCGTGTCGCAGCTGGAAGAGGAGCGCATCCTCCATGTGTCCCGAGAACTCCTAATGACTGTTTAGCCAACGAGCGGCTCGTTAAGAAGGAGAGAGGGGGGAAGTATCGATCCACTCACCGATTTGATGACCTTTTCCAGGTCTCGGTTAAACTTCTGTTTATACGTGTGCGCGATGGCACGGATCTGGTTATCGTTTCTGCTGGTCAAGATACTGCACACCAATATCTCATCGGTACCCATCTTGCCCTCGGTTGCCTTGTAGATCTGCATAACATCGTCGTCAACTTGCTGCGGGACCACTGGCGCTGCATCCTCGGCCCGGTTGGCAGCCAGGACCATGAGGAAGTGGCGCTCTGTTTTCATGCTCAAGTCACCCTTGACTGTCTCCTCCAAGCTCTTGTGGTATGTCTGCCAGTAAGCACTCTTGATCGCCTTGATATCGGCGTTTGACCTCGAGAGCAGGATATCGTTGAGAACGACTTCCTTGGTGCCTGGGCCGGACATGGCTTCGAACAGGTTGTGGACGTCTGCCAGCAGTGGACCGCGTGCAAGCTGCACAAGACCGTACTCGAACCAGCTGCTGGTCTCACTCTTGATGTCCTTGATCAGATTGCGCTTGAAGTTCCGGTCAAAGGCGCTTCGGATGACCTCGATCTGGAGAGGATCCTTGTTGGACAGGACGCGAATCAGCGTCTTCTCGTCGGTTCCGAATCCCTTCATGGCACCTCGCAGCGCCTGGGCATCCGAGGAACCGTCCCACTGTATGATCTGTGGCGCTCCGTAGCCCAACGAGGGCGGCGTGGGCGGGACGGGAGGACCGTAATGCTGAGGCGGCGCTCCATACGGGGCCCCATGATGAGGCGGAGGCGCACCATACTGACCAGGGGGCGGCGGCGCCGGGGAGTGATGTCCGTAGTGCTGGGGAGGAGGAGCACCGTACTGCTGAGGCGGAGGAGCGCCGTACTGCTGAGGCGGAGGAGCGCCGTAGGGCTGAGGCGACGGAGCACCGTATGGCTGAGGCGATGGAGCGCCGTACGGCTGAGGCGGGGGCGGATGGTTTCCGTACGAGTATGGCGGTTGATACTGGCCAGGCTGCGGAGGCGGAGGCTGCTGGTAGTAGCCCCCTTGCTGCTGCGGGGGATACTGGCCCTGCGGGGGATACTGACCCTGGGGCGGGTACTGTCCGTGAGGAGGATGATGCATTGATGCTGGTTGTGGCCCTGAGGCGGTGGCTGCTCAGTGAGACACAAAATCTTCGTTGGTTCAGATCTGGAGGTGACGCGACCAAGGCAGGATGACCAGGGCCCTTCAGCTGACTGCGGTCGGCCTGCCGGTTGTTGGCCGTTCGGACTGTGGATCAACTGCACTTCGTTGGCGAATCGGCCGGCGGCGCCGTACGTCCGTGCGTTCTGGACCGTCCCGCCTGCATTTATGGAAGCAAGCTAAATACCCAAAGTTCCCGTGCCATCTGGCACCACGTCCACATGCGGATAGAGTAATCCGAGCAGGTATCCTTCTAACGAACGACGCGACTCCCTCTGGGTAGACTGATCATTCCTCTAACAGAACTTCTTCGGCAGCCTAGATGCAGCTGCCGCAGTGACGAGTTTACCAGAGTCAAGTCTCCTAACGAGCCAGGCTAGTCTCCAGGGAAGGGCTAAGATGGATGACGCGACGGGGCGGCGGTACTGACGGCTGCTGGTCCGTCTGGCTGCTGGTCTGTTGGTCCGTCCGCTTGTCTGTGCATTAGACTGCGTCGTTTACCAAACTGGGGGCAACGACGCGAACCCGCATGCCTTGGACCGTGCCGTCTGCATCCAAGGACTGAAGTAAATTAACCTGTAGTATCACATGTCTGCACATATTGCGTCCAGGTATATATAAAGCGGACCGGCCTGCCATTCAATGAACTGTCACCCCTTTCATTCTCGGCCTTAAATCTCCCTATCATATTCGGTATAACTACCCGGTCAAACACCAAGCATTCAATATGGTCAATATCGCCTACATCCCTCTAGCTATTCTAGCTGCTGCCGCCCCCGTCGCTGTTGCGGAGAACTGCCGACAAGGCTATATCTACTGCACGCTTAGTCTTCTGCAAAAAGGTAACAAAAATCTTGAGGTGATAAAAATCGTTTGCGGTATTTCTAACGATAGAGTAGGGAACTATTTGCATCAACTTGAAGTCTCTTTTAACGCCCATGGTATACCTATGTCAGACAGCGCTGGTGTTTGGAGGGCGATGTTTTATTGCAATGGCGGCGACAACGGCGATATCCAATATCTTTCGATGTGTCCCGGAAGATGCATAAATGGGGGCCCGGGTCAAAATGACTATTGTGAATAGAGAATAGCATCCTTGTAATAGTACTTCGTTACAAGAAAATGGACCGAAGAAGCAGAGGATTACCAAGGCTCTCGCAAACTAGGAGACATAACATGGAGCTCTGAATCCGCAAGCTCAGATGCTTCCTCATCTTCACCAGGATATTCATATGTTCGTTGATTCAGAATTGGACGTGACGGGTCAAGACAGCTGTTGGCCCGTCAGTTCGTTGCCGTTGGATTGTGGATCGAGCCATGCTTCGTTGGTAAATCGGAGAGCGAACGCCGTAAGTCCGCGAGTTCCGGGCCGTGCTATCTGCAGCGTAGGAGCAAGCTAGTTGCCGCGCCTATGCACGTGAATAAATATTCCCACTTTCGCGCCCATCTTTCCGACGAACCGACTCCATCTCAGAAGGCCGATTGTTTCTCCGAGCCACTAACCATTCCTGGCATAAATCTTTCTAGTCAGCCACAGTTGCAGCTGCTGCAGTGACTCAGCTCCCCGAGTCTCCAAGGAGTCAGGCCAGACTCTGCATTTAATAGTTAGCGAGGGGCCAAAATACATAGGTGGCGGGAAAAGGCCGAGGGATTGACGGCAGGTGGTCCGTCGAATGGTTGGTGTCTTGGCCCATTAGTCCGTCGGCTTGTTAGCTCATTCAACTGCGCCGAATAATACGAGTACCTTGGTTTTATATCCGGAGGGCAGTGGGATTAGACTTGCCATTTATAGGAGGGCATTGACACAAGTCGGCGATGGCCCTATTAGGCCATGTCGTCTGCGTTCAAGGACCGGAGGAAGCTAGGTATCACATGTCCACATATCTCACGGACACGGATATATAAAGCGAGTCTGCCTGCCCTTCCAACGACCTGACTCTCCTTACCTCTTCATCCTTCAATATTCTACTCAAGTACCAAGCATTCACCATGGTCAACTTCGCTTATATTCCTCTAGCTATTCTAGCTACTGCTGTCCCCCTCGCTGCTGCGAGTAACTGCCAACAAGGCTTAACCTACTGCTCGATGAAACTTCTCAGAATTGGTAATAAATCAAATCGATCATAGCTTCTCTTCGTCTAATAAAACAGCAGGGGATTATGCAAGCACAGTTGAGCAAGCTCTGAACGATGCTCATCAAGACATCACCTGGCAGAGTGCAGCTAATACCCTCTTTTATTGCCTTGCCAACGGAGAAATTAAGTTTGTTGCTGTCTGTCCGGGGACGTGCCGAGACGGGGCCAGTAATATAAATGACTACTGTGGTTAGGATTTACTCCGTAGTGTGAGAGAAATTAGCCTCCTTAGATGGGGGCCTGTGCTGATGTTGCTGCAGCGATTGTGCAGACCCCGGATCAAGGCAATGTACAGATAAAAAGGAAAGGGCTATCAAGGTCCTCTGAGTCCGCAAGCTCAGATGCTTCCTCTTGTTCACCAGATGCTCATGTGCTTCAGCATGTTCGACAAGTTCATCAAATTATGAGCCTTTCTATAGCCTGAAAATGTGGATCTTGATTCCCCTTCCACCCTGTTGAAACCTATGACCATCTTGCCTCTCGTCGTCATTGCGCATACTCCATACATGATGTGAGGGCGCTTTCTTTGAGGGGCATAGTCTTACATTTGCGCGCAGGCTTGTAGTTCTTGTATTGCTCAAGCTGCATGGGTTAGTCCACTGGTTTCACGGCCTACACGACGCGCGTTGCACCCGCCTTTGGTGTTGCTCTTCCGCCTGCAACTGGGTGACTTAGCCAGCTGGCATCACATGTGATGTGTTGGTTCATTTTTCAACTACGAGTGAGGTAGGTACTCCTTTGAGGCAAAACGGTAAGAGGAGTGGGAGGGAAGTGGCCAGCTATCTTGCTCGTTTGCTAAATTTCCGAGTGGAGTATGTGCTCTTTAATCACCAGCCAGTTCGCGACTGACCGCGGCGAGTGCATTCTCTCTGTCTACGGCGATTGAGGGCATCGGGGCATCGAGGCGCAGCGTGACGTAGCGAGGTATCGCGGACGGGTGCAAGATATCTGCCTATTGCCAGTTGCGGGTGACGGAGGCGCTCATTCGGTGGCTGGGAGACCCCCAAGAACCAGGCGGGGCCAGAAAGTGGCTGGCGGCGGGCTGGCGGGCTCGGCCACTCACGAGCTAAGGTACCCGTACCTTGTGCCCCGCGTTCCGCTGCGCCCTGGACGGTTCCTGCACGTGCCCCGGCCGGTCTAGCGGGCCGGCGCCACAGGCACCTGCCAAGGTAGCGTCCAACCTCCGGATATTGCCCAGCCCAGCCACCGATATATCGAACCGTTTGGCCCCCAGCCTAAGTCGCCGCTGCAAGAACAAAAAAAAAACCGCCATGGCACACAAATTGTTTGTTTCTCTCTTCTCCGTCATGAGAGCAAATTTTCCATCCCCTTTCCCGTCCATCAAGTGAGATATCTCATCGCGCGGGTTCCTTCCCCTCCCTCCGCGAGCATCCACCACAGCACATATACCTGCCGAGTCCGCTTACACCCCGCCGCCTGTTCAGCGTCGGCATCCTGACGCAACCGCATCGCCAAGATGCGCGGGCATATTTCCCTCGTTGCTGCCCTGTCAGCGTATCTCTCCGCCGCCGCGGCGCTTCCCCAGCCGGGGCTTCTGCCTCGCGCGGTTGCCGACGACGAGAGTAAGCCAATGTACTCAGTCGTGCCTCTGGAGCCAGGCGATGACCAGCCTGGAAACGGAGGTCAAGGAGGCGGCGGCCCTGGCACAACGGATGTCACAGTCGTAAAGACGGTGGTCAAGACTCAGGAGCCAGCCACGCAAATCATCACCAAGACGGCCGATCCTGTAACCGTCACCGAGTCGGTGCCTACGACCATTTCCGTCATCGACATCGGCGGCGATGTCACAGCCACCATTACCGTAACGCATACGGAGGCTCCAGCGAGTTCAGTGACCGAACAACATTTGTCGTCGACTGCGGCTTCATCGTCCCAGTCCGCAAGCTCCTCCGCCTCTGCACAGGTGACCACGGATACGACAACCACCATTACATCCACAACAAGCGTCCCTTTGGCGAAGAGCACATTCTCAACCATGCCCATCGCCACGACACCTAGCACGCTCAGCACTGTCTTGACGACGCTCACCACAAGCGACATGGTCACCGCTACGCCCAGCACATTCAGCACGATCACCACCACGCCACCGGTCTCGACATCGTCACGCACTTATGACGATGGCCAGTGGCATACGACCTATCCCCCATGGAACGGTACCTTGACCTACCGATATAAGCGGACATGATACCCCAGTGGCAAGGCGCTGATAACGGGGCCACAAGGCCAGAGTTCCCGTACAAACAACAAACAACAAACCCGAGCGAGCGAGCAGTTCTTGACAAATTATTTAAGGGAGATGGAGCATATGGGTCATATAGGCATCAGATGGCGCAAGGGGCGCAAGTCATTGCTATTTGTATCAAGGAGTTCGCCGCGCAGAGATTCAGGAATATCAGGTTGTGAAGACGAGACCGAGCAACCTACTTACCTTACTAGGTAGCTAGGTCCCCTGCAACGCAGACCAAGCGCTGGGACGCGTTGTCATTGTATTAATGACAGCTAATGATAATATACATGTTACGGTCCCATGATGACAGCAATTAGTATCTTGCCGAGCATGTGACGGGGAAGCAACGGCGCTCTGGCTCAACAATGCGTTGGCGGACCTGGTGTCGCCTCTGCCTCGACACACTTGTCCGATGGGGGCGAGAACATGCACGGAGAGCTAAGCCCCATTTGGCAGCGAATGCCACCACCAAAATTAGCCGCGTGCGTTCCCCTCGCAATGGCTGCCACCATCGTTGTGGTCGCCTTGCAACAGCTCAATGTAGCTGCAACCTGGAAGTCAGTAAATATTCGCCTACAGCTGGCTACTGCAGCTGTACCTAGCTGTAGCTATCCCTTCTAACACCTTCCGTGCCTAGGTAGGTAGGTATAGCCTACAGCTACAGTAGCCAGCTGTAGCTGCAGCCAGCGCCTCTAGCACCTTCTATGCCCATAACCGAACGCAGACGATTCCTCGAACCGATGCCACTACAAACCGAATCTCCGCGCTTGGGAGGCTGAAGAAATTAAAGGTGAGGGGCGGCAGCCACAGTCACAGGCGCCGCTAATAAGGTACGGAAGACCTGGACGAGGAATACAATGTTCCTTGCGTGACGAGATGAAGGAGAGCCTGCAGCAGTCTCAAATGGCTCTGTAGCAGCGACTATAGGCGTTCCAAGCATCACAACAAGCGTCACACAAGCTGTGGTTCTGTGGGCAGCCTCACAACAAGCGTCACAAGCCGTGCCTCTGTGGGCAACATCACAACAAGCGTCACAAGCCGTGCCTCTGTGGGTAACATCACAACAAGCGTCATAAGCCGTGCCTCTGTGGGTAACATCACAACAAGCGTCACAAGCCGCCCCTCTGTGGGCAACATCACAACAAGCAACACAAGCTATTTTATCGGGGTTGTGGTGCAGACCCCAGGTCAGACATTGAAGGACAGGAAAGCGCCGATGGACACTAGCGGGCCTAGACATGAAAGGATGGACGGAATTGGATGATCGAATAGTCGAGCATAGACTATGTTTTCATGTACAAGTCGATGTGCATCATGTTATCTAAGTAGTTGCTTGCCGATATCTCGTTAGTTTGACAACGAGGACACTAGGTACTTTCCAATGCTCCCTTCCACTTCCTGGAGGCCGCTTATGCCTCACACGCTCGTTACTATATGATCTTCATACTGGACCATGCCAGCATTATCCTGATTGCTACCACGAAAGGAGATTTTATTGTCTCTCTCATCAGCTGGCGCTCACCGACTGCCTCGTTGTAGATGTTTGAGGTGCCGATAAGCGATGTGGGTAGGCTCGACGACCCTACGAGTACAATGGTAAACTCACTCCAGTCTCACCGCCTCACTTCACCACTATCGTCATTCAGCCTACGACAATACTCCGTACCATGTGCCGTGATTGAGCAGAAATTTATTTCGTGCCGTTGCTTCTCTTCCCCCACGATAATTCTTCCGAGTAGCTACTTGGCTCGGATACGCCCAGCGGTACCTAGTTGGGCGTTCAGAGTCCAGCCAAATACCACGCCCAAGCCCCTGGCGATGCCCTCGATCTCCTGCAGACGCGGACAACACATCAGCCGCAGACAGCCACGGCGCCAGATTGCCAGGGACGGCCCCTCGCGGGCGCCGCTCCCCTTGGCTTCCCCGCCATCGAGCCGTGGTTGATTGGAGGGGTTTCCAATTGGGCGCCTCTGCGGGTGATGTGCCGACCCACCGGCGCTGGGCAGCAATTCACTCACTCGTCGGTCATTTGGCGGATATAAGTGCAGGCCTGGGACAGTCTCACTGGGGCAAAGTTGGATGCCTTCGTTGGGCCTGTCGATTCTCAGGGCAGTCCGAGGACTCTTGATCTTGACTACCGTTCGCCCGGGTCAAGTTATACGCCAGTTGTCGAGATATCGGAGCGCTACCGACGCCGCCATCTCCACAGCTCCGGCCGGTGCTCCGCCAAGATCGGCTCCGGCTGCCAACCCCACACTCTGTCGAAATGCGACTCTCAACCAAAGCGTCATCGCTCTCCTCAGCCTTGGCCATTTTCATCCTGATACCGATGTTCGCTTTCCCAGCATGGACTCAGACCAGCCTTGGCTCGATGCCGTCCGCAATGCCGCTCGGCAACGACATGGTTCGCCGGCAGCAGGCCCAGGGATCGGCGTGCTCCTCCGAAGGGCAGTGGAACTGCATGACCACTTCGTGGCAGAGGTGCGCCAGCGGTCGCTGGAGCGTCGTCATGGCCTGCGCCGCGGGTACGAGATGCACTCCTTCGGGACTGACGAATGACTTCAGAGTCGAGCCGGATGGCAGTACCACGGGTGCTGGCAACGGCGGCGGAAGCGGAGGGCTGATTCTCGTGCCGCGATGGTTTGTGGGGGTCCCTCTAATTTGCATCGCAACGCTTTTATAGCACGTTGCCTTCTTCTGAGAGTTCAATCACTTGACAAGAAATTCTGAGGAGGGCCAGTCTTTTAACTTAGTCACATGTTGACACCCAAATACAGAGTCGATAGAGGAAGTAAATTCGAGCGTATCTGGCAGTCGTATCCCCCGTCTTGCCCTACTTGCGGCCAGTGTGGTGATACATATTGGTGTTTGTTTTTCTCGGGGACTGTGATGGATTGATGGGATGGAGGGTAGCCGGACACTTGGAAGAGGTCCACGGGTCGTGTAAGCCGGAACTGCCCAGTCGTCCCGACACGGCAGCCGCATTTCGTCCATTCGTATCAGTGCACAAAAGACAACTCTTGACAATAAGATTCTGGACGAACAACTCATGACAATTAGATTCTGGACCCCAATATACTACCTCTCTTGGCCCACGAGAAATGGCTGTTTCGAAGGCTCGGGCCGGTTGCTGAACTTCAGGATACCCGGGGAGATATTGAAACGGGGAGTCCAGTCTTGGCCAACATGAACACAAGTCGCAGGACTGAGGCGCTACAGAAATTTTTGAGCTTGTATGTTGGCTCATGAGTTGCTTGTCCAATCGTCGGTTGCGCCAGCTGACTCGGCGCTGCAGTGCATCCTGAGCGTGTGGCAAAGGGATGGTGGCGGATGCATGGTCTAGGTGCCGGGCTCCGGATGCTGCCGACCATTGCCGGCATAAACGAAGAGCATGAGTGGGAGTCGGCCAACGACCAACATGCGTAACAAAAACACCATTCAGAACAACGGGGTACGATAGGATATAGCGTCGCCACCGAGTCCCGAAGAGTCTCTCATTAACCCAGTCTTCCCTGTGGACGATTGGGTCGCTTCCCCTCAGTGCCCTTGCACCGTATTGCTGGAGCTCCAACTGACAAATGGGCAGCCACGCGATGTCGACTTGTGGCTGCCGCATCATATAGCGTCCTCATCACACTGCGCCGGAGTCGCCATCTCGTTCTTTCTCTAGCCAACAAATCTGCCGCGCCGGCCCCCCTGCTCGTGCCGATGTGACTACTGACCATTTAAAGGCTTTGAGGCTGCACGGCAGCACGCATGCCCTGGTCGGACAACAGCACTGCATTGCGGCACTGTCTCTTTTCGGACACGCGGGGAAGCGGCGCGGAGTTTGCTCCCGCCTTGGTGGAGGTTGTCCGCCAAGTCACCAAGATTGGGCCATACGTCACTGTGAAGCGTCGAGTGACGGGGATGTGATATGTCAGGAACATTCGTCACCGAGGCAGCCTGCTGTGAGGGAGTTCATCGAAATCCTCGCGTTCTCTTCCGCCAGACTGTTGCTGCACACGAAGCATCCACACCAGTTCAAGGGAGTGCCTTTCTTAGGCGTAGAGTTGTCAGCAACATGTCATCTCCAAATGGTTCAATACTCGTCACTGGGGCCAACGGCGGCCTCGGCTCGGCAATCGTTGCCAATATCCTCAAGACCCCGCATCTGGCATCAAGCTACATGGGGCTTTACACCGTCCGCAAGGTAGCCGCGGCGTCTCAGCTCCAGGCTGTCCTCAAGGAGAATCCGTCTGGACACGAGCATGAGACGCTGGAGATGGATCTGAGCTCGCTGGCGAGCGTCAAGGCGACGGCGGTCAGCATAAATCGCCGGGTAGCACAAGGAGCGCTGCCTCGAATCCGAGCTTTGATCCTCAATGCCGGGTACCAAGAGTACAATACTTTGGTCAGTAGTCTGCATCCAGGCCCAGATCTCGAATGTGAAACCTGACAACATGTCACCTTCAAGACCATGAGTGGCGATGGCTTCGATGTGACCTGGCAGGTCAATTTCCTGGCCAATTTCGTCTTGTCCCTCATGCTCCTGCAGAGCATGGACAAGGAAAAAGGCAGACTTCTCATAATAGGCAGCTGGTCGCACGAGTAGGTGACATGCTCATGAGATTGTCTTCCCCGGACAAAGGACTTATGCCTTTGCAGCTCCAAGGATGAAAGAAACGCCCTCGGGGGCAGTACCGTCTACAAGGATCCCAAATGGCAAAACTTGTTTCCGGGCCCGGAAGCGCTCGCCAAGGGCACGTGGAGCACTCCTCAGGACGACCCGGCCTGGCAGTCGGGTTTCCGCCGATATGGAGCGAGCAAGCTCTGTGCCGTGATGCTCATGTAAGTCGGCCTTTGTCACATCTTACTCAGCCCAGCGTCGACTGACTCGGCGGCAAGGCATGAACTGGGTGAGCGCATCGCTAAGGACCCAAACCTGTCCAACATTTCCGTACTTGGCCTCGACCCTGGTGGTATGCCCTCGGACCTCTGCCGTAGAGGCTCATTCATGACGGCAACTCTTACCATGAAAATGTTTATGCCCCTTATCGCGCCGCTCATGGTCAGGCTGGATCCGAACGGAGTCGTGCGGCCAATGTGGAAGAGCGCCGCAGACGTCATCCGTACCTGCTTCGATCTTGAGGCGCCTCGCGGTCAGGCGCTGTACCTTAACGGAACGCAAGAATTGGAGACGGCGGAGGATGCACAGGACGAGAAGAAGAGAAAGATGCTGTGGGCCTACGGACTGAAGGCTGCTGGTATCGAGCCTGGCGACACTGCCCTGGAGGCGTGGCGGTGATTATCTTGTTCACAGTCGTGTCCTGTGCGAGTCGCGACGTTGCCGAGAGCGAGACGATACCTACTTTAGGCATGGCTATTCCGTACTCGTTCATGTTATGGAGTATTCTTAGTCTTCTAATACTGGCCAATGAATTTCCCGCGGCGGGCTCTACTAGGAAACTCTGCTCCGCCATGCGTTTTGACGTCAGCCAATTTGGTCGTCAGATAATTCGACTGGGCAGGTCCTCTCTTTGGGCTGCTCCACAAACGTCTCACCCGCTTCATATAACTATAACATAAGGCTTACTGTACCTCAAACGGAAGGAAAGTACTCGTACGAGCAGCTGGCTACTCAAGCTTTGTCAAGCGCCTCAGCTCCCCTTGGATGCCGAGGAACAGCAGGGGACCCGGAGCGTCCAACACTGACCAGATAATGCACAACATGGTGCGTGAGGCCCCGTAGACAAACCGCTGAGGCACTTGCCCAAAGCTGCTGAGATTGGCGAGGCTACCTAAGCTTAGTCGGCGCGTGCTGAGGCGGTCACAGCGCAGGCCGAGGAGTGGCATGTGGTGGGTGCAGCCGGGTGGTTTCTGGAGGCGCCCAGGGTCTGAAACAGACGCCGCTCAGGGGTGGGGGGCCAGCCGCAGGACCTGACGTTATCCTGCAGGCGATAGGAGACTGCGCAGTGGTAGACGCGACCCTGAAGTAATTTGAGCCACCGACGAAGGAGAAGAACCGCGCCCTGTGCAGGAGGTCAGACCTCTGGAGCTTCCGAGGCCCCTCGTGAATTGGCAAGCCAACGAACATGTGTCTGTGTTATTGCGGCCTTCTCGAGCACGTGAGGAACCACGAGAAACCATGACCTACCAAGATGCTTGGTCGATGAAACAAGCTTGGAGAAAGGCGGCAGGATGCACGAAGGCGCAACGGACGGCCACGACTGAAAGGAGGATTTTAGTCCGAGGAGCTTGGCTGCGGAGTTGGCCTCTTGATCTGTTCAGGTGCCTCCTGCGTCTCAACGCGGTGTGCTGTACTCGTACTCCGTAATTACGGAGTGCTCGTACGAGCAGTACCTTAATTAAGTGAAGGCTCTGTCGCTCACAGCAAGCTGAAAATAGAACAGGCCCAAGAGGCGCCTCGCCTAGGCCGTTGCGTCCTCGAACCATCCCTTTAGCTGTCGTAAGGCCACAAGTACCTCTTTTACAGGGGTTTTGGCCAACCAGATAGCGCGCAATCAGCGGTACATCATACTGTACCGAGATTTGCCTGGGATGGAGGTACTGACACACTGTCCAGCTACAGAGTACATACATCGTACCTCACACAAGTTGGCCCATGCTTCAAGTCATCCAAAGGTCGCGGGCGTTGGGTGGGGCGATTTTGTACTTGTGGCCTTACGACAGCTAAAGGGATGGCTGGCCGGTATTGCGGGGAGGCGCCGGCTGTTTTGGGAGCGAACGCAACGAAAAGAGCGTCCAGCGCGCGCCATGCAAACGCCCAGCCTGAAACCAACTCGGCACTCCAAGCGCGGCGGCTGCCCGTGAGCGCAGTCGGCGGCGAGGCTCGCGGTTGGCTGTCGCTGGCCGCCACGGGCTCAAGTGCTCGAGACGACGCGGCCGTCCCACCTCGTCCACTGGCTTGACCGCGGTTGTCCAGTGCTGGAGGCGCGACCGCAGCTGCTCCTTTCAAAAAATCAGGACGAACGCGCACCTACCCCTGCGGACGCCGTCTGTGCGAGCCGTTTGTTGCCAGCTCCGTAGGGGTGGCTTGGGTGGCTGTAGGGGTGCCTGGCTGGACGGCGATCAAGAGCGGCTCGTTGCGGGCGAAGGTCGAGACGCCGAGGCGATCAGAGACGGGAACGAAAGAATGGGCTGCAGGTCGACATCGATGAAGGACGCGGGACGTCGAGATACAATTACCGGGGGGCATCCGTCTTCCCTTTCCCTGTTTGCCGGACCGTGGACAGCTCTCCTTTGCTTCTTGAAGCACTCCGCATCTCTCGACGACACCACAACGAGGTGCTGCGACGAGGTGCTGCGACTCACTGCACCGCCCCTTCCTCGCTGTTCATCTCATCCTCAGCTGCCTGTCCCGTCAACGACAAGGGCGCACCTGCTACGAATACGGGATACCGGCTTCGCCTGCCTACCTATAGCTGCCCAGGCAATGCTATAGCGAGCGCCATTCAACGACGACACGCCTGGGAGCGCCTCACCCGCACCTCATCGTGCTCGCTCTCCGTCTCACGCTCCCTTCACCACTGGTTGCCTTCTAGCTTCTTGGGCGTAGTAGCGAGCCGTGCTGGAAGGGTTTGCCCAAACCAACCCACTGCCCCTATCCGAGGCCACGGCTGGCCCCGTGCCCTCACAACGAGGCATCCGCATCTGCCTGGGGTGGTACGTGCACGAGCGTTGCGCCAGTCTTCCAGAAGACCGACAGTCCACCGCATCCCGCCGTTTCAAGCCCGGCGCATTCCTCGCCCACCATGTGGGACCGCCTGAGAACAACACCAACCGCGCCGTCGGGCACCTCCACAACCAACACCACCACAGCCACTGGCCATTTCCTCCGGGTTCCTTCGACGCGGTCCCGCGCCGGCCTTCAAAAGCAACGACTCGCCCGTGGCCGCAGCAGGCACATCTGGCACGACGACCTCGACGAGCCCCTCGACGCCCTGGGCATTTCCTACGCCCCCTACCGCTACGAGATACGCAGGGGCAAGCTGGTGCCGCAGGTCGCGCACGTTGACGTGTAAGTGCCGGGAGCGACGATTCCATTCCTGCGAACGCGCATGACAGCCAACCAACCACGCCTGCCGGCAGCTGCAGCTGGCCCCGACACGACGTCAGCCTGTTTCGGCCGCCAGCTGGAGTTGCCGAGTGGGCGTGGACTCCCTCATCCCTTCAGCGCGCTGTGGCGTCATTGGCGCAGGCCCCAGGCAGATTTCGGGGCGCAGGCATCGTGACCTCTGATAGTGTTGCCCGTTATAGCAACAGCCATCGACGCGGAGCCTCGTATGACGCCTGCTGGCCCTGCCACGATGCCCAAGTCGTCGCCGCTGCTCCTCGAGTCCGCCGTGCTCCGGCCCCCTTGCATTGTGCACGGATCAAGCGCGCTGACTTCTTCCAACTGATCCAGCTCTCTCCCATCTCACCACGACATCATCGCCACTCCTCGCGAACCGCCTCCTAAAAACCCTCGAAGGCGAACGAAGCAGCAGCCGCATCAGCGGCTCCAGCACTCCAGCTCGGGCTGGCGTCCCACGTCGTCAGTCTACGACGAGAGCGACGCCGGCCACGCCAGCGACAAGGACGACGCAGAAGAGTCGCAGCTCAAGCTGGCATCAGCTGACATGTACGGGCACGCAGCGGACGCGCAAATCTCCCCGCCGAGCTCGCCGGACTCTGGAGGTTTCCGAGACGGGTGAGTGGCGTCTGGTGACGCTTTAATTA
This sequence comes from Tolypocladium tropicale, assembly GCA_024340005.1. NCBI lineage: Eukaryota > Fungi > Ascomycota > Sordariomycetes > Hypocreales > Ophiocordycipitaceae > Tolypocladium > Tolypocladium tropicale. The sequence continues at coordinate 101,052 of JALHBU010000392.1, read as the reverse complement.
CCTTGTGTCGTTGGGGGCGGGAACGCAAATGGTCAACCGCCGCTTCGATCGTCCGCCCCCAACAGCGCAAGTGACAGTTGCAAACTTGGACTGGGGCTAACGACGTATTTCTTGCGCAGACGCACGGCCGGAGATGTCTCGCCTATCGATGATGAATCGGATCTGGCCCAGGAGGAGATGATGCGGAGCTCCCGACAATCGTCACAGCCCGCAGCTTACCGTGAAGACCACAGACGCAACCTCCCGACGATGCGATCCGACCGTCGCGGGTCACGAGGTGCAGGTGCGCCAGTAGCCCCTCAGATGCGAGGGCCCATGTCCAACGATGTGTCACGCATGCGACAGATTCACCCTGGCCAGCGACCTGTTCAGGCTGCGGAGATGCGATGGAACACCGCTTCTGGCTACCAAGCCTCACGCCCGGCACCTGGCGATGCATCAGCCTTTGGCTCAACCACGACAATCACAGGACCCCAGCTTGGTCGCCGCAGCACCCCGTCTCCCTCGTTTGGCCAGCGTGTTCGAATGATGGGTAGAAATCGGCCAGAGCCAGTCGACAGTCGACCGCCCTGGCAGGGCGCCAGCGGGCGCTCCAAGCTTGTCCCGCCAGTTCGCGACGATGTAAATGTCGCACCCCTCAACCTTCCGCGCAAAAGCAGCAAACGGGCAGGTCGAGGTGAGCTCGGAGGTCCGCCTTCAACGATGAGGCCGTCTGGTGCTGAAACATCCAACGCCGTGGGCGCCACGCGACGACCTCCACCCCTGACACCAAACCAAGAGGCCAGTGGAAAGGCTGCCATGGTCTCCTCACCCCCTTCGCCGCCTCCGACGCAGCCCGGAGCGGGGGCGCAGGCATATCCCAGCCCTCCCGACTTTGACCTCCTTCCCCCGTCGCCCCCGCCTGCCGATGCTCCATCCACTGGAAACTCTCCAACAACGACCTCGCCTCATCCCGACGCGTTGCCAAAGCAGGCGGCCAAGGTCATCAAGAGGAAGCCACCGCCCTCTACCAACCCGAGCCCGACCACGCCGGCCAATCCTTCGGTGACTTCTAATCCTGTCCAGTCTCGCCTTGCACCGAGCAGCGCGTTGCCGCAGCAGTCGGCTCCCCAGAGCGCGTGGGCACAGCCAGCGTCACGCTTTAGTGTCACGACTTATGCCACGTCTAATCCCGGCAGCCCTGCACAATCTACGGAAGATTTTCGCTCTGACGTCCCGGTCCTGCCTCCGCTGCAAACCTCCGTGATGGACCGTAGGAGACCCGTCTCCGGAGCAATCGGCGGAAAAGCTTCCGAGGAACCTGTTGTCATATCGATGAGTAGCCCGTACTCGACACTCGACAAGGAGAAGCAGAATGCACTGCGTAACACAGAGCAAGCTGCGCGTAACCGAGTTGTCAGTGACGCCATTTCTGCGGACCGTCGATCCTCTATCCAATCGATGGCAAAGCCCCTTCCTCCTGCACCCCACGAGCTATCCTTGTCCGAGGATCGAGTTGCACACTTGAGCGCCCAGATACAGGGTCTTGCTCATCGTCGCATCAATATCAACAAGAGCATTCAGCAAATGACGGAGCTCATGCCAACAGATAACCTCTTGGCCAGCAGCCAGGTGCTGCGCAAGCGGGAAGCTGAAAAGCAAAAGGTGGAAATGCTGAAAGAAGAGCTGGCAGACGTGCAGCGGGAGGAGTACGACTTGGGACTGAAGCTACACCGAGCATACAAGCGATTGGACAAGGATGCGGAGTACGAGCCGACCACTCTGTGGGTAAGGAGGGTAACTGGCTAGACTCGACAACGCTTTCTTGTGACATGGCTGCTTCTCCCACCACAGCGCCTGGTGAGGGGCATCAAAGGCCAGTGTCCTTTCATGACTGATGATAGCATGCGAAATCGACTTGATCTCAAGAGGATGAAAGCCGCCGGTGGTCGTATTTGGGCGCGGCTTGTAAGCATACGTAGATAACGACAATATACAAAACAAGAATATATGTGCCCTGTGCCATTCAGTGCTATTGGGGATTCGATTAGGTTGAGTAAGAGCACCGCAGCTCTCATAGACTATGCCGAACATCACGCTAGAGTACTCTTGCACGGTCTTAGAGAAGACAAACCGAAGAAGCTGAAGCGCGTCCCTATCAAGGTGATATGATTCTGCCTCTTGTTCAACATCCATCCGCGCGATGGCACAATGAGTTATAGAAGGATTGCCACAAAAATGAAACATTGCGACCCCTAGACATCTTGCCAGACGGGAGTTCCCTTATGCCGCGGGACTATTGACTATAACGTTCCGCTGGGGATATTGGACGAGGTATTAGCTTTAGTGAAGGCTTTTAAAACGACGAAGATGTAATATAGTTTGCGCGATAATAAAATGTCTGAATAATCCAAAGTCATAATTTGCAGCAGCATTCCTATTGGTCTTGGTCTGCGATGTCTAGTTGACAGCTCTGGTCTCCCAACAGCTTTTGACATCTATTGAGGGCTGCAGTAGGCTCGAGTCATTATTCCAAGACAAGGCATTAAATTCTGAACGCGCCCTTCCTTCGGCTCCATATTCGCAGACAACGAACTGGCTTTCGAGAGTTGCAGCCTGGTTGTCAACTATCTGTAGGAAGACAGTGATCAAAGGACCTCTTCGCCCTCAAAAGCCAGAAAGATGAAAATCAAACATACTATAAATAGTTCATCAGGCGACAAAAAATAGCAAATAAAGGAGAGGAGATTATCCAAGCCAGAGAGCTGTGTTTTCGGTGTCGTCGTGAACCGAAGGGTGGTGGAGCATGCCGAGCAAGCCCGGGCTTCGGGGCCAAGCTGGCCGGCACGGTGTCGCATTGCCCAAGGACACGCCAACGATGCCCTGGTCAGATAGGGTCAAACAGCAACACTTCATTTGGAGGGATTTTGCTTGTTTATTACAGATGCGCTAGTGATGATATCTACAGAGAAGCCATGCCGCGCAGGTGAAGGCGCAGACGGGATGTATCCAAATCGACGTCCACTCACAACGGCCTCCTCTCTCATTTGGTGTTCAGCCAGGAAACCAGCACCTTGTGGAAGGCATCGGGGTCCGAGATCTGCGGCGCGTGCCCCAGGTTGGCAAACCGGTGCAGAGTACAGTTGGGGATCTGGCTGGCGACCAGAGGTCCCAGGACGTCGAAGTGACCCAGCGCGGCGGCGACGGCGGGCGGCGCCCACTGGGCACCGATGGCCGTCTTGTCCTTGTCGCCGACGATGAGCAGGGTGCGCGGCTTCAGGTCGCCGAAGTAGTGGGCGACGGGCGACGTCAGGACCATGTCGACGATCTGGGCCTGGTTCTTGATGTAGGCGTCGCGCTTGGAGCCGTAGTAGATGTTGACGAGCATCTTGACCCAGGTGTCATAGGCGGGCTTCCACTCGCCGACGTAGTAGACGGCCTGCTCGTAGCCGCGGATGCTGCCGTAGGTCGAGGCAGCCTCGGTGACGGCGTTGTCGTCGACGCTGATGTAGGGCACGCCCTTCTCGACGTAGTCCTCGAGGCCGACGGGGTCAACCATGACCATCTCGTCGATGCTCTCCGGGTACTGGAGGCCGAAGCGCGCCGTCATCATGCCGCCCATGGAGTGGCCGATGACGGTGACGTTGCCGACGCCCAGGGCGTTGAGCAGGCCGCGCGTGTTGTAGGCGAACTGGTTGAGGCTGAACTGGTAGGCCTCGGGCTTGGAGCTCTTGCAGAAGCCGACCTGGTCGGGGGCCACGACGCGGTAGCCGCGGCCGGCGAGGGTGCGGATCGTCGGCTCCCAGGTCGGGCCGCAGAAGTTCTTGCCGTGGAAGAGCACCGCCGTCTTGCCGTTGGGCCGGCACGTCGGCTTAATGTCCATGAATGCCATCTCCAGCTGCTGCAGCTGGCTGGTGAAGCGGAACACCTTGACGGGCCACGGGTAGGTGAAGTTGGAGCCGTTGAGCTCGTCAGGGAAGGGCCCGTTGTCGATGGTGCCCGTGGCCGCCAGCGCCGGGGCCGCCGCCGCCGCCATGCCGGCCGACACGAGGGCCGTGGCGAGGCCCGAGAGGAGCGAGAACTTCATGGCTGCGGATGAACGGGCGGGCGCGCGAGGGAGGAGGTGAATTGGCGCGCGGAGAGAGGACGCGGATGAGGACGCGGAGAGGAGGTTGAAGACACGAAGAGAGGCGGGCGCGGAGCATCGCCAACGGGCAACGCTCATAAATTACGTCCACAGCATGTGGTCCGGCGGCTTACACCTGACTGGTTCCCTCGAGTAACCGGCCACATGGGACGGCAGATTCGGCCGGCGTGGCTGCAGCGTCTGTGGGTTGCATTTATTCGACGTACATCTCATTACAGTCGCCGCCTGCCTCGGCGATCTGGCGCCGGGCTGGGCGGAAGTGTTGCGAGCACGATGCTTCCTAATCATTGCAGTCTAAGTCAGCCGTGCCTTTGATCCTGAAGCTGGCCAGCATACTACAACTGCCCCAAGCTCCAGCATTGGACACGATAATACAGGGACGCAATTGTTGAGAACATACTCCGTACTTTGTACTCCGTACAGACTACGTTGACGACCTAGTCCGCTTCCTATGCCCATCAATGCACCCGGTGCTAATTTCCGTATGCATGTCCTCGATGGTCCATCCCCACACGCCTGTGGTTGTGCCATAGCCAGGGGCCTGTCGACGTTCCCAAGCCCGCATGGGACGCATTGCGACGGGCCAGCAATGCTTCCATTTTGTTCTTCCACTTTGCGGGCAACTAGGTATTCGTATGCGTTCGGGACGCCCACCAATCTTCTTTTGGAAGAGTAAGTAACTGGCGTCGGCGTAGTTCAGACTCCGCTCAGACAAACCCGTGGAGGTACGATGGCACGGATGCCTCGGAGTATGTTAACCGCGCAACCATGCGGCAAACTCTCCTATTCCGGCCTCTTGGAGCGCAGAGCGAGCCACTTGGCGCCCTAGAAGCTCACTGGACGGGAAGCCAAGACAGTAGCCAAGAGAGAACCATGGCTTTGTGCAGTCGACGGATAGCTTGACCTCCACCAAACAAGGACGTGGGTTTCTGCTCAGTGGGGGCGCCCGTCTTCTCTAGCAGACTCCATCATGGAGACTAGGGACTACCCCTACGAGGACCTGCGAGTGAGAGTCCTTGCACATCATGCAGCTAGTACGGTGCAAGGCCAACTGGAGCGTGGCTGCAGAGCAACGAGTGGGGGACGGAGAGCGACGGCATCGGTCCGCCAGGCCGTGTTGTTGGTCCACGTCGTGACTTGTGAAGATCTTTGAACACGCACAGACTCGCAGCACGGCTCGAGAAGTTCAGAATCCGGGGGCCCGTCTTGCGAGTCGACAATGGTAACAAGCTTCTAGTTGCCGCCCTGGCCCGCCCGTTATGCTTTGCGCCACCCCGCGTGGCACCAGCCTTTCGGCCTGGAGGCTTTGCTCAGCAACGGGTTCCCGTAGATACTCAATGGGGCTCCTCAGAAGGAGAACCAAGCCCACGTTGTCAGCACTTGCCATGGTTCTGCTAATTCTGGTTGCGGTCCTGGTCCTGGTCGTGGGCTTCTCGATTCCATCCAAGCCGCTGGGACCGACGGCAGAGAGCCCTCCCTTCATTTGCGCGCCGCTCGCCCACGACGGGCTGCAGGGCGGGCAACCCTGCTCTTCTCTCTTCTTCAACGGCTCATGGCTTCCCGCCGCCCCTCTGCCTGGACAAAAGGGCCCCCAGCGGGCGGCACCGTGCTCGTATGGCATTTCGCTTGCGACACCACGCTATCGCGGTGATTCGGCCCGCAAAGCAGCGACGCAAGACTGCCCTACTCCTATGCAGAAGGAGAGAAACGGCAGAGCCCCCACGGCTCGCCGGCTGGCAACGCCTGCAGCGCCGGCTGCCTCTCTGGGCTTCGACTGTGCAGGGGTCCGGCCGCGATGGCACCATCGACGGGGCGAGCAGCTGGAGTGGGATACCTAGTGGTGACCCGGCCTGTCGAATCGGACAAGGGCGTTACGGTGGACCCAGAAGCTCAACCCTTCGAACGCAGGTGGAGAGCCAGACCCTGCAAGAGTGTGCCTGGGCCCGAGCAGCTGGGTGGCCGTCGTCGCGACATTGGCGCCTGCGAGCGCAGCTCTGATGTTTGACGCCATGCCATCAACAAATGCCTCGCAGGCGCTGCCCCGGCCTCGAGTTTCCAGGGGAAGCGAGATGTGTCCCGACGCTTGCGTCGGGGGTCATGGTGGAGTGTGAGCCAACGTCAAGGCTCCTCCTGTCGGGGGCTCGAGGGGGGCGCATGCCTCGTCGCTATCTCCTCTTACAGGATCATGGCTAGCGCTGCTCGCTGGGCTGATGGCGGTACGTGAAGACGACGAGCGAAGTCGGCAAGTTGAAGATGGTCGCGAGGCGTCGGCGACTGTCCTGGGGGCAGCCTGGCTGATGTCCTGAAGGTGTTCAGGAGCGACTGCCGAGGCCTCGATGGCAGCACGCCACGGAGGCGCACCCATGCCTCATCAGACTATGCCTCATCAACCCAGGCGCCTAAACACAATCTGGTTCCAAGGTGTCTCTTGGCATCGGCCAAGTTGTGTGTTCTTGGAGATGTGCGCCGGGCTGTAAGCGAGATGCACGATGCAACACCCCGCGTCCATCACGTTTGGGCCATCACCTGGCTGACGACCTTGGAGCTTCGATCGAATCGACGCTGAGCTCAGCCCTGCAGGTAAGCATCCATCTCGTCAATCTCTCGAACCCAGTCTTTGTACGACCGCTCGTGCGGCGAATCTCGCCTCCTTCCGCACTCGCGCAATGTGCTGTAAGCCAACACGGCACCCCGGCGGCTCAGCCCAGTGGATACGAACGATGACGAGTACGCCGTACTCGCACTGAAACCAATACACAAATGAGCCAGCCGTCAGCAACATGTCCGGCCCAGATACGGACCGGGGTCCTTGGGCCTGCCTCGTCTCCGCTGCCATGCCGCATCTGGCTCGTCTGCAGATGCGGTTTGACTGTCGTGGCGCCTCACCCCCCGGACACCAGGGAATTCGTAGCTCCATCGGATTCGGCTGAGCAGCTTCAGCTCCAAAGGCTCCCAGTCGCCTCTCCGCGAGGCCCATGTCCGGGCACGACTCGTTTCGCCGCCCGGCCCTGTCCAGCCCCGACGCAAGAACGCCTCTCGCGTCTCGAAAGTAACAGGACGACTTATAGGATGGGCTGCTGTGCCTCACTCGCCAGTGACAAGAGTGGCCAGCCACACACACCCCAGCCTACCTTAGTTCCTGCGTACCAGACATGCGAGCACGGGAAACCACTAAGGTAGTAAACTGGCCGGGGCATCCGCCCGTGCCTCGCCTCGCCTGTTCCTATCTTGGCTTGCATGACCAGGTGCATGCTCGCGGCTGCTTCTGCATATTGTCAAACCCACTTGACAAGTCTGGCTGCCACACACGGGCACACCTCCCGAGCCGCCTGCTGAAGAGTGCCGCCCGCTGCAACCACACTTGTCTGTGCCTTGCATGCGACGCGGAAGGCTGCAACTGCCAAGCAACAAATACAGTCTGTTCGCCAGAACCTCTGCCGCCATCTACTCCGCGATATGACTCGATGAGGGGAGGGGAAATCGTTCTTTCAGCAGTCTTCGAGGCGACCTCCTCCGTATAAGTGCGTCACAGCGTTGCCGAACTTCACGCTCCTGGCTCCACCACCAAGCAGGACTGTTCGAAAAACAAGCAGAACCATCGGCCGGTCTTTGGAAACGCTCAGCAACATTCCACGACATTTCTTATGCCAAAATGTATCCCGGCAACAAACCCGGGGAAAGCAATGCGGATCTAGTTCGGATCCCTTGCATCGTCTTCTTTGCCGTTACGCCCATTTTCCTCGTCATTCGAGTATGGAATCGGATATCACGAAGGACCGGGCTTGGATGGGATGACTACACCATCTTGGTGTCGTTTGTACGTTTGGCCTTCTACCCTCGCTCTGTTAGTGCTTGCCCTCGTGCTTGGGTTCACTAACACCATTGTCTACAAGGCCTGCACGCTTGCTGTGCAGATCCTCATGATGATCTCGTGCGACTACGGCTTCGGAAAGCACAGAGTTGATCTGTCCAAGGAAAACAAGATGATGGCACTCAAGGTAAGACTGAAGCACGCCTATCGACGTTGCCGGCTGGCCCTTCGACGCCGGCAGATCTACATCGCCGAGACTAACCCTTATTCCTCCTCTTCCAGCTCTTCTACGTCGCTCAAATCTTTTACAAGCTCACAATCAACCTGACCAAGTGTTCTATCTTGCTCTTGTATCTTCGCATCTTCGTTCAGAGGTGGTTCCGCATGTGCTGCTACACTCTCATGGGCTTCATCCTCGCCTTCACGACGGCTACCACCTGCGCCTCTATATGGCAGTGCACTCCCATCGAGGGCGTGTGGAACAAGATGATTCCCTCCACGTGCATCGACTTGACCAAGAACTGGTACGCTAATGCCGGTTTCTCGATCTCCACCGATATCTTGATCCTGTGCCTTCCAATGCAGCCCATCTGGACCAGCAAGCTGCCCGTCAATCAAAAGAGAGCACTGATGCTGGTCTTCGCCTTGGGTGGCTTGTAAGTCCTCAACCGTGTCTTCCACTTGCAACCGCGACTCTGGGCTAACCTAGGGCGTTCAGTGTCACCGTCACTTCCATTTTGCGAGCCACTACTCTCGACTTCTCCACCAAGAGCCCGGACATCACCTGTAAGATTCACTCCGTGGCTTCTCGCTCTCATCGTGACTGACGAGTGCCTAGATGATATTACCTCGACTCTCTGGACAATGATCGAAGAAAATGTGGCCATCATTTGTGCTTGCCTCCCCATGTGCCGCATGGTCCTCACCTGGATCTTTCCCAGCGCGTTCTCCAACGCCTCTTCCGCGGCCGGCGGCAACTCGGGCGGCCCGACCTATACGTTTGGTCAGGGGGGATCCGGCCATTCACGAAACAGGGACTGGAAGCCGTACTCGGGTCCGCCACAGACGGAGGGGTTGAACCACAGCATCGTGCAGCACAGCGACGACGCGAGCGAGGAGTTCATCCTGACAACGACCCCGAGTGTCGTTCCAGCCCATGACATGGACCACTCGATACGTAAAACGACGCAGTATGAGATTTCTTACGAGAGGGATCCGCACAGGAGGGTGTAAGGTCAGGGCGGTGTAAGGTGTATTTAAAAAGCGTCGAAGATCCTACGACAGAGCATCCCTCGGTTTCGTCACTAGGCCGGGTAACCATCTCGTTTCGGATGCATGAATTATATAAAGACAGATTTCCCAAGTTGATTGGAAATCAAATGCTTGTCATATGCTTACGGTTGTGGAACAAACTCCGACAAATCTGTGGCGTTCGGCATGAGAATGCCTCGATGGCCTTGTCAAGCGAGCCCGCATCATGACATACCAAGTCGCCCATATGTAGCTTCATTATTTGACAGTGTCTATGTACATGGCTATAGTTACATGTGAATTTGCAAAAGTCAAAGCTTAGCCCATACCGTCCATAAACTCCACACGGTCGAGGAGCATCTGCCGGTACCCCATGTACTCCTTCAAGCCCTCCCACTCAGCCCCCGTCTCTTCGCCATGCCTCCATGGCTCCTTGAAACCCCAGGCGCAGGCAACCTTGTCCAGCGCTGCCCTCTCATCCTCCCTCAGCCACCGATATCGCAGCGGTGTGCCAGGCGTCCACGTGACACGCCTCATCTGGTCCTTGTTGCTCAGCTTGGCAATCAGGCCCAGCGAGCCCACGACGAAGAAGTAGCCAGAGATACCGGCGACGCCGATGCCCGTGGCCGTGGTGACGTCCATGGTGTTCTGCCAGTAGGCCGCATAAGCGGTGGAGAGCCCAAAGATGCCAAAAGGAAGGGTAGCAAGACCAATGGCTGGGGCGGTGGCATGCTTGAGCAGCTTCTGGCGCTTAAAAGCAGGCACACAGTACGAGGCCTCGATGATGCCGAGCGCAGAGTCCAGTGCCTTGGCCTCGATGGCAGTCTGCAACGCCAAGCCCGCGACGCCCACCTCGATGGCCTTTGACGCCGCGTTGGGATTTTGTGCCACGTATTGTATTTGGCCATCCTTGACCACCGGCTTCGGCTTGGTTGCATACAGCTCGAGCACAGACGGCAACGATTCGGGCCGTCCCAGCTGTGCCTGGGTCTGCACATAGAGCTCCAGAAACTCGGGGGTCATCTCGACATTCGGATGCGTGATGATTGTGTAGGCTGACAGCGAGATTCTGTTAATCGCGTCCTGCAGCTTCGCATCTATCGGCAGTCGCGCGCCAGTTCGTTCGGCTCCCAGGGTTACCAGCTTCGAGGCCGAGGCTTTGGACTGCGCCTCTGCCCGTTTCAATTGGGGGTGCAGTGCCGCGGCAGCACGCAGGCATGACTGAAGCGCAGCGGTCGTAAGTTGGTGCGCTGGAATACCGTCGACCGAGAGGAACTTCCTCCGGCTGTCTTCTGCCACGTTGGCCAGCTCATGCGGGTCGGATATCTGCTGCGGCGTGGATGGAACGGCCACTCGTCTTGCGGCTGCCTCAGACTCAGCAGACGCGCTCGCCGCTGCTGTTGAAGACCATCTCGACGAGACGGGTCTCCAGACCAGAGACGAGAGCGGCCCACGGGCCTGTGTCGAGAGAGGCCGGTTGGCGAAGGGCTGCTTCGAGGCTTGCGCCTGCACCCGTACCAAGGCGCAAGAATCGCAGACGAAGCTGACCTGTCGGGGATTGGCGCGTCGCATCGTCGTGTCTGGTATCGCTGGGGCAATGTGGCCACTGCCGCAGCCTCGAGAGTGATGAGCGACGTCGTCGTTGAGACCCTGCTTGGGGCCAGTGCGGTGGAGGAAGAGGAATCAGAAAATGGGAGGCCCCGGCCTAGCGCAGGGATCGAGAGACTTCGGCGCGTCCCCACAGGGTCTTCGTCTCCAAGGCAGAGAGGGACTGGTCCTGCCGTGGCCTATGGCGACGCAGCGAGTCTTGAGCATCTCCAGCGAATTTATTTGAAGAGCGTTGAACGAATCTCTTTGCGTCCCTTCATAGATTCAACCCGTAGTTCTTGCGTGCTTTATGCCTACCTGGACAGCAGCCAGCCGGGCCCTGTACGGAGTAATTACGAGGCCCTTCTTCCGTGACTGTGGGGGCCTAGCGTGGGCAGCCGTGGCTCAGTGCGGCGGCGCATGGCTGATCCGCAACCTGTCGCGGATGACGAAACCACACGCAAGCTCCCACAAACGTCGAGCCTCGACATTCTCGTCTTCCACCAGTAACAGCACCAGGGCAACACCTGTTCTATATCACACGGATCGGCCCCCTGTGCTCATCCTGCGACGGACCCGAACCCAGAGCAGGCCGAAAGGAGCAGCGCGCTGTCGACTCCTTTGTCCCAGCGCTGCCTGACCTCTGAGCGACCGAGACCTCTCGACCTCGTCTCGATCGCCCAGGCACGCGACCTCGCGATATCTCGAACAGCTAGACATCACCATGCCGCCGCCTCCTCCCCCCCCTCCGCCACCACCACCTGGCGGAGGTGGCCCTCCTCCGCCGCCTCCCCCGCCCCCGGGAGGTGCTTTGCCCTCGCGTCCGCCGGCTGGAAAGGTTTGATCCAATCTCTGCTGCTCGTGAACCGAGTCTGTCGGCTGACAATGGCTTCAGAGTGCGCTTCTCGCCGATATTCACAAGGGGAAATCGTTAAAGAAGACCGTGACCAACGACCGCTCGGCGCCAGTCGTCGGCAAATCATCCTCGTCCTCGGGTCCTCCAGTCGGCGGCGCACCACCCGTACCAGGAGGCCTCGCGCCCCCGGTCCCCGGGAACCGTGCTAGGAGCAACAGTGACCAAGGCTCGGGACAGGCGGCAACGTCCGGCCTGGACTCTGCTCCCCAGCTCGGCGGCCTGTTCGCCGGAGGCATGCCCAAGCTCAAGAAGAGGGGAGGAGGTGTCGACACCGGCGCCACGGCGGATTCATCCTACCTGTCAGACCCTGGAGAATCTGGACGTTCAGCGCCGAAGCCCCCCGGATCCTCTGCGCCGAAGCCGCCGCCCGGGGCCGCGCCAGCTATCCCCGGACGTGGACCGCCGGTGCCTCCTCCCGGGGGGGCAAGCAACTTGCGGAAGACCAGCGGAATAGGAGGCTCAAAGGGACCTCCGCCACCCATAGGAAAGAAACCGCCTCCTCTTCCCACATCTCGCAAGCCGTCGACATCAACGCTGGCTGCGCCGCCCCCGCCACCTCCTCCGCCCGCACCCTCAACTCCTACTCCTTCAGCGCCGCCTCCCCCTCCACCGTCTGCCGCGCCGTCGCTGCCACCCTCGGCTCCTCCGCCGCCTCCATCGGCAGCACACTCGAGACCGCCTCCTTCGCCTGCTCCACGCTCGCAGCCTCCGCCGCCGCCGCCGCCACCTCCTCCCTCCAACCCAACGCCGTCTCTTGCTGCTCAGGCCGCCATTCGAGCAGCCGAACAGTCATCACCAAGCTCTGCACCGCCGCCGCCGCCTCCCCCTCCCCCCAATGTGGCTCCATCCCCGCCTACAGCAACCTCCCCTCCGCCGCCACCCCAATCACGACATCGTGGATCTTCCCTCCGCCAGTCGATGCTAGATCCGAGCTCATTCACACTGTCGGCTAACGGCTCCAAATCGCCTGGCCCGAGTCGTAATCCGTCTCACTCTCCAACACCTAGCCAAGGCGGTGGCCGTGTTATCATAAATGACGGTCGGTGGCACTTCAAGGACGAAAGTTTGTTTCCAAAACCGCGGGATTTTGTTGGGGGTCCCAAGAAATATCGGGCAGGTAGAGGAAGCAGCGTGCCGTTAGATCTGAGCGCTTTGTAGTTCACGGCACAAGGAGTGAGCATGGCGGGATTTGTTTGACAAGGGCATGGTCTGGAAGAGCACGGGGTGGTATGTCGTCTGTACTTTCTTGCAGGATTGCGAAGATTGATGCATCGCTGTTCTTGTATGGAAAGGGGCCCTTGCAGTGCAGTGGCCGTCTCCCGAAATTCAACTGGGGTGTGCAATCAATGCGCAGAACGCGTAGTATGTTACATTTGGGTTGAAATTTGCCCACGTATTGTTATACAAGTGAAAAGCTCGCTTAATCAAGCCATCACATGGACTTGAGGTAGTTGGCCTCCTTGATCTTGGCCTTCCTCTCCTTGCGCATGGCCTTCCTCAATTCTTCTCTCTTGTTCGCAGCCGCAATGTTCTCCTCAACGCTGCTACCCTCCTGGCCAGGCAGGTTGATCGACTGTTGCGGTAGGGGAATCTTGGGCGCCAGGGCCTCGAGATTACCTTCGGCCAGGAGCTTCGCTTCGAGAGCCTTTTGACGCTTGGCGGCCAGCTTTCGTTGCTTCTTGGACTTGGCTGTTGGGAGGTGAGGAAATCAGCAAACAGTTCGCAGATGAAGGCAGGTTATGTCGCGTGGCACGTACAGAATTCGTCTCCAGCATTCTCGTCAGCTGCGTCCGAGCTCTTCTTCATGACATCCAGGCACGACCACAACCATTCCGGATATTCTTCATCTTTCAAAGCCACAGGATCCTGCCCGCCCTTGGTGTAGTTCAAGCCGTTGAGGACCGTCCCTTCCTTGCAGATCGAGCGCGCCGGCGCAGCTTGTTTCGCGGCTTCGCCCGCCTCGGTAACTGGAGTGGACAGCTTCGGTTCGGCCGATCGTGACTGCGAAGCTGCGGTAAATTGCCGCACGAGGGGCATCTGCCTCCGAAAGACGGAGGCGCGGAGGCACCGTGTGCAGAGCATTGTGTCGGGCGATGAGGACGTTTGAGGATGGCTGATGGGAGACGAGGCTCCTGGGCGGACGTCGTAGAGAAATTTTGGGGGGCAGCACGAGTGCGGGCCAATGAGGTCGGTGGCAGCTCCGCGATTGTCAGCCTTGCGCGCGTGTCCCGCCGAGCCGCCATGCCCACCACGTCTGGGCTTGTCAAAATGCAGAGCAATTGGCCTCTCAAGATGGCATAATTGATGTCTGAAGTTCATTTTATTGCTTCCTGGTATATACACACTCGTACAGGATCCAAGTGATGCTCCCCATGCAGGGGACGCAACAACTGCTCGGGAACGTCTCGTCTGGATGCATGCCATTCCCGAGATTGTACAGCTGCCAAATCCTCAAAACCCGTCTAAACTGACATGCAAGGACTCGCGCATGGTTTCCATCATCAACCTTCCACCGCCCTACGAGGAGAATCGACCCTCGTTAAGCTTCGCAATCTTGTTGCTCGTGTGCACCTTGGCAGCCAGGTCGAGCTCCTCATCCTTCTGCTCGACGTAGTTTTGCTGCAGAAACTTGGTTCCCTTGATCTTGTTCGCTGCCATGAGTTGCAGGTATCGCTCTGCGCATGCTGTCAGTCTCGCTGCCAAAGTGCGGATGGACAGTGTTGCGACTAACCTCGCAGTTGGCCACAGTTCTCCAGGTGGTTGACACCCTCCCGCATGTAGCACTTGCCCAACTCCTCGCCCACAAGCCGGGTCATCATGGCACCCACCCATTGCTCGCGAATAATGGCATCCTCGGCGGCCTTGAAGGCTTTCGTGTCGTCGTAGTCAACGCCGTTGAAGGTGGGAGGAACCTTGGGCTTTTGGCTCTTGAAGGACTCGGACTCGGCGGTCGGCATGATGGGCGAATTGTTTGGGCCTCGAAGTTCTAGACCAGTCGCCGGCGTGCTCAGAAGCTGTCGGAAGTGAGGCGACAGGTTGGTCGACAAGGTATCCGGGGATGTGATATCGCTACGGATTCAACCACTCAAGCCGCAGAGCCATTGGGAAGAGTCCGTGCAGGCCTTATTTCTAAGGCCGGATTCTTGCGTGAGGCTGCTGCACCTTGGTGCGGTACGTACCGTCGGCCTCGCTCACCGCCCGGGGCCAACTCCACCTTTTGGCAGGAAGAAAAAAAAAATCCACGCCTTGCACCCAGCCTGCCGCGCGCCGCCCCAACCACCAGCATAAAACCTTTCCTAGGGTCCTGCTTTTCACTCCTTCTCTCAACTCCTACCATCCCCCCCTTTCAGCCCTTTTCGCACATACCTTCTTTCACCCCACAGTCAAAATGGCTAAGAGCAAGACCAAGGAGAGCAAGAAGGCTCAGCAGGCTGAGCCTGTCGCTGCCAAAGCTGCGGCCGTCGTCAAGTCTACCAAGGAGGTAGCCAAGTCTGCCGCCAAGAAGCTGGCTAAGGAGGAGCCCAAGAAGAAGAAGAAGGTTGTCGAGCCTGAGTCTTCTGACTCCTCTGAGGAGGAGGAGGATTCTGACTCCTCTGAGAGCGAGTCCGAGTCCGAGTCTGAGGCTGAGAAGAAGAGCACCAAGAAGGCCGCTGCTGCCGACTCGTCCGACTCTGAGTCTGAGTCTGAGTCTGACTCCGACTCTGACAGCGAGTCCGAGGAGGAGAAGACTGTCAAGAAGCCTGTTGCCAACGGCAAGGCTAAGGCCGCCGACTCTGACTCCGATTCCGACTCGGACTCCGACAGTGATTCTGAGGAGGAAGCGAAGCCCAAGACCAACGGCGCTGCCAAGGCTGCTGCCGCCGACTCTTCTGATTCTTCTGACTCGTCCGACTCCGATGAGGAGAAGCCTGTTAGTATCTCTTACGGCGCTACCATTCATACAAAGCTAATCCCCTTGCTAGAAGGATGAGTCTGACGACTCCGATGACTCCGACGAGTCTGCCTCCGAGGCTGAGGAGGCTGCTCCCGTTTCCAAGAAGCGCAAGGCTGACTCCGAGATTGATGCCGAGCCCAAGAAGGCCAAGACCGAGGATAACGCCGCTTCCACCCTGTTTGCGGGCAGCCTGAGCTGGGGCATTGACGACAACGCCCTGTACGAGGCCTTCAGCGAGTTTGAGGGTCTGGCCAGCGCTCGCGTTGTCACCGACAAGATGTCCGGCCGCAGCCGTGGCTTCGGCTACGTCGACTTCAACGACGCCGCCTCTGCCACGAAGGCTTACGAGGCCATGCAAGGCAAGGAGCTGGACGGCCGCGCCCTCAACCTCGACTACGCCAACGCGAAGCCTGCCGACCAGAACCCTCAGGCCCGTGCCGCCGATCGCGCCAAGAAGCACGGTGACTCTGTCAGCCCGGAGAGCGACACTCTCTTCGTGGGCAACCTGCCTTTCGATGTCGACCAGGATACCGTCCACCAGTTCTTCAGCCAGGTGCGCGAGCCTACCAGTGTTCGCCTGCCCACCGACCCGTGAGTTTTGCCTTTTCCTCTCGTCTCTTGGATGCTTTGGCGACTAAATCTAACGTGTTGAACAGTGACTCTGGTAACCTGAAGGGCTTCGGTTATGTCAGCTTTACTTCCATTGAGGATGCCAAGAGCGTCTTCCAGGAGCTCAATGGCACTTCCATTGGCTCCGGCAGAATGACGCGCAATGTTCGTCTCGACTTCGCCAGCGCCCGCCCTCCTCGTGAGGGAGGCGGCGGCTTCGGCGGTCGTGGCGGTGGCCGTGGCGGCTTTGGTGGACGTGGTGGTGGCCGTGGTGGTGGCCGTGGCCGTGGCGGATTTGGTGGCGACCGTGGTCGTGGCGGTGGCCGCGGCGGTTTCAGCCGAGGAGGCGGCTCGGCCTACTCGGGCTCGAAGATTTCTTTCGATTAAAGGAGGACCATTGAGGGCTGCGGGCGGGCTTTCCAACACAAAGTGGGCTTGGTGGGCTGTCGTTTTCAAAACAAGTTGAGGCTTCGTCTATGACGAGACTGTGGGCTTTGAGAAAGTCGCTTCCTCGTGGAGCGGCGATAGACCTGGGGGCTTTTTACACTTGGACCGTGGGCTCGTGGCATATCTCCTCTTCGAGGCGCTCGCCTCGTGAGATTTTGTTTGGCTTTTTGATTGTGGGTATGAGGCAAGCTTGGTCGCTTCGGCGACTACAATAATTTCCAGAGGGCTTCTGAGGGATTTGGCGGCTGATCATGGGAACGGTGTCCTCGCACAGCAACGTGCAGGGGCCGTCCCAAATGAACTCGTGCGAATACTTCTGAGGGACCTGGGGGCTATGCAATTGCAAATACTTGGATCGTTTGTGTGGTGCGGGAGTCGTCGAGATTCCCACGCCATGCCTTCCATCTTGGCTGTACCAATCTTGGCGTTTACTTGAAAGCTTGTAAAGGACTGGGTAAGTATTTGCCTTTGGCGCTCCCAAACGGCTTGTAGATACCGGCGTTTAGGAAGGAAAAGTAATACATTGATCGTCTAGAATGTGTCTTGTCTGCTTGGTGCAAAGTGTGCTGTTGTACATTCAGTGATGGCCCTGACCCACCGCATCCTCGTGGTCGAGGATGGTGGTAGGGAGCAAAGTGTGCGATCTTTGGACACTCAGTATAGGTGCCTGGGAGAAGGCTTAAAGGCAGGCGTCCTGTTTGGTTTCCCAGGCCGCCAAAGTATCTGTGCATAGCGGCGAGGCTTATCGACGAGTTGCATCTCTGAGCAGGTTTCATATAACCTCCCTAGGCATGGGCGTGGCGTTTTAGGTAATTAGCACCGGGTGTTGTTCTTCGCGGTGTACCAACATGGGGCGATGCTGCTCGGAGTAATAATGGTCTCCATGGTTGTACGAGTCACCTACCTACATATCGTGTATGCCGGCAAGTTGGAACTTGCTCGTATCCGCTCTTGCGCATAGGTACTCCGTACCTTAGGCTGAACTGCTGCGGTGAGCTAAGTCGCGGCGAGCGCGTGCGTGATTTCATCACAGGGCCACCGGACACGGCGCAAGTACCTCGAGGTCGCGCCACGGGCGGGAGACGCTTTGGCTGGCATAGCGACCTGGGCGAGCTGGTGCGCCTGCGAGTCGCAGCTGTCGCATGCCCGCATGCGAGAGAACACGCAGTCTTGCTGCTTTAGGCAAAACCCCACCTCAGCACCCATGACCGGCTCGTCCGTGGGTACCGCTACTTGCGCTTGCTGGCCTCACCGCCCTGCAGACGCGCGCGGGGATGGCACTGGGAGTCGGGGGCACAGTACCTTTGCCAGCTAAGCTGAGCCTCTCTACACTGTGCCAGCACGGCGTTTGAACAAACAAAGCAGTACAGTAGAGCACCGGTGCGCGTGACGCAATAACACTGTGTGTCCAGCCTAGATAAGTACAGCTACTTCGTTATCGCCATCAGCGGCGCGACGGACTGGCCCTCGTGCTCCTCGCCAGCCAGAGTGTGAAGCCATGGTCAGGCCCAACCTCAACAATACCCCTTCTACTCCGTACTCGCCTTCATACACCTACCGACCTGCCCTGAGACTCGCCTCAGCCGACGGTCCCTTGTCTTCCTTTCTCGTTTCTCGATTTCCCTTCGGTCGCGACCCAAAGTGCCGACTGCACAACAGCAAGGGGCTATCTCGTCCCCAGCTGTACTTCGCGATAAGGCGGGGTGCCGTCAACGTCACTACTGGCACTCGGACTACGCCTCAAGGACACGCTTCGACCAGGCTTTCTTCATCACTGCTATCATCGATACTGGAGGACGTCCTTTCATTCCTTGCACCATGGATAACCAAGGAGGCCAGATTAGACAGCAGTCGGCCAGTAGATCTCAACACGCTGCCGCGCGGTCGAGCCCAGGGCTGCCGCCACGGCGGCGGTTTGACGGTTCGTCTCTCACGTCACTGCACCGCGATCCCTGCCAACTAATCGACGCAGAATCATGGGTCGAGGTCTCTTCACAGCCGTCGTCGTCGTCGCTCTCTAGCATCGGCGACGAGATCGTTACGACTGGCCTACGGGTCGCAGGCCCCTATGGTCGCCGCCGCCGCTTGCCACCTTCGGCCAGATCGATACCACAGCAGAACGCAGCCGCCCATGCCGCAGGCACAAGTAGCCAAGAGGAGTATGCCGAGAGTGAGAGCGAGAGCGAGGATGATCCGCTCATGTCCAGTTCTGCGGAGAACGTGATGCCAGCGCGACAAGAAGCCGAATCCGACTCGGACTCGGACTCGGACGATGCCGATAACGCGACTGCTCTCGGCCGAGTGTCAGAACGGCCTGTTTTCCAGCCTCAGCCAAACGCATTCTCCCACCCGACATTCCAGGTTCCTCAACGAAGCCACTCTGCCACCAGCGCCATGCCTCGGCACCCTCACAGTGGGTTTACACGGCCCTCGTTTTCGCAACGCTCTCAGACACGAGTTCATCGCGGAGGCCCCAGCTTCATGTCACCATCAAGCGCTCGCGAAGATAATGATGCGGCGTTGCGGGCGTCTTTGACGACTCTGTTGTCGTGCGCCGCGGCAGCCAGGGGGCTTCCAAAGACAAAGGAAGGGGAAGAGGCACGGCGCATAGGAGGCAACGGTATTGGTCCCAGCAATCAGCCGATGGACCTACGGTTAGTTCCAGAGTCGGAGTTGATGGTGGACGACGGGCCAGCTCAGCCGGCACCTACGTCACCTCCCCGAGCGCGAGCGTCTCCGGCCAGGTCGCCGTCAAGAGCCGACAGCTCTGCCAGCGACAAAGCTAAGCGGGCTGTTTCAGCTGGGCGAAGCCCCCGTGCGACCAAGAAGAAGAAGACGGCGGCGGCGGCAGGCGTGGCGGACGACGCTCTGATCTCACCGACGCTTCTGACTTGGGCGGTCAGCGCTGGCGTCGTCGTCCTTGTGTCGGTCGTTGGGTTCGGTGCAGGCTATGTCATAGGCCGCGAGGTTGGCCGCCAAGAAGTGCTGTCAGCGAGCTTGGGCGGCGTGAATGATTCGACGCAGTGCGGGCGCGAAGTAATGCGATCGTCTGGAGGCGGCCTCCGGAGGCTACGATGGGGGGCTGTGGGCAGGAGCATCGTTGCCCAAGCATAAGTCTCTACGGTGTATTAGTTGAGGGCGTTAAGTCTCCGCGGTGGACAGACGGAAGTGTGGGTCCGCCGCGCCGAAGCAGGGGGGCCGAAGCACACGACAGCATCCGGAGGCGTTGGGTCTTAATGACTGGCCGGCATGTGGGCACGAGCTATCAAGACAAACTTGTCGGATGAAGCGGGGCAAAGCCGACGACGAGCATTTGGAACGAGAGGTTTGAGGATCTACGTAAGCCTTTGGGACTTGGATTTGGCGTTGGGGAAAGCTTTGAAATGTTTAATGAACACCTTACATAGCCTGCTAGGAATGAATGACAACGCTCTCGCGGAACCGAGTGTCTATGCTCTATTGACGCTTGACTGAAGCATGAGGTTGGCAGTGCTGGCGTCTGGCGAGGCTCATCTGGCTCAGTGCGTGCAAGTAATTAGGAGTAATATGCGGTTGGACGAGACTACGGGTCCACCCCGATCGGGTTCTTATTCGCTTTCAGGGTCCGTCGCGGAGTGGCATGATTATGCTCCCAGAAGGCCAGCAACGGACACGCCACGAGATGGCCTTGACCATCGGCGATCATCCGATAGGCAGCGCCGGCTGGCTGGAACGCTCCATCGGTCCATGTCTGCCAGCACCGCGGAGATGATTAGGAGCCTTGGACCCTTGGGCCGCGGTATGGCGAACTTTTCCCGCACCGCGAAACGCCTGCACGAGTACGAGAGTGCAGCGCGAACCCGAATACGAGCCGCGCTGCGCTGCGTCAGCGGCGGCGCCTGATTGGCCGCCCCCTGGCGGAAACGCCTGCGGCTCCCCACTGCGAGGGCGGTGGGCCCCCCTGGGACGGCAAAAGCGCAGAAGCCCCCAAATTGCTTTTTATCTGCCGTATCGTCGCCGTTCTTTTGCCCATCCCACCCGCCAGTCGACCACACGCGACGCTTCGCACTTCCTCGACGACGCCTTTGCTGCCTCCCATTGCCACGGCCGGCCCCAAGCAGACCGCATAGACAGCGCGCGTCAAGGCCATCACCTTCGCCATGGGCGTCCTCTCCAACGTCGCGAGCCACCCGCTCGCGCAGCAGTTCCAGACGCTCGGCCTGGGCTCGCAGGTGGCCGTCGCCCTGGGCGCCTTCATCGCCCTGTCCGTCGTCTTCAACATCGCCAGCCAGATCCTGTTCAAGAACCCCAATGAGCCGCCCCTGGTCTTCCACTGGTTCCCCATCATCGGCAGCACCGTCACCTACGGCATGGATCCGCCTGCCTTCTTCCGCAAGAACCGCGCGAAGGTTTGTTGCCCGTCCAATCGCCTCCCTGAGCCGCTCTCCCGGCCTGAGACTGACCATGGTTGCAGTTTGGTGACGTCTTCACCTTTGTCCTCCTCGGCAAGAAGACCACCGTCTGCGTTGGCCCGGCCGGAAACGACTTCATCCTCAACGGCAAGCTCAAGGACGTCAACGCCGAGGAGATCTACAGCGTCCTGACTACCCCTGTCTTCGGGCGCGACGTCGTTTACGACTGCCCCAACGCCAAGCTGATGGAGCAGAAGAAGGTAGGTGCCTTGCCTCTGCACGATAAGAAATTGGTTCGCTGACCGACCTCCGTCTCCCAGTTCATGAAGATCGCGCTCACGACCGAGGCCTTCCGATCCTACGTTCCCATCATCTCCAACGAGGTACAGTCCTACTTCAAGAAGGATGCCGACTTCAAGGGCAAATCCGGCGTCGTCGACATCCCCAAGAAGATGGCTGAGATCACCATCTTCACGGCCTCGCACGCGCTCCAGGGCAGCGCCGTTCGCAACAAGTTCGACACGTCCCTGGCTGCGCTCTACCACGACCTCGACATGGGCTTCACCCCCGTCAACTTCATGCTCCACTGGGCACCCCTTCCCTGGAACCGCAAGCGCGACCACGCGCAGCGGACCGTTGCCAAGATCTACATGGACACCATCAACGAGCGCCGGGCCGCCGGAGCCGCCGACCAGGAAAAGGACATCATGAAGCACCTCATGAACTCGACCTACAAGAACGGCACCCCCGTGCCTGACCACGAGGTTGCGCACATGATGATCGCTCTGCTCATGGCTGGCCAGCACTCTTCATCGTCGACCAGCTCCTGGATCATGCTTCGCCTGGCACAGAACCCTCAGATCGTCGAAGAGCTCTACCAGGAGCAGGTCAAGGCCCTAGGCGCTGACCTGCCGCCTCTGGCGTTCGAGGACCTCGCTAAGCTCCCGCTGAACCAGTCTATCGTCAAGGAGACGCTCCGCCTGCACGCCCCCATCCACTCCATCATGCGCGCAGTGAAGCAGCCCATGCCCGTCCCCGGCACCAAATACGTCATCCCCCCCACGCACACTCTGCTCGCCGCCCCCGGCGTCAGCGCAACCGACTCGACCTACTTCCCCAAGCCCGACTTGTGGGACCCTCACCGCTGGGAGGCGGACTCCGTCAACGCGCCCAAGATTGCCCAGGCCGCCGCCGACGAGGAGAAGGTTGACTACGGTTACGGCCTGGTCAGCAAGGGCGCGGCCTCGCCGTATCTGCCATTCGGCGCAGGTCGCCACCGATGCATTGGCGAGCACTTCGCCAACGTCCAGCTGCAGACCATCACGGCCGAGGTTGTGCGCCTGTTCAAGCTGAGCAACGTGGATGGAGGCAACAGCCTGATCGGCACCGACTACGCTTCGCTGTTCTCGCGGCCATTGGAGCCTGCCAACATCCGCTGGGAGAGGAGAGATTAGATTTGATAGAAAGACGGGAGAAGGGCACGGTTGCTCGGGGCAGCCACTGTATATACGGATCATACGTCGGAGTTTTGAGTCCTGGGATGGACGGTTCATGGAGCAGCAGCCCACGCGACACCATGACCCCAATAATAATAATAATACGAATAGAATTCTGACTAGCATGAGTATCGCCATCACTGATGTATATGCTTTTGTCCCATGGCGCAGCTGTGATTCGTTCCAACGGGCAACGAGGGCCGGTTCAACTGCTCCCGTGTGGCGGGGGGTTGAGACATCCATAAACGTCAGTGCGGGCGCGGGTGAGGCGGCATCCGGAGCCGCAAGCCTTCGACAACACACAACGCGCGGCGAGCACACGCGTCTGTGTCCTTCTTGCGGAAGAAATACGGAGCATACGAGTACGAGATTGTGGAATTGACCATTCGGCCGCAAAGTTGGTTCCCATTTCTGAACGAGGGCTGTCGTCGTCATCATCGCTTACCAGTCTTCTCAGCCAGGGACCCTCATCACAAGGGCAGAATAAAGAAGTGCACCTTCAACCTCACTCAGGGATTCAGATCATGGCGGAGAAATATGGCCCTTTTGTTCGCCTTTGGGGCATTGACCCTTCGCAGCTCCCTGCCTCGTCTGCCACGCCGCAGGACTTGACGCCCTTCCTCACGTCGCTCCTGCAAGAGGCCCTTCCATTCATCAGCCAGGTGCCGTCGTCGCAGTCGTCAACGGACTCGCCTTGGAAACCCAAGGGAATCAAGACGTATCGCCACTCAGTGGCGCCCGTGTACCTCTACGAGCGGACCGTTCCCGCCGCCGATCTCGCTGACGTGGTGAGGAAGCACCATCCGCCACACGTTGACGGCCCGAAGCTGCGCGACGAGACGTGGGCGCTGCGGAGGAGCGTGCACGAGGACGCCGCGGCGCCGGGCACCGCGAGCTGGGAGGAGTGGGTGCGGTGCTTCAAGGACGGACACGCCGAGGCCGAGCAGGCCTTCACGCCGACGGTGCTGAGCACGTCGCTCACGCGGCAGTGGGACTGCGCCGGCGTCGAGGTCGAGCTCGAGGGCACGCTCTGGGCCGACTGGACGCTGCGGCTCGAGGCGTCGACGCACAAGATGCCTGCGCCGCTGCACAACCGCGTCTTCCCCGTGCTGCAGGCCACGGCCGCGGCCCGCGGCCGGCGTGACTTCATCGTAGTGCAGGTCGCGGCGCAAGAGGCTGAGGGGGCCGCCGGCGGGACGGTGCGCGGCGCCTACTCGAGCGTCGAGAGGCTGCGGGAGACGTCCGAGGGCGTCGAGTGGATCATGGGTACGGCGTCGGACGCGCGCGGCGTGCTGCCGGCGTGGGTGCAGCGGATGGCGGTGCCGGGGCAGATCGCCAAGGACGTCGACATGTTCCTGGGCTGGATCGCCGAGGAGAGGAAGAAGACGACGGCGCCGCCCGAGAGCGGCCAAGGGGGTGGTGAGGTGGCGTAAGGAGGCGTGCGTGACGAGTGATGTAGTAGAGGCTGATGGCAGCCAGGAGAGTGTTTTTGAGCGGTCGAGCTATTGCGTGCGGCTGCTAAGGGATATATAAGATACCGGACAGCCATGAGTTATCATGAGTTATCATTGTGAGAGTCAGAGCAGCAACTCTCGGAAGAGCGGTCACGGAATTGGATCACTGGGAAGGAAGGACCACCGGCCGTGGGAGATGCCTTCCTCCGCCTTCTCTGCCTGAGTCCTCGAGCACCAACTTTCTCGTTCCCTCTTTCGTTCTTGCCCCGAGAAGAATCTTTTCTTGCCTTCGGACGCCTCGGGTAAAATCTCCCTCATCTTCCAACCAAGTCAAGGTATCTTGAGCCCGTCGGCGTCCTCCTTCACACCCTCAGGCACGGTACCCCGTGGCAGTACCTGTCCGCTCATTCCTCCGCCTCGTCCCAGCCGTAGCACAGCACCCATGAAGCAGAGACGCCGCTCGGTTCCCCCAGGGACAGCGTCGTCAGGCGGACGGGCGGACATGCCATCCGATGCGGTCATCGTATCGCCGTCGACGACGTGCTCGCCAGGCACGGCGCAACCCCCAGCCGACCAGAAGCTGCTAGTCTACGCCGACGCCGTCGCCAAGATGACCTTTGAGCTGAACCTCCGCGCCGTCGGCGCCCAGGCAGACCGCCTGGAGCAGGAGCTCGGTGCGCTTGTCGCCCGCACCCGCGACGACAGAGAGTTCCGCGAGCGGCACGAACAACGCCTGACGGAGGTCTGGCGAGAGATTCTCAGCGTCAAAGCCCGCATGGATGGCGTCAATGACACACATGAAGACTTCGCAGCTGGGCTTGAAAGATGCCAGCGAGAGATGGTCGAGTTCAAGAAGCAGCTCCATCGGGAGATGGGTGACTTGAGGAGGCTGATTGATGGAGTCTCCCGTCAGCTCGACTCGTTGCCTACATCGGCGGAAGTGGACGACGACCTTTCGGGCGGCGTCTCCCAGACCCAGCAAATAGAAGCGCGGGCGGCGGCACGAACAATAGCAAATGCTCAGGCATCGGCGCAACGCAGGAGCGGTAATGAAACCCTTGTGCGTCGATCAAGAGAGGATGCCGACTCCATCTAACGAGGAAGCGACAGAGTGCTCCAAGCAGCCGCCCAAGCGACGCATCCAGGAAGCCATCAGGTCCACTCGGCGATGGCACCACGACCACAAGACGACAGACCTCTGCGACGCCAAGTTCGCTGCCAACTACCTCAAGCAGCAGTCGAAGCGTGATCCCGCCGTGGCAGTCCTCATCCAGCGGGCCATATCGCGGCGCATCCAGCGCCGCCGCCGTGACGGCGCGCGTTGGCGCCCTCGGTCGTTGGAAGAATTCTGCCAGGACGTGGAGTGGGTCGACGTCATCGAGGCGGCCGAGGAACTGTTGGTCAAGAACGAGGAGACGACCATCAAGACATTGCTGTAGGGATGTGTAAGTGAAGGGGACGGGGGCATGGATTTTGGCTTGGCAGCTCGGTGTACAAATGTCAACACGTCGACGGAAGCCTGTCTGTCACAAGTGAGTTT
Source organism: Tolypocladium tropicale (assembly GCA_024340005.1). Classification (NCBI taxonomy): domain Eukaryota; kingdom Fungi; phylum Ascomycota; class Sordariomycetes; order Hypocreales; family Ophiocordycipitaceae; genus Tolypocladium; species Tolypocladium tropicale. The sequence continues at coordinate 75,490 of JALHBU010000392.1, read as the reverse complement.
AATGCTGAAATCGAACAATCTTTTGCTATTTTTCAAGCTGCTTTCTGGAAGCGCGCAATTCCTGTGGCGACGACTTTCGGCCACGCTGGTATCAATAACAACAAGTCCACAAAACACCCCCAACGCCATGTTAGTCCACATATCCTTGTGGCAAAAGCAAAGCCCTGAAACGCCCGTTGCATAATCAACCTGTCCCTCAGTCGTCCGTCTCGATGCCAATCGACGACTTCTTGAGCTCAATCTCGGACTTGAGCTGCTTGATCTGGTTCTCGACGCGGGTGCGCAGGATCTTGTTGGTCGTCTTCTCGAGGTCGTCCATGCGCCGGGCGAGCTGCTTCTGCATGTCGTTGATGATGTCCCGCACGCCCTGTTCCTCGTCGCGCTGGGCGCGCTGGTCCTCGTCCAGGTCGTCGTCGTCGTCATCGTCATCGTCGTCGTCGTCGTCTTCCTCCGACTCCTCGTCATTCTCGATGCTGTCGTGCAGGCCCGCCATGGGCGTCTCGACCTGCGTCGTCATGGGCGTCATGTCCATACCCGTGCCGGGCGTCTCGGCCATGATTTCATCGGCAAACGCGGCCTCGAGGTCCGCTTCCAAGTCGTTGTCGTCGACCTCGTCGTGGGCGTCGGGGGCGCCGAAGTAGCCCATGCCGTCGTCCACCTCGCCCTCGGCGTCCTCGTCGGCCCCGTACTCGTCCTCGACGTCTTGTGTGCGCTCGTCCACCCATTCCCACTTGGTCGATACGGCCTTAGCGTCCTCGGCCAGCAGTCGTTCCACCTCGGCCTCCTTGTTCTCAATCTCCTTTCTGCTGATTGTCTTGGCGAATCTGCGGTTCACGCAGTCGTGCATGGGTGGAGTGAGTCCGTGCGGCCACTTGAAGTTGGTGTCTATCATGGACGGTAGCGGCGCGAGCTTGGCCTCGTTCTCGTCCTTGACCTTCTGGAAGACGAGCAGCATCTGGCAGATGTCGGCCGACTTCATGAAAGACTTCTTGTCCCACGTCTTCATTGCCTCGGTGATGGTGGGCAGATCGACCATGACGGCTGCAAACGGCTGGCCCTTGACCGTCACCATGGCCCGACGCGATTCCTCCTCGAAGAACTTTAGAACGATGTCGGCGCCTCCTTGGCTCCGAGGGATACCCATCTTTCCGTTTTCCAAGCACCAGCGCACGTATTCGCAATGCTCCCCCGGAAACATGCGCAGTATGAACTGCTCCTCGATGGCCGGGTCCACCTCCCTGTCGCTCGCCTCGGAATCGTAGCCATCGCCTGGCGGGTGCACCGGCGGGCGGCCACGAGGCTTGAGCACCACCTGGGTGGGAGCCGCCTTGAGCCCCGGCCGGATCTTGATCTTGGTCGTCGGCGGACCTCCCGCCGTGACTGCCAGCGGGAGGTCCTCGTCGTCGTCGTGCGTCCGCTTCTTGCTCTCGACGAGTTTCTGCGTCGGCTTCGGCTGGCGGCCGGCCTTGGTCTTGGCCGCGGGCGCGCCCGGCTTCTCGACAGCGGGCGTCGGCGGCTGCGACGAGCTGATCTTGAGCTTCACCTTGCGGGGGCCGGCCTCGCTGCTGGGCGTCGCGACGGCTGGCGTCGCCGAGGGAGGATGGGCCTTGGCCGGCGTCGCGGCTGCGTCTGCGACGAATGACGAGGAGCGGCTAACGTTGATCTTGAGGCGCGGCTTGGGCGGCGGCGGCGCTGGCGCTGCGCCGCCATCGTTGGGGGCGGACATGACGACCTGGCCTTGTGTGGTACTGGCCGTTGGCTGTCAGTTAGTTGATGGAGGACAGACTGATGAAGTTGGGAGGAGGAAGAGGTGAGGTTCGCGTTTATCGCTGGCGGTTTGCAACTAGCGTGGCTCGCACGGGTGGAGGGTGGGCACCGGCAGGTGTATGTACCGGGGTTGGCAGCCACAGCGGTCGATTCGGCTTAGCGTGCCATTCAACTCGACCTCAACTTCAACTTCGATATAATTACAGAGTACTCGTGGGTGCGTGTGCAATCGAGCGTCGACCCATGGGAGCATTGAAAACAAGAAGTGCCCAAGAAGTCACGATTGCTACAATGAATTGCACGAACGAAAACGCCGGTGCTCCCCACGCGCAACATTTTTGTAGAGAAAGGGAGAACAAAGTATCTTATGCATCTCACTGTCCTAAGAAAGAGTTGTAAAAGATAGTCGCTAGCCAACGCCTTTTGAATGCCTGCAGTGTTCATCATGATCCCCATCCAACAATGAATCCTCTGCCTCCCATCTCCCCCCGCCTTCTGTGGGTATAAAAAATGCTGGTATCTCAAGTATTTCGGTAGAATCGAAAGAAGTGAATGGCAGGACAAGTGTCGGGTTCTACCAGCTGAGTCCACTCCAGCTGTAACCCCCATCGACGTTCACCCAGGCGCCCTTGTCCATGGCGCGATCCCAGCCCATCATGACGCCGAGTATCCTGCAGCCCATGGCGCTAACAGCGCAGATAACATTGTCACTCGCTCCCGCCAGAACTGCCAGGTCCATCATGTATGCCCGGCCAATCAAGCTCCGCAGCCTCAGCGTCTGCTCCGTTGGCAGCTCCCCTGACTTGGAATAGTCTCCAGGGGCAGGCGTGGCGGCGGCATTGTTCTTGCGTTCGGCGCCCAAGTTCCAGAACATTGGTGCGAAGAAGCCCCCATCCCAGCCATGTGCGTCTTCCACAAAGTGATGAAGGACATGGGGATCGGGGTTGGCCTGCTTAACGACCTCCGTGGAGGCGAGGCGAATGCGCTGCTGGGCCAGATAGGCATCTGAGAAATCCGACTCTTGGTGGACCATCGGGTCGTCCGAGGCTATGACGGTTATGGTCTTGCGCTTCCCACCGTCTGTCTTGGTGTCGTTATAGTGCGACTCAGCCAGGCGCTGTGCCTGGCCAAGGAAGACCTCGGCGGGGATATAGGTATCCCGATACTGGTATTCCAACGGGTGCTGGTCACCACGTCGGATGTGGAGGCCAATGACAGGTGCATCCTGGGAGTTGACTCCACCCTTTGCCTTCTCTCTTAGCTCCTTGATTCGCTTATCGACATAATCTTGGTCCTCCTGCGTGAGCTTGAAAAGGGCCTGGTAGCCAGCGCGGGCCAGCTCGAGCAGATCCCGCTGGCTACTGTCGGCACCCGTGCTCCGGCGATGCTTGGCAAGCAACACCGGAAACGCATCCTTCGTGGTGACGCTGGAGACGACGAGATGCCGAGCCTGGGCAGGACACGACACCATGTGGTGTCTTGGCGGTGGCCGGCAGTCGGGCATGGGAGGAGGTTGAAATACGTCTGTGTAGGCGCCGTACGCCCACCGAGAGTCGTCGACAAAGAACGCTCTGCCTTGTTCCTTGGCTAGAGCGTAGAGAGTCCACAGCGTCATTAACGAGGCACCGATTCCAGCTTCGGGGCTCTCCAGCACAAACGTCAGCGAGCTCTCGCAGACCGGTTTGCCGGCCATTGACTCCCAATTCAGCCCGACAAAATGTCCGGAGCGCTTTGGCGACTTTGCTCTTCCCGTTCCAGGGAGCAATCCGCTCCGTTCCGCCTCCTGTACGTCAACGTAGTAGTCGTCGGGTTTGTTCTGAGCCAGGATCATCTCGTCCGACAAAGGAGTCTTGTGGCCGGCGGCATCTCTCGCACGCGAAGAAACCTCGCGACACCGGCCGCTCATGCCAGCGTACTCATGGACAGAGAGCGGGAAGTCGTAGTCGCGGGGGATTGAAACAGTCCATTTCGATCGCTTGCGACTATCGCTAATGACGACTGGGGTGGGAAAATCAGGCAGCATGTTCTGTCCCACCATCTCAAATTCCTCCACTTTGAAATGCGGCAACACGGTCGGGAGGGCGTTCCGATCCCCAAATGCGAAAATGAGAGCATAGAAAGCTGCAGCAATAATAGCGAAATAAATAACGAGCCGTGCCAGTCTCCTCGGTCGGGTCGTGAATATCTGTGAAGAAGAGCGCTTCGGTCGCGGAACGAGCGCTGGCAGACTGGGTGATGGGGGTGGAGAGAAAAGGAGGTGGTTAAAGTTGAATCGCGAAGACGTCGCAGACAGAGGCCCAGAGTTGCGCTCCTGGTTGTACGACACTGTCCGCCTCAAGTTCATCCTCGGTGGTGCAACCATGACTCTGGTATGGGTCGAATAAGTGAGGTCGAGGCGTGGCGCCATGGTGTCGCGGGTGTCGTCGGCAAGACGAAACGAAAAAGAAGAAACATTGATCTAGGAAAATGAGAGAAAGTAGAAGGAGAGGAGGAAAAGAAGACTGCCAGAACTGATTGTGCTGTGATGCAAAGGAAAGGAGGGGAGTGAGACAGCACGCAGCGACGAAGCCGTCGAAGACGTGTAAAGGGAAGTGCCACAGTGAGCGGTGCTCAGATGGAGCGGGGGTCGCTTTATGGTAGCAGACGTCACTTCAGTGGCCCATCCGTCGTCTGGTACGCGATCCTAGCAACGACCCTGGCGTCATCAGATGGTCATAGAAGACGGATCAATGCCGATCGCCAAGGGACGGGCGGCGGTTTGGGATTGGATCGACTCCAAAGCGCCTCGGAAGGCGAGCTAGTTGCTGCTTATGACAATGTCAATTAAGCACGACTAGGCGGGCGGGAAATGGGATTTCTGGAGCGGACGGGTCCCCAAGGTGGACGATCCGGAGCGGAAAAGCCAAGGGACGGGCGAGAAGGGAAATGATGGCCCGTCTTGTGCTCACCAGGGCTTTGCAGATCGCTGCGAGAGGGCCGAGACGAGCAACCGGGACGGAGACGGAGGACCGTTCAGGGTGCAGGGTCCCTGTCCTGCCTCGTCTGAACGATTGCTGGGATGCTGGGATATTTGCAAAGGTCCAGGGCTCATGCCTCGGTCGAGTTTGCAATCCATCAACCCCACACAAGCTTGAAGCTGCGCCTGGCTTGACGATGCCAGCCCCAGAACAGCAGGTAGAGCGGGAGGGCCACGATGAAGCTGACGGGCCGGGGCGTCCATGCAGGAGCTCCAGGGTGGGATGCTATTAAACAAAAACCACGGACGGGGACACAAAGAAGCGCAAGGACGGCCTAGCCGAAGAGAGGAGTCGTCAAGTCAGCGGCGCGGAGACGGAGCACGAGCTGCAGTGCTGCGAAGCCCAACGCACATGGCACGACCGGCGACCGGCGACAGGAAACCTTCGCGCTGGACACGGAAACAGGCCGGCGGCTATTAGGTCCCCATCGTCCCGTACGAGTAGCACATGAGTACTCGTAGGTAGGGGATCCCAACATGAACCAGCGATGGACGACGAATGGACACGCCGTTGGTGGGCGACGTGGGCCCCAGCTGCATCCTCGTCGTTGTATTAAGTCGTGGCCGCCCCCAGTCGCGGCCCTGAAGGGAGACGAAACGGGTGCGAGAGCATAACGCTTGCCGGGGTGCGTATCCGTACGGAGTACTCCGTACTCGCAAGTCGAAAATGCAAGAGATCGATTGGTGACGGGCTTTGTGTGAGCGGTCAAGCTGAACAACGTACTATGGAGTACAGGCGGCTCCAACAAAGTCGTTCTGTCGTCATACGCAACCAAGGGTCGCCGTTGCCCGGGCCTTGCCACATGAAACGCGGCGTCTACGCGTACCTTTGCGGCAAGTGCCTTGCCCATACAAGGTGAGCGTGTCGGCTACTCCCACGCCATGTACAGAAGACTGGCCATTCTTCCGATAGGTGAAGGTGCAAGCACGGCGCAGCCCCGCTTACCCTTGTTTCACCATCGACCCCTGGATCCCAGCACCCGGAGCCAACCAGCGGTTCGCAGCTGCCCAACTCGGTCCCTAGCATCGCCACCCGCAGCACCCACGCGCATCCAATCGCAGCCGTCGGCCCGACGCTGTTGGTCCCAGTCTCGACGGAGGCTTTGGTTCCTTCAGCCCCCCATCCTCCCTTGGCGCTGAACGCCGCCTCCGTCTGAGCCTCGACCTCGCGAGGTTCCCGTCAACAAAGCCAGTGCCTCGAACCATCATCGTGGACACCCGACACGGCGCCCTGGACAGGCCGGGGGGGCCCCTTTTACTATTACTCGCAGGGCCCGTGCTACCCCTGGGCTGCTCTGCTGCCTGTTGTTGTCTCGAAGCTTGACGAGAGCCTCTTGGTCCCGGCGGCGCCGTCGATCATCGGCTCATCCGGCGACGGCGCAGGGCAAGGAGGACAAAGGGACGATTTCACGTGCCCGCCGCGATGCCGCGAGTGGGGTGGGATCCTTCCCGTCAAGTCGGCCACGCGAGAGCGTAGAATCCTCGACCGGTGAGGCTCGCCAATCTATCTCTTACAACTAGGAGCTCGTGTGCCGCCTCCGTCTACGAGTGCGGCTAGGCAAAGCGGTTCGAGCAGCCTTCCCATGCTCGAAGTATTAGGTCCCACCAATGCCTTCGAGCATGTGGGCATGGATCTTCCCCGAGAATCCGAATGAACGGGCCCTTTGTCACACGTCCGCCGGGCCCTACACATGCCGTCTCCATACGGCTAGGGTGCGACTTAGGACAGACCAGCCCGCCAAAAGACCTCGTTTTTCGAGAGTCTAATAGCTTCTGATGCAGGTTTCCAGTTTCCTTCGAAAGCAACTCTCTACATTATTTGGCACCTGTGCCATATCAGACGCGTTCATTCGACTTTCCATTGCTATCATTATCAAGGCTTGTCATCCCTCAAGTACAATGCCTCATGTAAAATATATAAAGACGCCGGTTGATCCTCGCTCAACCAACAAGTTTCAAAGAGGGTCGTCGTACTTCAGCTCGGCCATGACGTACCGCGTGGTCAATCCCCGAGGCAATGCCGCGTCAGAAAAAGTCCTGCTCCGAGCCAGGCAGTCCGCAGACTGCCGACAACCCGCCTCTTGCAAAATGAAGAAATGATCACCCTTCCGTCGTGAATTCGCCCTGTGGTCGTCTTGGGCGGCTGTGAACGCACAAGAGAAAAGCAAGCTCGGGTATAGCGCGAATGATTCCAATAAACCCCCATTTACTCCTGAACTCCTGACTCACCACGGCCTTTTTATTGCTTTGGCCACTGGCCCGTCGTATAGTCGAAGAAACACAAGTTCCCCTTCCCACCGTCAAGGTGCATCGGTCGTCATTGTGTTTGCAGTCTCGTGCGGCATCGGGCTCTTCCGTAATGGCTCCAGCTCGTCCAATGGTCCTCCTTCGGCGTCCATCTTCTCTCCCGCAGGCAGGCGCACACTACCCCGGGTACCCCTGGTGATGTGGCCCGTATCCACGCCGTCTTGAATCATCTCCTCTAGCATCTTGTTCATCTCATCGACGCTCTTGGTCCGCTTCTTCTGCGACGCTGACGGTTTGGGGCTGGTCGGCGGCTCGCCACGCGGTGCGCGCCCGTGTTGAGGCGTACGAGAATCCGCCGATGCATCGGCCGTGTCTCGTGATCGAGCTGCGCTCCGCAGGGCAGCCAGCATTCGGTCCTTGTCGTCCAGTCTGGCACGCAAATCGGCAATCTCCGCGTCCTTGTCCTTCAGCGCCGCCGCGACGCTGTGATCCTCTCCAACCATGATGCTCTTGTTGGGTGCCGAGAAGCCTACAGACGTGCGCGACGAGCTGGCTCGACGCGCTTGAAGGAGCCGCTTCTCCAGGGTGGCAATATATCGATTTTTGTCCACCAAATCAGCCTGCAGCGCCCGGTTCTGTGCCGCGAGAGAAGCCGTTCCGTCTCCAAACTCGCCGACACTGTCATCTTCGGCATCGAGGGTGTCGCCCTCACCACTTGAGAGTCTCTGTCCACCACTCGACCGTCGGCCGATGGTGGAGGATGCCGAGGTCATCGAGGCTGTTCGTTCCAGGAATGGTCTCGTTCCGTTCGAAGTGGCGACCGATGAGCGGATGGATCCTGTCGTAGATAGCTGCGAGAACCTTGCGTACTGGCCAAGTGAGCTCATGGACCCATTCGTGTTGACGCCGATCGACTTGGAGCTGAGAATGAGGCGGTTAAGATGGTCGATCCTCTCTTTGAGGGCCGTTCTTGCCAGTTGCATCTCGAGAATCTGCTCCTCGTGTCGTTCTGCTGCCTCTTGTTCTCGAGCCTTTTCGGCCGCTTCATCCTTCTCCGTATCTGCATCGCTGTTCTTCTTGGCCTGCATCTCAAGCTGTTGCCTCAACTCAGAAATTTCCATCCGGTAACGCTCGAGCAATACTCTCGCGCCTCCCTCTCCACCAGAGCCGAGGGCTTCCTCGGCCCTCTTGGCATGGCTGACTAGGTTGTTCTTCGCCCTCGAGGCAAACTTGAGCGTGTTTAACGTTTCAGTCGTGTGGCTATTTGCCGCCGCCGCACTGCCGGCTGCTCCGATTTGGATTGTGCAGAGAATGCTGACGAGCGAGTTGCCGGACAGCGCCCCTTGAAGCAGCCGGGTCAACTTGCTATCGCGATAAGGCAGATGTTTTCCCTCCTTGTCGCCACCTTTACCCTCCTTGTCGCCACCTTTACCCTCCTTGTCTTTCCACTCGGAGAGCTTCGCAATGACGGTGCCCAGGGTGAGAAGACTTTTGTTGATGTGAGCGCCTTCCTGTCTCCGCTCCTTGGACTCGGCAGCCTTCTCGGATCCAGCAAGGTCGATCAAGCTCAAGGTCGAGACGCGCACTCCGCCAGGGAGCAAGCCCGATCTCTTTGCGTCCTTGCCGGTAGCGCCTCCTCCGGACATGCGTTCCCGACTTTCGACAACAATCTGTACGACGGCGTGACTGCGCGAGCTGCGAGCGTTGAACTGCGTGCTGGCCGTCCGCCGAGCTTGATCTCCGCGGGCAATGACTCTCAACAGCTGCGTCGGGCTCTGGACAATCTCCTCCTTCAGAGGAGTGGCATAGACGCCGCGCTTGCTGTCCTCGCGGAGCTTAATTTCTTCCTGCAGGGCGGTGCCGCCAACACCGCTTCCCGTGGGCATACTCAACAAGTCGTGAATCTTCTCGTTATAAATTTCCAGGTAGCTCACTCGCAGCAGGAATTCCCGGGATGGCGTCTCGCGAATGTAGGAGAAGATGTCGGTGATGGCCAGAGGGATCACACCGGGCGACGAAGCTGTTCCTTGCATAGAGAACGTCTTTCCCGTCCCGGTCATACCATAGGCAAACACAGTACCGTGGTATCCCTCCATAACCCTGCGAACTAGTCGCTTCGCAATGTGGTCGTAAACGCGAGCATTGTTGTCGTGGGTCGTGAAGACATTGTCTGGGGCGCGAGTCAATACACGAGGACATCGAATGAAGCGACAGAAAGCGGCATACCGTAGAAATGATCCCCACCCTCCTTGCCCTTGTAGGATATGAGCGATGTGCGGCCATCCACCATCCATTCTCCCTCGGGGCTTTGCTGATCGACATTGGCATCGGGTCGGACTCGCACGCTCACAAGAACATTGCCCTTGCTCTCGGATTTGGAAGCTCGTTTATCGGATGAAGAGTTCGCGGATCCAGCATCTGCTTTCGGATTCGAGCCTTCTCCAGTGTCCTCGTATGTTGTAGCCGATGTCGAGTATGAATCCTGCGCCGAGGAGCTTCGGCTGTGAGGCGGGGATGAGACGCTGATTAGGCCGTCAGACATGCGAACGCTGCTGACGGCCTTGCCTTCTCCGCTTCCGTTCAGGAAGCTCGGTGTTGACGGAACGTAGCTACTATGCGATGTATCTTTCGGCGTCTTTGACCTGCGAGACCGTGGGGTTTCGCTTGCCAGAGGACTAGGCGGCATGCTGCTTGATCGAGTATCGCCTCGGGGCGGATGTGGGAAGGAGTTGATGCTGACTGTTTTCCTAAGTGTCTTGCCAGCAGCATTCACACTGGGCAACGCTTTAGATTGAGGCAAGGCCGTCATCGGGACTGGCGTGGGTGGCACCAAGACCGCCGACGGAACCCGAAGGCCGCTCCTCGGTGTGCTCGGTGCTGACTGTAGAGAGCCGGCAGACGGGACGTTCCCAGTGCTCTTGCGAGTTTTGGCGACAGGTAAGGCGGGAAGCGCCATATTCGGCGGACCGTTTGAGGGCCGAGACGGACGAGGGAGGGTAGTCGCCATTCTTGCTTCTGGTAACGCGGATTGAGTTTGAATAGCCAGATCAGCCTATTACCATATGGCCAGTGGCAGTGGAAATCGCCCCCCAGATTCTGCCTTGTCCATCAACGCATAGGCTTGGTGGAGGCCGGAAGTGCCGCAAGGTACGCCGATCAGCTTGGACGGGCTCGTCCCCAAAGCCGCTTTCAAGCAGCGGCTGGCGGGGCGTCCACGATCGAAAGTCGGATGTTGGCGGCTGCCGAACGATTTTCGCGGTAAGGCCAGCGCGCTTGGGTGGAAACGGGACTTTGACTGGTCATGGAAGCGGTCAGTCTCGAGGATCATCAGGGCGGTTCGCATAGAACACAGCGCCAGGATGCGCAGCGAGCGCGTGCAGCGAGGAAGGACGATAGAGGGCCAAGATCGTACCAGAAGAAGCGCTCAGGGTTGGAGATTCGTTCCGCGTACCGATGTTTGAGACCGGGAACAAGCCAATCCTATGGGATGGCCCGGAGCAGAATAACGGAGGCTGCCAGAAGGAAGCACGGAGAAACAGGCGGGCGGAATCACAATCTCTGCGCAATCGCTCCGACGACCACCAGCTTGGCAATAGCAACACGAACTCGTGCAGCGACGTTGCTTTTTCGACGCCGATTCGAGCTCGCCAAAGCTGACGAGGTGGTCGAGGCCGCGGATCGGTCGGTCTTGCGCTCTGGAGCCGTCAAGTCTCGGGTGCGCGGGTACGGCTCGCAAGGCGCGATGCGAAGGGGCCAGCGGCGGCTTGTAGAGTTGGAAGTGGAAACGACTCGACCTCTGAAGGCAGACGAGGCGATGGGTCGTGGCGAAGAGTCACAATGGACGTGGGCGCGCCGGAATTGTCGCTCAAAGACGGATGGAGGGACGGAGGGACGGATAATGAACGGCTTGATACCAGGGGCAAAGGAAGTTTCCGTGGCTAACGAGGGTTCAAGACAAGGCCCACAGGGCGAGGAGGCGCTCTTCGCTGACGTCGTACGAAGTTGAATTCGGGGCCAGCAGGGGACGCGCAGTAGGGGCCTTGGTTGCAGCAGCAGCAGCGAGGGTCGAAGGGATAGTGAGAGCGGGCAAGCAAGGGCTGAAGGAGAGAAGCAGGGAGCGCCCCTGGTGTTGTATCTGGTGCTCGACTGGCGATGGACGAGAGACGATGGTGTTGCGTTGCAGAGGAAGGGCACCGAAGGGCACGAAGCACGGGGCAGCAGCGGCCCCTCCACCCCCCTTCCAAGGTTTCTCTCCTCCTCCGGGCCGTCACTGGTCAGGTACGGGGTCAGGCACAGAGTCGGGTACGGGGTTGAGTTCAGGCTACGGACGGCCGCTAGAGGCCTTGGACGCTACTCGTGGGCGAGGTGCTGGGGAGGCTAAAATTACCGTAATTACGACAATCAGCCCAGGCACGGCCGCAGGCGCTGGCTGGGAGGGATGGCCGCCTGGTTGGCTGGTCAATTCGCGCCTGATCCCTCTGTCGGGTCACACCACAACCGCGGCGAGAGGGCGCGGATCCACCCCGGACGGGTGCATGAGAGAGGCATGGCATGGCATGGCATGGCATGGCATGGATGGATGGATGGGATGTCCGTGCTGGCTGGTGGATGGTTGGCTTGCGACTCCCGTCCTGCAGACGGCTGCGTGCTTCCCGGCGGTCCCCCCCACGAGCAGCAGCGCGCCAGGCCCGTGCTGCCACCTAGCCCGGGCCCGTGGCGCCGTGGCGCTAAGCCGCCCCCTGGGGCATCCAGCGAGTTCTCCACCCCGTTGTAGGCCATCTGCCAACTGAGTGGCTGCTGGCTGCTCCCGCTCCGCGCCATCCCGCCAGTGGTAATTACAGGCGTTCCTGTCGCTGAGGTTTTTTGACGGCGTACTCGTAGGCCAGGCGCGTGACCCTCGGTCTCCGTCGTGGCCTCCACCACGAGCACCGGCTATCGGTACTCCTTGTTCGCGATATACCTATTTCGTTACCTAGAGGCCAGTGCCTCGCAGGGCCTGGACAATTCTCACCAGCACAGATATTCATGTGGTGCCTGCCCCATGCTTGCCTGGCAGGCCTGTCGAGCCGAGGCCCAATGCCAGCGTCCTGTCCAGGTGTGTGGCTGCAGGCAATAACATGTCCTCGACGAGCACCATCGGCGGCCAATCTCTTGCGCCTTCTTCCCCAGACCACGGCTTTCTTCGTTCTCATCTACGACGGCGGCGTGCTTCGTGTGAGCACCAGCGGCGCAACTCCCAAGTCTTTCCTTGTCGCTCCGTACTTGTACTTCGTACCGTACATGTATTCGCCTCCCCCTTTTTATTTTTTTTCTTCCCAAGCCGACCACTGAGTTCCCTGGCATGGCATCTTCCCCACCCTCTACTTCGTAGGCCCAATTTCGACAGATCGCACCGTCGATGACGCCAGCAGGGATACCCGTATCTACCAAGCAAATCAGGCATAGCTTGGTGTGCTCGGCCAAGTTTGTACGAGTGCTCGTGCTCGTGAAGAATGGCTTTTCTCAACGGGTCCCGGGCATGCTTTCCGGTCTACGATAAGGTACGAGGGTACTCGTACGGACGGAGGGCGAGTACTCCGTACGTACTACCTGCTTTCTGATTCCTCCCTTTGACCCGGACGTCCCACCCCTCAGGCAGATCTACGGACACGCCAGGGAGTTCGACCTGCATCAGATATGCCTCAGGGAGAGATTTTTACAAAGACATTTAGGAATACGCTGTACGAGTACACAGATTGGTTGGTGCCTCCCTTAGCGTCGGCTCCAGACGTTATCCTGCCCGACCTCGTCGCCTGAGCCAAAGCGAACCAAGGAGGCTACGGTAAGGCTTCACGGCAAGCACCACATCATTAGAGCAAAGCCCAACAACAGCAGCTCAGCGAGACTAAAATCGTTCATTAATTAAGGTGCCTACTAGGTAGGTAGTATCGCAGGTTGCGGGGTTGCATCGCCGTCGTCACAATCGTCGGCATGCAGCCGGTGGACCCAGATGGCGTCTGGCTGGCACATGGTGCTACTGCACCGCCCGGCAACGGATGCCCCAATGCCGGCAGTCTCGTAGCTTCGCCGAGAGCGCCGTGCTCGTAGTACTTACGTATCCGAATGTCGGCGACGTGGGGGTGGTGGTTGATGCCGAGCCTCCAAGTCTGTGCGGAATGCGTGCAGTCAAAACTGCTTTCCCCTTCTGGTCTCATATTCCCGTGTCTCGGCAACGCCCTTATGGTGACTGACTCTCGAAAACATCCGGTCCGTTCCCGACACTCCAAATTTCATGCCTGGGTCTCTGAATTTCTCCGTCCGGTGACAAGGCACTTGTTGGCCTTTGTTCTGAGTCCTGTCGTCTCCCACTATCCTTGACGTTGGAGCCTGCTTGGCTCACTCACAGTTCAGGTACTCACGGATCACTCACCCACAACAGAGGACGCTCCATCCACATAACGACTAAATCACCGCCTTGTGGACGCCTTGATTACGGGCTATTCAGCTTCCTTGACAGCTATGAAACAAATTGGATGTGGCCCTATGTTGTACGCATAACGTTTCTGGTCACGCTTGGTGGTCCGGGCCTCGGGACTCATGCAATTGGTTGAAGGAAAACATGAGGAGCTCGATACTATCCCACAAAAGGAGAACAAATCCAGCGTTCTTCGGTGGCTACCGAAACGGCTACTAATATCCGGGAGTAGGGTGAGGTTGCGGCTGTTGATTCGCCAGCAGACTTAATCTTGAAGCAACTGTCAGTTTCCGGGAGGCGCCTAGAGTTTCGGCGCTATTCACTGGCCGGGGAAGGGCCGGGGTCTTCCTTGCCGGAGGAAAGCCGGTTGTTTCCAGTTCGAGGAAGAAACGTTTGTTGGCTTACATTGTCCTGAATTTCCGTCGGTGAGATTCTCGTCATCAAAAACTCATCAAAGACCTCCAAAATAGCATTCGAGCTCCGGCTTCCGCGGCTCTCGAGCAAAGAGAATATCCATTTCAAAACCATGCTATCATGATACTAACACAGTTCAAAACAGAACAGTGGTCTTCACTCATAACTACCATGGAGGCTGGCCGCCGTCGTATTTGTTCGGGCCCTCTGCCTTCTCCCAGCCCGGCACATGTATATTGAAGAACTTTCCGTTGTCAGATGCACCCACACGGACAACAATGTCCAGGACCGCCTCGATGCTGGTGTCGACATTGAGGTCGGCATGAGCGCCGCCCATGTCGGTCTGAACCCACTATGCAGAAAGTCGGCGTGATCAGCGCGTGAAACGTCTCTCATACGCCCCGAGGGGGCGGGAAGGTGTTTGCTTACTCCGGGAGATATAGCAATAACCGTGAATCCTTGGCTCTCAAATGAATGTGCGTACTGCACTGTGAGCATGTTGAGCGCGGCTTTGGATATCTTGTACGCCGGGACGGGCATGGGCATGAAGTCAGGCGCCATGGCAATGGACCCGAGTGTCGATGAACTTGGTCGCATCAGATGCTGTCGCAAAGGTTGGGCCTACCAACGGACTTACAGGTTAATTACTTTCTTTAGCGTGCCCTTCTTCAGCAGCGGGATGAAGGCACTCGTCACAAGGTGAGCACTCGTCACATTGGTGGTGAATGTCTCGTCAAGGTCATTCCTTGTCACAAATCAGCCAACTCGTCTCGTCTTCTCCCCTTTGCCGCCTCAGCGCGCTCACATCGTCTCAATGCCGTCCTGGGTAACCGGCATGATACCTGCGACGTTGACCACCACGTCCAAGCCCTTACCACCCAGGCTGCGCTCAACGCTTGCCGCCGCGCTCTTGACGCTACTGCCCGATGTCACGTCCACGGGTATGAGTTCCACGCGGCCGGGCGATGCAGTAACGAGCTGTTTCAGCGCGTCCGTCTCGGTGCGGATGCCGGCGTAGACTATTGACACCTCGGAGGCGGGCTTGGCGGCGAGGGCTGCGCATAAGCCCAGGCCCAGGCCGCGAGAAGCGCCAGTGACAAGATAAGAAGCCATGACCGGCTTGCTATTCTTGTGATCTGTCACAATAGCGTGTGGGTACAGTAGCTTGTTGCGATCGATGGATGTTTGGCGTTGCGGCCGGGATGTGTAATCCAGGGCGCGAGTTAACTTTACTTGTAGATCTTGTGCTTCTCCGTGTAGAAACAGAAGCCGTGAGGAACCTCATTTATAGCCACAGTTTGAGGCCTTAACAACTCCAACACATCAAGGCATTTCTCGTTATTCGCCACCTTGATTTTGTTTAGAAAGCATCCCCAGTAAGCCGACGTTCACGATATGCTCTAAGTCCGCGCCGCTCCGTGAGGGGCACGTTTAAGTCCGCGACCTGGCCCGAATGCAAGCTCGGCTGCAAAGGCGCGCGCCCCGGTATGCTTACTGATGGAGAGCGACGTGCATGAAGGCGTGGAGCCTCTCTACCCTTTCGAGTATCATGTCCCGCTGAGTTGCCACAAGGCCAAGATGCCTCGGAGGTTGCACAATAGGACCGCAAGGGTCCTAGACAGTCCGGGCGCGCCCGGGCGGGTATCAGATGAGTCTCAGATCTAACATGGCGGCGGGAATGTCATGCGCGTGCTCGATGCATTTCTTCCGCACATGGTTGCTCCCGGCTCTGCCCATGACGGCCAAACGCGAAGGGCTGAGACGGGGCTGTTTTCAGCCGCCACAGGTCTCGGGAGGCGAATGCCATCGCCATGACATGTTTCAATCTCATTATAAGTTGAATACGGAGTATGCTATTGATAATACATGCAACAATCCCTTGGGCGCTCTATCGGAGGCCGGGTGGTATAGCGCTCCCTCCCCGCGTAAGCCCCAGCGCCCGGGGTTTCATCCCATCTCGTGAGCGCCGCCGCGTTTGATCGTCATTAGATGATGACAAGATATGCGTCCTCTCACCCTCCGAGAGCCCTCACCCCCCGCCCCACGCTTCCCGTGTCGAATACCTCGACGACGCCGAGACCGACCGCCTGCCCCATGACCCAGGCCCACTCGACGCCCCAGAAATCCTTCCAGCGCGGCCCGTACAGTCCGCCGCCCTCGAAGCGCTCGCGCAGCCAAGACTCGGGCCCCTCGCCCCATTTCGTCCGGCCGAGCGCGTCGCGCACCCAGTCCATGGCCGCGCTGGAGGCCAGCTTCAAGTACCGCCCGTGGCCGGGCACGGCGATGCGGAACAGGCTCGACGGAGCCGCCTGCGACGACGAAGGGCCGCCGCCGCTGCCGCCCGCGAGGTGGATTGCATTGGCACCCCCGACGGCCGAGACGGTCCCCGACGCGAAGCGCGAGACGTGCTGGATCGACGTGAGAGTCGTGCGGTCCTCCGGCCGCATGTGGAGCGTGCTGCCCGGCGTAGCCCGCGCCGAGCTCGTCAGGAAGCCGGCCCTCACCAGCTCGTCCGTATGCGCACTCGCTAGGTCGCCTTTGGACAGCGTCTGCGCCGTCGGGTTCGCATTCAAGAACACGACGAACCTCTCGGCCGCCTCGGCGGATACGTCGGATCTCCTGATCATGCGTTCAAAGTCGGAGCACTCGATCAGCGCCTCGCCCATGGCCCCGCGCCGTTCCACCCTCACTTTGCGCACCACTCCCCTGCCCATGAGCTCGACCACCTCCCTCTCCGTCCTGGTCGGCGAGCTGAGGACTGCGTTCAAGTGTCCCAGGGTGACGATTGGCGGTATCGATGCCCGGTAGTTGAGTACTTCCGCCGTCCTTGTAGAGTTGAGCCCCGTGCGTGGGACTGGTGTGAACATGCTCGAACGGATGAACCTCATGGCTTGGACCACATCCCGCAGCGTCAACTCCTCTTCCAGCAGCTTCGATATCCCGACGTCGGTGAGCTTGTCCGGAAAGAAGACGTCATCATTCTCTGCTGGCTTCTTTACCTTTCTCGGAGACGATGGACGGGCGTCTTGTCGTGATTGTGCTGGCCGAGACGGCTTTTTCACACGGCTTGACTTGCCAAGTATCGAACGTAGACTTTGTGACATTTTCCATGTGCTTAGGATGCAGCGCACTGGTGAGTGAGCTGATGTTCAGTCAGAGTAGGTCATGTACCGAGATTTGTTTGCGAGGTGCGCCCTTTGCTGTCAAAGTGGCGAATAGTGCACCGGCGGACCCGGTCGTCTCTACGCCTCTCCTGGAACAAGTAGGAGCCCATAGAGCCAAACAGATTGAACAGCAGGCGTTCGCACGGCTTCTGGCTCGTTTTGTTTCAACAGAGCGCGAGGTTGGTAACGTTGAGAACTGAGCTCGCTCAGTTCTCCTAGATTACCCTACAGTATATTGCCGCTTCCGGCGATTGGCAGGCTTACTAACACGATGACCCTTCGCCTCATACCCGGTGGTATGAAGTATCACCAACAAAGCAGGACACCAGCGCTGGCAAAACCACTTCTGGGTATCTTGGATTTTCATCTCACTTTCAGTATATCCAATATATTAATAAATCTGGCAACGCTAAATCGCCCTCCCAATGCCGCACGCGTGCACAAATGCCCTTATCCAGCCATGGCCAGGATGTACGAAGTGATGGAGCTCATACGCTCACTCGTAAGCTTCAGCGAGATCCTCAAGAGCTCCCTCGCCACATCCGGCTCGTTCCTCTGGAGCTTCTCCCAAGAATCTCGATCCATGAGCCAGACCACGCAATCTCTGTCCACCTGTGCTGTTGCCGTTCGCTCCGTCTCCGAAAAGAAAGGCAACTCGCCACAGGTGGTTCCGGCCACGATGCTCTCGCAGAGCCACCCTTGTGGCAGGTCATACTCGGCGCGCAGGATGCCGCGCTCGATTAGGTAAAAGCCGTTGGCTTGCTCGCCGCGTTGGTAGAGCACCGTGCCGGCTGCGTACTCCATCCTCTTGAAGTAAGCAGTCGCCTGGAACCAAAAATCCTCGTTCTTGTCGCTCAGTCCCTGGAAGACTTGGAGCATGAGGCGTAGCGGTTCATTGAAGCTCTGCCACTTTGATGGGCGCTGCACTTCAAGATTTGTGAGAGCTTCACGCGCCGCCTCGACCAGGTGGTTTTGCCGAGGTGAGTTGAAAGGTGGATCAAACGAGGACAAGGCTGATGTTGAGGTGGTCGTTGGGACGTCGAGGCTTTCAGTAGCGGCGCGCTTCGTCGAATTCAGTTCCTCCTGCCTCGCGTAGAGCGTCTTCAAGAGTTCATTTTCGCAGCTCTCCAGGGCCGAGTTTAGGTTTGGTAGCATCACGACCTCGATTTTATCAGTGCCAAGACCCACGGCGCGAAGGTTACGCCCCAGTTGACTTTCCGGATCTACGCCGCTGAGCACCAAGAGCACGCCTTTGTTGTCGAGGAGCCGGCTGATGGTGTTAAAGGCTTCGCCAGCCGAGTAATCGAGGCCGCTCACGTGCCACAAGTCCAGAATGAGGAACTTAATGGGCTTCTTTGCGAACGCACTGTCCTCCAGAATAGCCCGAATCTTCGCCTCAACACTCACAATGGTGCCGAAGAACAAGTAGCCCGTCAACTTGATGATGTAGATCTGCTGGCCGACTTGGTGCAGGTAGTGGTGTTGGGAAGGGTTGCGTCGCACAGTCGAGGTGACGATATCGCCGTCATAAGTACCTCGGATGGCCGACACCCTTGACGTTTGGATAATTAGCGAGACGAACGCCAGCAAAATCCCCACGCCAATGCCCACGACAAAGTCGTAGACACCCATGACGAGAACAATCACAATGACGGTGAGGTACTCGGCCAGCTTAAGCTTCTTGCGTGGAAGCCACACGGCTTCCAGGAGCAACTCGAAGCCGAGATCGAAAATGAGGGTTCCGACCATCATGACGGGGATAAAGCCGATGATGGAGGGGCCAATCAGCATGACGCCAACTGTGAGAACGGCCAAGATATAGCCCGCAAGCCGCTTGTCACCACCCGACCGAATGAAGAACACCGTGTTGGCGTACACCAGATAGTTCTGGATACTGCCAAAGCAGCCAGACAGAAAGTTCGAATAGCCATGGAGCTTCAACTCCTTGTCAAGGTCCGCATTGTCTTCGCCGCAGTTGAGCGCCAGGGCTGGGACGTTGATGGGAACATGCAAAATGCCGAAGAAAGTCAGGGCCAGCATCGCTGGAATTACTTCAGCGACAGCGTCCCAACGCACCAGCTGTATCTCTGTCCAACGGTTAGCCTTGGTGACCGAACAATTCCGGGCAATGAGGGCATCGTACGGTATAGGGTGTAAAAGTACCACCACGGCTCATCTGGTGGTGGGCCTTTGAAAATCCAGCCGCCGTCGCGCAGGTCGTCGGCGTTCAGGGCATCTATCGACGCGACGAAAATGTAGAAGACCAAGGGTATGGCCAGGATGTAAAGGGGCAGGAAGTACTTGTTGCGAACCTTTGCCTGGCCGTAGAACAGAACGATTGCCAAAACAAGGGGGAAAATCCAGAGCAGCACCGTGTCGGACTCTGTCAGCTTTTTCAGCGTGTCGAGATTGTACTCGAGATTGCCGTCCAGTCGCGCCGATACCTCAAAGCCGGTGGCGATCAAGAACCACCCAACTCCGCCAATGCAGCCGATGAGGATGTGTCTTGGGATGAAGCCGACCATGTAACCGAACTTGAACTTGCCCATGAGATAGAAGACGAGACCAGTCATCATGGAGCTGAGAGCGTACGATACGATGGTCGTCGCAATCACTGCATCTGGATTCTCCTGACCGACTCTGTCTGTTATCTTCTGGGCCATGTTATGGAAGAAGGGTACTACTTCAATCTACGCATACACTCGAGTTAGTCGAGACAAAGCAGTCCACGGAAATATGCGGCACGTACCAGCTCCGAGCCGACAGCCCCCCTGAAAATGCTCCCCGAGGAGAAGATGACTTGGGAAACAATTGTGCTGACGTAGTAGATGGAGATGCCCGCCGACCCCAGGTGAGAAAATATCGGGTTTCCGAGAGGGAATAATATCATTCCTGCGACGGTCAGTGAAATAAGTACCTACGAAACCATGGATGGAATGACTCACCATAGGATAGAGCGTCGAGGATATTTAGAAGCAGACCAACGACCACGGCAGGTAGGCAGCTAACGGGATCAATAACTGCCTTCTGCCAGATGGCCTTGCGATTCCAACGACCGGGATTCACAGCCACGGCAGCGGCATGAGCTACATGGCCCTCTATCCTGCGGCCCTGCGCGACAATGCTCCGGAACCATGTCTTCTTAGACGGAGACTTCTGCCCCTCCATCTCCGCAGCATTGTCGTAGGCATTCTCGGAGGTCGCGCCACTCAACAGAGGCGTTTCCTCGGTGACAATAACCTCGGGAGTTTCTTGTCGCCGCGGGGGATCAATGTGGCTCGTCTCAGGCCGTAGGCGCTTCGGCTCTGTACGCTGGGCCTCGGCCGTCGAAATGGGCGCGTCGGGAACCACCGATTGCGGAGGCGACCTCTTAAGAAGATTGGATAGCACGGACGGGCCGTCATCCACTTCCACATCAGTAGCACTTTCGACCTCTGGTGTCGGCGACGGTGGTTCCGAAACCTCGGGAATCGTTTGCTGCGGGGCACATGCATCGTCTTCCGTCCGTTCGGCGGCGGCGTGTTCGGGTTGGAAGAGATCCTGGACGGACGCTCGAGCACGATGCAAGAACGAGGGCCTCCCCTGAGCCGAGCCAGAAGAGAGGAGATAGCTGGCTAGCTCGGCCGTGTCTTCCCGGACGGTTCGCGCATTCTGCTCGCTGTCGATGGGTGCTGCATCTCTGGTCAGCACCTATGGTCAAGGCCACGAGGTCAGGCTCCGGCTTACCGAGCTGTTCCCGCACCGACGCGTGGATGTACGACCGGATGGGCTCGCGGGAGCCTCTCGGAGAACCCGCCGAGGACGAGAGCTGCGGCTGAGACGAAGCTGCGATTGGCAGCGTTGGGCCACTCTGCGGATATAAGCTATCCGTGCCGTCGCTCGACGGTTCCTCCCGTTGCGAGGTCAGGCTGGATGCCCTCTTCCTCCACGGGGAGAATCCCAGGATAGAGCTCGACATTGCTGATGCCGGTGACGGCAGCTGCCCAAGAGCGGACGAGCTACTCGGCTAGCAGCGTCGCATCGGCAGAGGCTAAGCGGAAGACGGGAAGAGAGCGTCCAAGGTCGTGTGGCGGTGAAAACAGGACGAGGCAGGCCGCGACGATGTTGGAGACGGTGGCACCCAAAATCAAGAAACAGGCAGAGAGTTCGGCGGCGTCGCTGCGTGCGACGGACGTGGGCGGTTCCTGGTGGGATGGGACTGAGGAGGCTCCCGGTTTGGAGCTTGGGCGAACCTTGGCTGTGCCGCCCACAAATTTGCGGGTTGCCGAGAGTAGCGTCGAGCCTTTATCGCGCCAGCTTGGGAGGCGGGCTGATAGCAACCTCATGGACGCGATTTATTGCATCATGCGGCGGCGAACCAGCCGCGAGCTCCACCGGCAGCCATCCGGCCGTTGCGAAGCAGCTCGCCTCGCCATGCGCTGTCGCTCCAATTGGCGCGTTGCAATTTGCGTCAATGCCATGATGCATGTGCTCCCAGCAGCAGCGTGGGGTAGCCCACTCCAGCGCCTGATTGGCTTCCATCCACTGCCGACTGATCTTCGCCAACAGCCACAGACGTGCATGTTTGAGCCTTGACGAGCTTGTCATAAACTCCGTATCGGACGGCTTTCGCGCGCCATCTATCTTGATCTGAGATCGCCCGACATGCTGACATCCATACTTGAACACGCAGAGCGCATCCGCACCCAACCCCTTGCCGCCTCGATCCATCGACGTGCATACATATGCAGAACCCATGTTCCGCGCCTCGGAGCTCCAGCATGCCCCTCCATCCCACGTCTCGCGCAATTGTCGATGGCGGCCACCTCGTTGGGGCGCTCCAGACACCGGGTCGCACAGTGGCAGTTCCGATGCACGTCCACTTGATGGCGATTGGACATTCTCACAAAGAACTCCCCATCGATGCTCGTTCGTGCAACGCTGCCTTCTCCTTCTTATGGCTCCGTCTGCCGTCCCCAACCGTCTTTGCGGACTGGCCCGTGTGGCTACCCTCTTCGCAAGGTTGTAGAGGAACCCCCCAGCGGGCTCCCCTGGTGTGATGTGACCCTCTTGCAAAACCTCCTGTGGGTTTCTGTGAATAATATTGTCGCACCGAGCCCTTGGCGTCGTAATACGACGGTTGGATTGTTCCGTACGGAGTAGACGCGTAAAAGAATTTGTTTCGTTGACCCATTCCCGGCCCAACGGCCCAGGGCTACGTCTCAGCTCAGTTTTTGCAGATAGCCTTGAGCAATCAACCGCTCGACGTCCCCCTGCCGGACGTAGAACTGGCTGTTCTTGGACAGGGTGATTGCACTACAAGAGGGTATGTTAGCTTTCAAGTTTGCACTTCAAGTCAGGAAGCGGAGGACATGCCCGTATTCCGTCTGAATCTCGCCGGCATCCTTGAGTACCCGCACGTCTATGAACAGATCGCGCGGCGGCTCGAGGCTTCCTGTGAGATCAATGTCGGTCCATTGACCCTTGTACGCAGCCAGCAAATCGCTATACTGCCGCACATATTCCTCCTCCTGGGGACTGAGGCTGCTCGTCGACCCATCGCCTCCCGAGGGAGCAGCGCCATTGGGGGCGCCGCTGGGCTCTCGCACTTGCTGTCCTGACAGATCACCTATGTCGGACCCGTTCCACACGAGCTCCTCGAGCTTATCCGCCCTTGTTCGGTGGTATGCAAGCAGGCATCGCTTGTTTCGTCGCATGGAAAGGTGGTTCACTAATAACGTGCAGGCGACTGCCTGGTCCGCAGCCGGATCGAAGGTGCCCTGGAAAGGCTCCAGAAGGTCGGTGACATCCTTATCGAGGTCTCTAACTTCTCTGGTAACTGCGCGCACAATCTCGGTCTGATACGGCGGTAGATGCGCCAGGTTCTGGGTCCTCTTGGCGTGTTGGACCTGTGGCGAGGAGTCGGGGCCTCTGATCAGCTTTTGCGCGCGTGCGCAGACGATTGGGGAGGGAGGCGAACCAGCTTGATACCTAAATCGCCGTACATGGTGCCGGGGACCTCTGTTGGTCTGAATGCCTCGGCCTAGCAGTCGAAATAGCCACACAGCCCGCGGCGGTGTTTGAAGCAGACGGGAAGCTAGAGTGGAAACGCGGGCTGAGAGACGTTGACGCGTTAGGAACCCCGCTAACCGCGCTTATCGAGATAGCCCCGAGGCTCTCCATCTCGACTTCGTGGAAGACTACCAGGTCCTTCGATTTTCCGTCGATCACGCTCATTACCAGCATAAAGGAATTACATGTGGCAATGTTGTTTCTTCCCCTCATCTTTGGGGCACATTTGCAAGCCAGAGTACTGGACCGTGGCTCACGATGGTCGGGAGACAGCTGAAACCACACTTCCAATTGGCAAGGACGCTTTTGCAAACCACGTGAACAGGAAGGTTTGCTGTCGGTCGCGGCCGAAAAATAGCAGCAGAATGTCACTGGAACATATTCGAAAGCTGTATTAGCATTTCTCATCCTTGGAATTGTGCTGCATGAGTTCAATCTTCGCCTGATCATGGTGCGGTAATGGCTTCGTGCGTTCTTCCGTAGCTCATTTCTACGATTTGTTCCTTTAGAATTTGTCAACTGAAAAGTCCGCCGAGCCTGTCAGAGGCGTGGCTACTTATGGTAGGTATGTAGCTTTGTCTGCTTGCGTTGGCAGTTCGCTGGAGCCTGATTGCAGCACGTCGCAGAAATTGATGAAGGAGGCTTTATCGCTTTCATAACCGGGCTGAGGATCATGGCGTTGGAAGGGACTGATGCAATGAGCACCACCTCAAATTCATCTGAAATTTTGTGTTCTATTTATTCTAAATCAAGGATGCTTCATGCGAATCCAGCGATTTGGTCGCGGACATGCTACGTTGGCTGGAGACTTTTGCAACATCGCCTCATGCTTTGTAGATCGATTCCACAGCATCAATTCGCGAATACCAATGCCATTGAAAGGCGCAGCACTTGCTGTTCGATGCGATTTCGACTGAGCTTCAGCTTTGAGTTATCGTCTCTGGTCGAGCATGATCAGTTGCAGCGAGCCAAGGTCCCACTTCCCACCGGAAGTCCTCAATATTCTTCTCATGCCGCGCATATTATCTGGCTGCAGTATTGATGGTCATCTGGCATCTGCGTAATCGCATGCAGTGACAGGTGGGATGCCGTAATTCGTGCCAGAACTCAAGTCTACGCCACTTGGAGGACTTTTCGACGCTGGGAGGAGCTGAGGAGTCTCAGAATTGCTGCCTGATTGGAGCTAGATGCAAAGCTGTCATAGTCATGTTAGCACGAGTCTCTCGTACCCAAGACGGTTCGTAAACAGTAGAGCAAAAAGAAGAGTTCAGAGATGCACAATGTGCTGGTTGTATCGTCAATTGGCGGGTCTTGAGGCCGCCTCCGAAACACGGACCAATTTTTCTCATCATGAAGGGTAGGAAAGCATCAAGTCGCACGGGTGCGAGAGAGAGAGAAAGCTGAGAGTCGAGCTTACCTGAGCATGGTCACGTCCAGCAGCCGTCACTTGACGCACTGCTGGATCGTTGGTTGACTGGTTCGCCGTACTCAGCTAAGTATATATAGCAGAGGCCATTGTGAGGCGAATCATGACATCCCGGTGAGCTCGCGGCATCACGAGCGTGGATGCTGAGTAGCGACGAGGAACTTGCATGAGAATTCTTTGCGCGTCGAAATTTATACTCCGGGGCGCTCTTTCGGGAGTGGATCTCGGTTGCTGGGGGCGGCACCAGGGGTCGGGTTGCCTATCCGGATCAGGGTCGGTCCGAGTGTCGGTTCGCGCTGAAGCTCGACGTAAGAGCTCCTGTAGCCTGCAGGCGCCCTGGTGGCGCTGGAGCTCTCCGTCCGCCAGCCTTCCTTTACTTCCATCAGCGCCATCGATTCTCCTTCACATCGACAAGCAGGAACACGGCGTCCTGTCAGAGTCAGCCGCCATGCCTATCGTACCCATCATTACGTTCAAGGCTGGCCAGTGCAGCCTCGTGAGTTTCGCCGCTGCTGGGATGCCGTGCGTCGGCGGTTGCGCAATACTGACTATGCCTACGGCAGATCTCATCGTCGCCGGACAAGGTCACACCCCAGGCAGAGCCCGGTTTCGTATACCTGTACTCTGAAGATGGTTCGTCATGGTCTTGTCGCCTTGGTACTCGCCCCCTGTGCGCTGACAGCCACCAGACTTGGTGCATTTCTGCTGGCGCAAGCGGAACGATCCGCTCGACGACCCAGAGCTCGATCTGGTAATGGTTCCGACGGACGGCAGCTTCGTTCCATACGAACACAGCACGGCCACACACCCGACCGCGAAGACCAACGGTCGCATATTCGTTCTCAAGTTCGCGTCGTCCTCCCAGCGCTACCTCTTCTGGATGCAATCCAAACCGCAGAGCCGTAACGGGGATGCCAGCTGGTTTAGCCCGCGGGATCGCAAGATCGGAGAGATTGTCCACCGCCTTTTGCAAGGTGAAGAAGTCAACGTGACCAGGGAACTGGCGGCGGTCCGCAATGTCGATGACCGGCGGGACGACGATGACGACGAGACGATGGAAGACGTCGAGGGTCACCGGCCCCCTCACGACCATCGGGGCAGCGGGAGCGGTGGCGCAGGCCCTGATGCGACCGGAGGAGACGTCAGAGAAGAGGGCGAAGGCTCGAGAGAGGGCGGGGCTGACGGCGCAAGAGCGTAGGTGAAACCCATCTCATGGCACATCTCAGACGGTGTACGGTTGGCCGATGAAGCCGCGCGTGTGGGGAGATAAGAAACGAGCTTTGGCGCTGCTTTGGAGTCAATGGACATACTACTAGAATCCATCTCGTTTTGGAGCAGAAGTCAACCGAAGTGACATGACGGATTGGCGGTCCATTTTGGCAAGTGCAGTGGGCTGACCATTTTTTTCTTTCTTACAGAGCTTCTTCGTCAGCCCCAGATGCAGCTGCTGCAGTGAGAAACTTCCTAGAGTCTCTGAGGGGCCAGGCCGGACTCTCGGGGGGCCAGCAGCAGCAGCAGCAGCAGGCTGATGAACCGTACCCGTACCTCGGCCACCTTCTGACGACTTCTGTTACGATTCCAATGGTGGAAGGTGCGACTTCAGAGATGGCAGATTCCCTCATCAGCTTTCTGCCGCCGGCGGTCGTGGTGCTCGCCAGTGGCTCACCCGACTTCGATGGTAGGTTGGAGCCATCTGCTGAGGCCGTGGAAGCCGCCAAGGCATCTCTTTCCCTGGACGACAAACGAAGCCTGCTCAAGAAGGTGTTGAGGAGCCCACAGTTTCACCAAGCTTTAGGATCCCTCACTATGGCTCTTCGGGACGGAGGTTTGCCTGGAATTGCCGATGCGCTTGGGGTCAGGGTCGAGAATGGCGGGTATCTCTCTGACAGCGGTATGGCGATGGGTGGCGATAATGCCATCAAGACCTTTGTGGAAGGAGTTCAAAGAACGGTCAAGGAGCAGAATCCATAGTTCTTTTTTCTCCAAGTCATGGCAACTAAAGGGTTTTGACCTCATTCGTCGCCGCTGTATAAGTTGGATAACGTAGCCCAGCTAGGTGTCTATGCCGACAGGGTGGAGGACACTCAATTGACATCCCTCAAAGATGAACTGAAAACTCTCTGACCGTTTACGACCAAATCTTGGACTTAGCTCCGCAAGCGGAGAAATTGAATTAGATCAAGCTCTTGTCTACCGAATTTCGTAATTGTGCCTTAGGTGTGAGGCAGCAGCCTAACATCGAGGTCATCCACGGTGGGGCGTGGCAGGTTGCCCCGCGAGACTCCAAAGGCTAAAGCTCTCGAGAGCTTTCTTTCACCTTGCACCCTGCAAGTTCAAAACGCGTCACTCCTCTCGGTTCCAGTTACGTCTGCACGGCAAACGCAATCGCGATGGACGACCCGTTTCCGACCAACCCGGAGGAGTTTGACGGCGACGATCGCATCTCCTTCTCCAAGCTCGACGGCAAATTCATCGCCGTCCACGATGACGGCACCGAGTTTGAGTTTGACCCGGAGCTGAAGCAATGGCTGCCCACCGAAGAGCCACCTATAGATTTGCTTGAGGACGGCGGCAAGGCTTCCCCTCCTGAGAGTGGCGAGGGAATGCAGAAGAAACGGAAGCAAGAGACGGCTAATGGTTCCGAGGTAAGCTCGTAGCTGCGCATTTCGCGGTGCCATCAACATCACGTTTCGCCTGGCGGAAGAAAAAACTGACCCTCATCCTCTTACTAGAGTACGGAAGCGTCGCGTCCCACCAAAAAGGCGAAGCCACCGCCGAAACCTAAGCAAAATACGGCGGTGTACGTGACCGGTCTGCCCAGCGACGCGACCGTGTCCGATATCCACGAGCTGTTCTCCCGCAAGGGCGGCCTTATCGCAGAGGAAATAGACAGCGGCCAACCGAGAATCAAAATGTACAAGGACGAGTCTGGCAATTTCAAGGGCGATGCTTTGATCGTGTTCTTCAAGCCGCAGAGCGTCAGGATGGCCACCATGCTCTTGGACGACACATTCTTCAGGTATTCGGCCAGTGGGGAGGGAGAGGGGAAAATGCGCGTTCAAGAGGCCGACTCCAGCTACAAGAAAGTGCAGTACGACCAAGAAAGCGGCACAGCAACTCCTGAGAACGGCGGCAAGGGGGAGAATCGGCGATCGAAGAACGACAGAGACCGACAGAAAGTCATCAAGAAGACTCAGAAGCTCGATGCCAGACTCGCCGACTGGAGCGATGAAGAGGATGATCGATTCAAAGGCCTCACAGACGTCAACAACTCGAAGCAATCCAAAAAGGTGGTTCTCCGCCAAATGTTTCGAATCTTCGAGCTTGAGGAGGATCCAGCCTCCATCTTGGAGATCAAGGAGGACATCCGCGAGGAATGCTCCAAAATGGGAACAGTCACCAGCGTGGTGCTCTATGATCAGGAGCCAGAGGGCATCGTGACGGTCAAGTTCAAAGATGCAGATGCTGCAATCGCGTGTATCAAGACCATGAACGGACGGCCTTTCGACGGTCGCGTGGTGCAAGCAGAGCTCGCCACAGGAAAGGAGAAGTTCAGGAAGAACGACAAGACAAAGGACGACTCGGACTCGGACTAGAGGTGGAGTCTTGAGAAAGTGTACCACAATTTGTATTTATCAGTGTTCAGATACCCCAGCTAACGCGACCGCGAACCGGCTAACAATGAAAGCGTTCGAGAGGACAAGAGACGATGCATCCAGGCGACGAGTCCCGTGACAAGTAATCGCAAGCTCACTTGGAGAAAGCGTCCAGCTCAACACGTTCTGCGAGGATACACCAAATAGCTGCCTCGACGATTTTGTACGTGATCTGCAGCTCGTGCTCATCCACATTCGGCACATTAGCCGTCGATTTCCAGACGTTTCATTCAGGGAAAGGAAACTCACTCCGAGGAGCGTACACCATGACAAAGTCCTGCGACACGGGCATATGCAGCAGCCAGTTCTTTCGAGCCAGCGGGTGCCTCTGGCCCCAGCCTTTGTCTAGAATCTCTCGAATGTCGTCTGGATGCAGGCACATGTGCATGGAGTGGTCGGAGTCGTGGACATGGCAAACTTCCCCTTGGCAATTGGTTTGCAAGGGATGCCTCGCGAACAGAGCCAGGCCGTGCTTCTCGAGACACGACCGCTCGGTGCCAAACTTGGATGGGTTGCGCACGCTCAGCTTCTCCATGGCTCGCCGGAGGGACAGGTAACACGGCCGCGAGCCATGCTGGTCCAGCTGTCTTTGCGGCGCGATGCCGGCTACGAGGGGCCGGGGCCCCGCTCGATACGGAAGAGCCTGCCGACGCAGGATGCCATGGCTCGGCACACGGTCGGGGTCGGGCCTCGGGGCGGAGAAGGGGTCGCCGAGGGCCCAGAGTCGGAGCCAAGATATGCGGAGGTAGCCTTGGAACGTGGACGGCGTGCCGCCAGGGCCGAGGATGATGAAGTTGCGATAGTCGTTGCGCACCAGGAGGAAGACGGGCGTCAGGCTGACGAGGATCTGGGTGAGGTGCGAGCCCAGGAAGTGTATGAAGAGGACCAAGCCCACAGCCAGGGCGACGATGGACGGGCCGTCCAGAGTAATGGAGATGGGCCGCTGCTGAAAGCCGCAGGTTGCATTGAGTGCCGGCTCGCCCTCGGGCTCGCTCTTGAGCTCATACGTCGGTATGGCGATGGCTGTTTCCACGGGCGCGAACGTCACGGACATGGTTAACGTTGGATACGCGATTGTTTAATATATATGTGGAGGGACGTATAACTGTATGACAGCCTGCCAGCCCAACTCTGACAAGGGGCAAGCGAGCGAGGAGATATAGACATGTGAGGCCCGTCGTCACGACATGTCCAGGGAAGCGTATCTTCATTCAAGCAATAGAGAAGTTGGAGCCGGGAGAAGATCACACGACAAGAGGCGAACAAAGGCAGCCAACATGGTCTCCCGTCCCGCGCCATTGGACCAGCTGAGCGAGGCGCTACTGTGAAATAGAGCCAAGCAGGACACATCATCGGCTTCGTGATAGGTCACGCCGAAGCAGCGGGACTTGGCCCGCGCAACCCACCGGGAATTGGACGGTTAGTCGGCTCTCAATTGGTGCCGCGAGAGCGTCGCCCAGAGGGCTGAGCGACGCCGCTACGTGGGACGGCACTGGGTGGGAGTTGGGGGGTTGTCGGGTCTCGCTCAGCCCATGACGTTGGACTGAGGTTATGCCGCGCATCGAGAGGGAGAGGGGCCGCTAGCGGCGCGGTGGCTGCGTTTGCCAGCCGCGGGGAAGCAGAGCAGCGCGCCGTAGACGACGTCCCGATAGGCTTAGGCACTTGGAGGCACGGGTGCTCGGGGGTAAGGCGTTGAAGGAGCAGAGGCCGACTCCCGACGGATGGTGCGCCCCGATGCCATCGCCGCCACTGCCGTGCGCACCAGCGCTTACCATGCTTCACGCATACTTGTCTCTTTGGTTGCGAATGCTGTAGGGCGAACAATCCACTTGAGGTGTATACTCGACGCTCGAGTCTTGTCGAAATCTACCGCGCAATGGCGAGCGGCTCCTTTTCGCCCATCCCGGCCTACGTCCTCGGGACGGCCTGCATCGGCCGCGGGCTCATGGCCATCTTCTCACCGCGCAACGAGTACACTCACGTGGGCCTCCCTCTCGAGCCTCATGCCGCCGGCTCTCCTTATTCCTCGGCGCCTTCAAGGGGCAGCGGCTCCGTGTCACCGCTCATGTACTTCAAGGGCATTCGGGAGATTACCTTTGGCCTGACGCTGGCGGCGCTGCAGCGGCTGGGCAACGAAGAGGGTGTCACGACGGTTGCGGCGATTTTGTCACTCGCGAGGTTCGGCGACGGGTTGGTTGTCTGGCTGAACGGCGGACGAGAGCTTAGGTGGAAGGCGCTGGGCCATTGGCTCACGGGTGCTGGCTTTGTCGGGTGGGTGGTCTGGAGGTTGAGCTATTGAAGTCCCATCTTGAGAAGGGCACGACGCTTAGCATCTCTCGAGCGCAAGCATTTCGTGCACACGTCGCTTGTCTTTTCACGGACTCGAATTTCTCCTTGTAGACTCAGCATTGAAGCGAGCGACTGGTGGATTTTGTGTTCAGCAGCAACTCCAGCAATGTTCTCACGTTCAGGAATGTAATCACGTCAAGTTGCGGCGCGAAACTACTCCATACAATGGGCTGCGGCACAAACGGCACTGTAGACATCGAGATGGCCTGGATAGTTTCAGGGCCGTTGTAAAGGGTCCCCGCGCCTTACAAAGAGAGTTTACATTAACTTTTTCATGCATTAGGAGTGCATGGTTGCGGCCGTTGATAGCGCAAAGCGGTTGTGCTTACCCGTAAGTGACGCAGCTGTGACGCCGTTGCTCGGCAACCGCGGGCGGCCCCATGGTAACGTTGGAGCTCAACGGCTGCGCCAGCCAGACCACCATAACAGCTACACCGTGTGGCGTACGCATTTTCAATCTGAATACTGAAGTCCATCGTTGCTTGGATATTTTCTGTACTCATACCATTCTTCCACTTCATACAGAGCGGTCGGGACGTTCCAACCCAGCACGTGTATGATTGCTCATCCATCTGTGGTCTGCTTGCACCACCGCCGCATTCCTTGCGCGCCATAGATTGCGACACACGTTGAGGCTCTGCCAACCTGTAGGTGAGGAGAACTCGGCGCTGTGAAGGCCCGTTCACTGCTAATTCAGAGGTCCAGTCTGCGAGACGGGCCGGCATGGGATTCTACAATCCGCTGCGGTCGCGCGAGCAGCGGCTGCCGCTATACAAGCAACTCGACTCCCCCACAAAGGAGCGGTATTCCAACGACGGATACGAATCTTCAGATGTCGAGTCGGACGCATCCTCCTCGGAATCGTCCCTGTACAGCCCGAGAAATGCGTCCGATTCCGGTTCTAGCGGCGCCTTGCTGTCGCAGAAGCGGCTTCCCCTTCCCTCCAAACGGAAAGCCGGCTTATATCCATATCGCCTGCCAACGAAAGTCACCCGCTATGTGGTCATAGGTGCGGTGGGGACCATCCTCCTCATGATACTCAGCCTGGTACGGGCCAGCCAGGTAGAGAATTGGAAGGTGGCCAATGGCCAGGTGAAGCCGACGAGGCCGCCTCCGCCCCCAGTTTGGGAGAAGTTCCCGTTTCTGGAGAGATACTACGGCGGCATACGGACGCTGAAGCCTATGGCAGAAGCCAAGCCAGAGTATCCCCGCGCCAATACACCCGCAGCTCTGGTTCCGCTGGAAGATATGCCGAGCGGCTCGCAGAGCGAGAGTAACGTGGAGCGAAGAGGCATCGCCGCGAGCAGATCCTGGGAAGACTATCCATCCGGAAACAAAGAAGCCAACATGCAACAGTGTTTCATCGACGCTGCCGGCCAAGTCCAGCTTCCATCTCTACGTTACTATGAGGGCCGTCCGCTTGGCTTCCCCGAGAACGTGGCTGGTTCATATGAGGTTCTCAAGCTCCCGGAGGATATTTGCTTCGAACGCTATGGCCGGTATGGCCCCTACGGCTTTGGCTACTCCACTACGACAGGCGGCTTGGGTGCGGGCGAGCACGGTGAAAGGGAAGGCTCCGAGGCCGTCTGGGACAAGACGCCTCGTGTCGACTTCCGAGACGTGGACTGGGCCGAAGTGCAGCGCCGATGCTTCCAAACCAACGCCGGCCGCTTCAAGGAGATCCCCGAGAAGACAGTCACTCCGCACGGCTTCTATATCGGCGATTCTGTCTCGTCCAGCGTTGTGGCCCGTGATGTTGCTGCAAACACCACCCAGAAGGACGCGCCAACGACTCAGTTCTCCAAGAGCGGCAAAGCAGATGACGGCAAGATGGCAAAGCAGGCGAGAACTGCCGTCGTTATTCGGTGTTGGGATGAATACCTGTTCCGCGAGGACGACATCGCCAACATTCGCTCCATGGTTTCAGAGCTGTCTCTCGCTTCTGGCGGTCGCTACGACGTCCACCTTCTGGTCCAGGTCAAGAATGACGCCAAACACCCCGTCTTTGCCGACCACGAGGCATACGAGAAGAGGATCCGTGACGCCATCCCCAAGGAGTTTCAGGGCATGGTCACTCTGTGGACCGAGACGCAGATGCTGTCGATATACCAAGGCATCTACGACCTGTGGACGCGCGGGCCTGATCTCTCAGTCCACGGCGTCTACCGTGGGCTGTCGATGGCGATGCAATACTTTGCGTACATGCACCCCGAGTACGACTTCTTCTGGCAATGGGAGATGGACATCCGCTACACTGGCCACCACTACGACTTTGTCACAAAGCTCGAGGAGTGGGCCAAGGCCCAGCCGAGAAAGGGTCTTTGGGAACGCAGCTCGCGGTTCTACTTCCCCTCTGTCCACGGCTCGTGGGAGGACTTCTCGCAGATGTCCCGCGTGCAGAGCGAGATGGGCACTGTTGGCTCCGACAATGTCTGGAAGAACATGCCCGGTGCGCATAACGACAAGGCACCCGAGGCCGCCTCCAAGAACGACAAGACTGTCTGGGGTCCGCGCCGGCCGTCGGACCCCAACGACTGGTTCGAAATAGAGGACGATCCTGTGCCCAAGACCGCTTACGACGGAGATCGCTACCAGTGGGGTGTTGGCGAGGAAGCCGACTACATCTCGCTCAACCCCATCTTCGATCCCGACGGCACGACCTGGGGACTCGGGGACGACATTACGGGCTACAACCGGTCGCACCCCATGCCTCCTCGCCGGGCAGCCATCATCACCACATCGCGCCTATCCCGCCGTCTACTCATGAAGATGCACAAGATGACTGCCTACAAGAAACAGTTCGCCTTCCCTGAGATGTGGCCAGCCACGGTGGCCTTGCAGCACGGGTACAAGGCCGTCTTCGCGCCGCACCCCGTCTACGTAGACCGGCGCTGGCCCCTTGACTACATGGCGCAGACGTACAACGGCGGCCGTGACGGCTCCAGCGGCGGCTCGCGCACGAGCATCTTTGGCGACCGCGAGCACAACATGCACGGGCTCAGCTGGTTCTACAACTCGGGCTTCGCACCCAACCTGTACCGACGCTGGCTGGGCCTGCGCGTCAACAACGACGGCGGCGAGGAGTTTGAGACGACCGAGGACCTGAGCAAGCAGGGCAGCGGAGTGGGCAACATGCCCGGCGGAGAGGGTCGCATGTGTCTGCCGCCGATGCTGCTGCATCCCATCAAGGATGTCGAGCTGCCGGTCGAGAAGATGCCGGAGGGCGAAGGCGAAGGCGAGGTGCCCGTTTCGGACCCGTCTGCGTAGATCTCATGTCTGTTGTATTCGCATCTGGAGATTTTGGTCGCCGGTTATATTCGTTGGGAGTTTGTGGCGTTGGTCATGCCGCCTTGGTTACGAAAGTCTGGATATATGGACATGATATTAGACGGGTAATTCTGCATGTTACTACGAGCGCCGTCGAATGCAAATATATGAGCCACATGGAACGCTTCTCGAGACGAAAATTGATGAGACATATCTGCAAACCTCGTGGTCACAAATGGCATCATGCTTCCTAGTCATTACAGAAACCAACCAAGGTTCCATTACCACTTTTACACAGCGCTCTCCCCCCTTGGCCTTTTTCCCGCAATGCCCATCCAGCGTCATCGAAATATCCCAAGACCCCGCCGGTTGCGCCAGAAATGTGATTGTCGCAAAATCGCTTGGTGCATCAGAGAATGGGCGGCGCGGCGTCCGCCCGCGTCCTGTTCCTGTGCCGCGCAAAAAAGGGAATGGACCGGAGGCATCAGACGACGCGCTTGACCTCGAAGAAGCGCCGCAGCCACCAGACCTGGAACAGGGACTCGCCAATGACGACGCCGATGACGAAGAGGTTCCACCACTTGACGCGGGCGTTGGTGCTCTCGGCCGTGTTGCGGTGGGTGCGCTCGCGGAAGACGATGTACTGCTGCTCGTCCTTGACCTGGGCGAGGAGATTGGACAGTTGGCGGACTGCGAACGGTTAGCAACAAGGAGGGACGCAAAAACCCGGTCGAGACGGCTTCGAGTGGCGTACCTTCAGACTCGATGGGGTCAGAGGGCATATCCGTCTC
The DNA here is from genome assembly GCA_024340005.1 of Tolypocladium tropicale. Lineage (NCBI taxonomy): Eukaryota > Fungi > Ascomycota > Sordariomycetes > Hypocreales > Ophiocordycipitaceae > Tolypocladium > Tolypocladium tropicale. The sequence continues at coordinate 40,888 of JALHBU010000392.1, read as the reverse complement.
GCTGACGTAGACAATGCCGTGGACGTTGAACGAGACCTCCTTGGTGTTGGCGCCCCAGTGCTGGTTGCCAAAGCAGTAGGTGTATTTGCCGTCGTTGTGGGCGGTAAAGGAGTGGTCACCATTGGACACGGTCTTTTCGTTGATCTCGTAGCCACCCATGGGGTTGACAATCTGTCCAGGTCAGCTGTTGTCTTGCTGGCATCTTTTGGGTCCAGCCATCCACTTCTGCCTGGACGTGGCGGCGGAGAAAGGGGCATGATTCATACCCAAAAGTCGATGTCGAGGTTGCCTGCACTGCCAAACTCGCGGTCGCCGACCTGGAAGGTGACGGTCATCTTGTCATCCCTGTGCAGGTTCTCGTGGAAGCACTCGAGCCCGTGGGCGGGCAGGACGATGTTGTGGGCGCTGGCGACCTGGAAGGCCAGGGCCGCGGCGAGGAGCGACCTCGCTGCCGTGAGCATGTGCATCGTGTGCTCGTCGTCCTCGTCGCTAGGGCTGGGAAGGGGGGAGCTTCGCGAGATGCGACTCGGTGCGTTGCCGTTGGTGTTGGTGTTGTGGTGTGCTGTGCAGATGGAGCTACCAACTTTCAAGGTGTCACGGTTGAGTCGCGAATTGACACCTTTTCGCAAGAGACGCCGCGGGCGGTACGGCGCGTCGGGGTACTTGGGCCGGGCTCGTGGGCGGGCTGCGGTACCGCGTCGGCGTGTACCAGCCTAGGTACCTCCAGGTGCTCAGCAAGGCACTCACTCGTATTTCCTCAGCGGCGCTGAACAGCCGCCGCATCACTGCGTGCTCGGTGGCCAGTGGATTCCAGGGGGGGGACCAGAGGTCCCCACCCCTGGCTCAGGAGAAGATGGAGCCTCGGATTAACCGACCCGCCGCGAGCACGCGAGGTGGGCGCGGGTACGCGGACAATACGAACCACGGGCCAGCCTCAGCGGCGCCGAGCCCCCTATTCTCCCGGCCGACCCGGGTCACTGGGCGGTACCAGCATGTGGAAGGCTTTCGAAAGGGGGGGCTGCTGCGGCGAGTGGCCAGCCTGTCACCGGCGGCGCTGGCTGACGTCCATGCTGCTGAAGCCTCTGCAGCGCCTGCACCCACCTGTTAAGCGTTTTTGTGCGGCCTGAGCAGGGGGAGGAGGCGCCGCCGCGGGCGCCCCTCCGGCATCTTCCAGCGTTTCTACACCGACCAGGCTGGTCCCAAAAAATCGCACGCGCAGGACAACTCTCCTCCCTTCTACTCGTACGCATCCACACACTCCCCCAACTCCCACGAACAACTACACATCGACGAAGGAGTAAGTTGCGCCCCCCCTTCCCCCGTCTCCCCGCCTGCCCCCGGCCTGCTGCGCTGCGCGCGCTTCGACCAAGGACGACGAACACGCAGAGCGAGGCTCGCCTCGCCTCTCGCGGGCCCGGCGAGTCAAGCCATGGATGCCTCCCGTCTCGTCTGCCTGCCCGAGTCCCGCTGGGGCGAGCGCAGCGCGGGCGCTCTGAACCCACCCACGCTCTGAAATGCAGCAGCCTGCCTCCATCGCTACCTGTCCTTGAACATGTGTCCTCTGCCCGGCGCATGCTCATAAACTTCCTGCTCTCCCATCACCGCTCTTCATTCCATCCGCCGCATCATCTGTCTGCGGTGGTTTTTTTTTTTTGTTCGATCCTTGAGCCCTCAGCCGTCGTTGCTTGCCGTGCCCGCGCCTCGGCGAGAAAACCCCTCCCTCAACCCGCCGCTTACTTACGCGTGGCAACTAGGACACATATCTCTTCGCTCGATCCCCTTCCTCTCTCCCTTTCCGCAACCACCGTCAACACTTCTCATCGACGCAGGCATCGTTGCCTCAGATCGCAATCATGGGTCTCGCATTTTCCAAGATTTTCGATAAGCTGTGGGGGAAGAAGGAGATGCGAATTCTGATGGTCGGTCTCGACGCCGCCGGTAAAACCACCATCCTCTACAAGCTCAAGCTCGGTGAAATCGTCACGACCATCCCCACCATTGGTACGATGCCCTCCCCCGTCGACCGCGTCCTCGAGCTCTTTCTCTCGTCTTGTCTCGAGGCGCCTGGTCCTCCCGTCGCTCCCATCGCCCCCAACTTGCTAACGTCGAACCCCGCCATCAGGCTTCAACGTCGAGACCGTCGAGTACAAGAACATTCAGTTCACCGTGTGGGATGTCGGCGGTCAGGACAAGATCCGTCCTCTCTGGAGGCATTACTTCCAGAACACCCAGGGCATCATCTTCGTCGTCGATAGCAACGATCGTGACCGTATCGTCGAGGCTCGCGAGGAGCTCCAGCGCATGCTCAACGAGGACGAGCTGCGGGATGCCATTCTGCTCGTCTTCGCCAACAAGCAGGATCTTCCTGTGCGTCTTTCCCCGGTTCCCCGCCTCCGTTTTCCGCCATGATAAGCTGACACGCGACCTCTTTCCGCAGAACGCCATGAACGCCGCCGAGATCACCGACAAGCTCGGCCTCCACAGCCTGAGACAACGCGCCTGGGTATGTATCCGTCTTTGGCCTCTCGCGCGCTGCCGCATGCGACGTCGGAACGCCAGATGCTGACCATTGTCTTCTCCCACAGTACATCCAGTCCACCTGCGCTACCTCTGGTGACGGTCTGTACGAGGGTCTCGAGTGGCTCGCCACCACCCTCCGAAAGGCTGGTCACCAGTAGAAGAACCAAGAGAGGCCTTTGATCAGACGCCGCCTTCTCCCTCTAAATCCATCCTGTCACGCACTCTCTTCACATCAGTCTTCCCCCAATTTCGTGGGTTCGGTTGTAATTTGCAAATTTATCGGTCAACCCAATCGAAATTAGTCTATTAATCGTCTCGCGTCCCTTGTCCGACTACACGCGCCGTTGTCTGTCGTTGTCGCCATGGTGTTGTCGTGAGGCCCTGCTAATGAGCGCCCCCGAGCACGAAGCATCGACTTCGAGCGGGATCACGTGCGAATTCTGATGGACGGCAGTACGGACATCTTTGGGAAAGCAGTGTAGGGCAACCCTGCGTGCTGAGGAGCTGATACGAATTCGATTGCGTCTCCGCCTTGGGGAACCTGTTGTTTTGTCGAATCGATACACGCTCGAAACTACAGCCCCCCGGAGGAGAGGGTCGAGGAAGGGTACAAGGGCGAGAAGGCGGCGTCTCGCAAAGGCTTGCTTGGTTTGCCACGATGCATGTTCTTCACGTTTGTCTGGTATCGCGCTCTCTTCATCTCGTCTCTTCATTGCGCTAGATTGGCGGAGTTGGGTTGTTCATTCATGGCAAGGCCTCCCGGCTGGGAATGATCGTAGCGGAGTGAGCGGGATGGAGAGGAAAGGGAAAAATTTAAAGCTCTTTGATTTCTGTTTCGCCTGGCTCTGTATTTTGGCCTCGCGCTCCTGGCATGTTGGCAGACGCCGGGCTAGGTAGTTGGAGAGAGGTTGGGCCACTTTGTGTGGTATTGGGGTGAAAGAATATATCATTCGTTGTCGCTTGGAACACCAGGTATACGTGTGCCTGCGCTCTGTGCGAGTCCAGGAATCATGGTGAAAGCTCAACCTATTGCACTATTTGGACTTTGGATAATATTAGAGATCACGAAAATACTTGTCATGCATTGCTATTCAAACTAGCGGGTATCAATCATCGAGAGGAGATGGGACAGGGACGAAAATACGCAAGTAATGCAGGTCCCCTGACAAATCCAAAGCATAAGGGCTCCCAAAATAAATCTCCGCCTCTCTCGCACCGCAACCCATGTAATAAATCAAAGCCCAATTTCTTAAGAGTCCTCAGAAACGTTGACAACCTCCAGGCCTTGCTTGTCGTCCCGCAACTTCACCTCGGCAGTCTGCCCCATCTTGAGCTTGCCGCGGATGATGGCGTCCGCCAGGCCGTTGCCGATCTCGTTGGTTATGAGCCGGTTGAGCGGGCGGGCGCCGAATTTCGGGTCGTAGCCGCGCTCCGCGAGCCAGTCCTTGACCGTGTTGGGGACGGAGAGCGTGATGCGCCGGTCGTCGAGGCGGTGCTGCAGCTCCTTGAGGCGGATGTCGACGATGGAGCGGATGGCGCTTCGGGCGAGGCGCTTGAAGATGATGAAGGAGTCGATGCGGTTGAGGAACTCAGGCGGGTACGCCTCAGCGACCACGTCCATAACAGCCTTGCGGACAGACGGGTCCATTTCTCCGTCGGCCGTCTCCTTATACGGGTGGAGATGGTTCTGGCCAACGAGTATGTCCGCTCCGAGGTTCGACGTGAGCACGATGATGGTGTTTTTGAAGTCGACTTTGTGCCCCTGGGCATCGGTGAGGTAGCCCTCGTCCAGGACCTGGAGCAGCAGAGCGGAGATGTCGCGGTGCGCTTTTTCGAACTCATCAAACAGCAAAACCGCGTACGGCTTGCGACGAACAGCCTCCGTCAGCTGCCCGGCGTCCTCGTAACCGACGTAGCCGGACGGTGCGCCGATGAGGCGGGAGATTGTGTGCTTCTCCTGGAACTCCGACATGTCGAATCGGACGACGGCGGATTCAGTTGAGAATAGGAATCCGGCGAGCTTCTTGCAGAGTTCCGTCTTGCCGACACCGGTCGGTCCTAGGAAGAAGAACGAGGCCAGCGGACGGTTTTCACCGCTGAGGCCGGCTCGCTGCAGGCGCACAGCGTCGGACACGGCCTTGATGGCCTCGTCCTGGCCTTTGACTGACTCCCGCAGGGTATCCTCCATGTGGACCAACTTCTCGATGTGTCCAGAGGTTAATTTTGAAACGGGAATGCCCGTAATCCGCGAGACGACGTTGGCGATGTCGTCTGCAGTGACTGCATCGTGGATCAGAGAATCGTCGCCCTTGCCTTTCTGGGCTTCCCCCTCCTTAGGGAGCTTCTGTTCCAGGTCAGGTATCACACCAAACCTGAGCTCGGAAGCTCGCCCAAAGTTGCCATTTCGCTGGGCTTGCTCCAGCTCAAACTTGGCCTTGTCGAGATCTTCTTGCACCTTCTTGACCGAGTCGATTTCGGCCTTTTCCTTCTCCCATCGGGCATTGAGCTCCGAGATCTCATCATTGTACTTCTGAAGATCCTTCTCAAGCTTCTCCCGACGCTCTTTGCTCGCAACATCGTTTTCCTTGCGCAAGCTTTCGAGTTCAATTTGAATCGTCATGATCTTGTGGTCGAGTCGCATGATATCCTCCGGCTTAGATTCGTGCTGCAACTTGAGATGGCTTGCGGCTTCGTCCATCAGATCGATAGCCTTGTCTGGGAGGAAGCGGTCCGTCACGTATCGGTTCGACAGAGCCGCCGCGGCCACCAGGGCGCCGTCTGTGATTCGAACACCGTGGTGCACTTCGTATTTATCCTTGATACCTCGGAGGATGCTGATGGTATCCTCCACCGACGGCTCACTGACAACAATGGGTTGGAATCGTCGCGCCAGCGCAGCATCCTTTTCAATTTGTCGATATTCGTTGAGCGTGGTGGCACCGCAGCATTGCAGTTCGCCGCGAGCCAGCGCAGGCTTCAGGAGATTGGAGGCGTCAATTGAGCCCTCAGCCTTTCCCAAGCCGAGGAGCGTGTGCAATTCGTCGATGAAGAGAATGACCTCGCCCTCGGCCTTTTGCACTTCGTCCAGCACCTTCTTCAACCGCTCTTCGAAGTCGCCTCGAAACTTGGCACCAGCGATGAGTGACCCAAGGTCTAAGCTGATGACCCTCTTGTTCTTGATGCTTTCGGGGACATCGCCGCGTATGATCCGCAACGCCAAGCCTTCGAGGATCGCCGTCTTGCCGGTACCGGCATTTCCAATGAGGACTGGGTTGTTCTTCGTTCGCCGTGATAGGATCTGTATCGTCCGCTGAATTTCTGCGTCTCGCCCAATGACGGGGTCCAGTTTCCCATCCTTGGCTCTGGCCGTCAAGTCGATTCCAAACTGTTCCAGCGCTGGCTTCTCCTCCTCGCCTCCCATGTTCATCCGGTGAGTGCCTCCCGGGGGATGCGGACGGCCACCGGCATAGTGCCGCACGCTCAACACGGGTAGCAGGCGTAGCGGTGTTCTGTACGTGAGCTGGCTCGCTGCCAGCCGGGTAATTGGTCGTGCATTTCTCGTCGTGGCTCCAGCAAGACGCTGGGCCGATGAAACTAACTGTCTGCGAGCTTGCATTCTGGAGCAGGCACGTTGCAAACGGCAGCTGGGTTGGTAGAAGAATGAAGGTCAAGGCATGCTTCGTGGTTGGAGAGACTGTAGTGGAAATACCTGGGCCTGAGGCCAGTCTCGAACGAGAGCTTCACCCTCTCTCCGGCAAGCTCGCGATGGCTGGAGCACCTTCTCGCGCCTTCTTCGGCCGTCATCGGTCCACGGGCTGGCGCCAAGCCACAGCAGCTTTTATCTTATCATCACGTGCATGCAGCCCCATGTCCCACAACTCGGGCGGCGCTCAGGACTAGCCAGCGCTACCGTAAGGGGTTAGCGCCTGAGGGTTCACATTTTCCTCCCACAAACTCGCTAGCGGCGTTCACAAAGAATTCCAACATTTCGGGCGAGCATCACCAAACGGTCTTCCTTTCCTCTCCACACCCAACCAGACACATCCGAGAGAGTCACCATGTCGGCGAAGCCCACGTCCAAGAAGTTCGGGAAGTCGACCCGGGAGGTTCCCGCTCCCGCGGACAAGGCCAAGAAGTGGTACAACGCCGACGATGAGAGCGACCCCAAGAAGGTGAGTCGCCGGCCCGCGTTAATGACATGTGGGAGAAGCACTTCAGCCCTTGCCCTGGGGAACATCGCAACGATTGAGCTCGGAAACGAATCGCATTGTAAACTCGACGACGGCGACCCGTGCACCGCGACCGGGGACGTTGGAACGAGATCGCCGCGATGTGATATCGACTCAAAACAACCCCCTTGATATTCGACACTACAACTCCCAACGACAAGCGATGATCAATCCATCGACAAATTCCCAGGGCGCGGGAGAAGAGAGCTTCTGCATTCATTTTTGAAATCGGTGCGCTGACAGGTTGCAACCACAGGTCCGCAAGGCCATCCGCCCTTGGGCCCCCCGGAAGTCGCTGCAGCCCGGTACCGTCCTGATCGTCCTGGCCGGTCGCTTCCGTGGCAAGCGCGTCGTCCTCGTCAAGGCCCTCGACCAGGGTGTTCTCCTCGTCACCGGCCCCTTCAAGATCAACGGTGTCCCCCTGCGACGCGTCAACTCCCGATACGTCATCGCCACCTCCCTCAAGGTCGACGTTGCTGGTCTGGACGAGAAGAAGGTTGAGGAGGTCTCCCAGCCCAAGTACTTCACCGCCGAGAAGGCCAAGGAGAAGGCTGGCGAGGAGGCTTTCTTCAAGCAGGGCGAGAAGGCCGAGGTACGTGACACCACGAAGCCGTCTGTTGTGATTGTGGAACAGGCGAGACTGACGCCTTTGGCTTTGCAGAAGAAGAAGATCAACAGCAGCCGCGCTGCCGACCAGAAGGCCATCGACAAGCCCCTGATCGCCAACATCAAGAAGGTCGACATGCTGGCCAGCTACCTCGGCAGCTCCTTCAGCCTGCGAAAGGGTGACAAGCCCCACGAGATGGTGTGGTAGATTACAAGTCTCCAATACCGGAAATGGGGTTGCTGGAAAAGAGGGGGCGTGCAGCACCGTGGTGGGAGCAGTCCGCGCGGTACGACAAACGGGTTGTAGAACGGGAAGGGTCTCCGACATGGGCTGGTTTGGCCAATTGCATTTGGAAGTCGACGGCATCGGTCACATCTTGGCGTCTGTAATCAGGTTTTACAGTCAAAAATCAAACGAGCATAAATGAAGCGTTCCGCCAGGACTCCTGGTGAGGAGCCGTGATGATGATCACACAAGGAAGTCCCCGAGCCATTTCCTGTGTGTATGTGCGCGCCTGTTTGCAGCATGCGAGGGTTGTGGGCAGCAGCTGTTACAGGGGTCTGTCAATGTCGAGCCTTGGGAGTCTGCCTGACCGGTCACTGCCGAGCGATTCAACTGCAGGTGTGGTGTATTTCCCGACCTCTTGCGTCTTATGTCTAGCTGCGCACACCCGTGGCTCAGCCAGGTTCATTACTCTACAAATATGCGACACTGTGACTTTAATTTGTCACATGCTCATTTCAGTCTATCAGCCACCGTCCTCCTCTTCCTCCCTCTCCCTCTCTTTGCCTCATCTACAGAGCCCTGTCTACCCAGCTCTGGATCATGCCCACGAGCGAGGCGTCGTAGTGCTTCATGGAAACCTTGCCCGTCGCCTCGTCCAGCGTCGTGTTGGCTTGGACGAAGACCTTGCGGGGCTGCTTGTTGTCGAGGACAACCTTGCGGATCTTGGTCCCCCAGAAGTCCGGCTCGACCGTGGTCATGTCGACATAGAACTTGATGCCGGTCTCAACATCGGCCGTCGACTTGTAGATGTGGAGCTTCTGCAGGTAGTCGGCCACGGCCTTGCGACCAGATGTGAGGATCTTGGATCGGTCAAGCTTGATGGTCAGGTCGGACAAGTCATCCTTGGTGTAGTCCAGCTTGCAGAAGTCATCGCCAGCCTCGAGGAAGCACTTGAGGATAGAGAAGCGCGCTTGGCTGTGAGCCTGCCCCCACTTCTGGCTCTTGGGGTCCCACATCTCGAGAGAGGCGAGGCCAGCGCGAGCCATGGAGAGGTAAGAGGCATAGAGAACGTCACCAGCCTCACCATCCATGTCGATGTTGCCGTCTCCGAAGCCAAAGATCTTCAGCACGGGGAACTCGCAGCTGAGGTGCATAGCGACCAACTCAGCACGGCATTCCTCGTACGAGGCAGCGATGCTGCCAAAGACGGAGCCCCACGTCTGTCCGGGCTTGTACCAGGTCGTGATGGGCTTCTGCGTGACGGGGCTCACAGGGGGGTTCTCCTTGTCGAAGTTGTACACGCCAGGCGCCGTCTCCTGCAGAAGCTTGCCGCAGCCGTGGCCTAGACACTGTTAGCAAGACGCCAAATTAACGCGTCTCTTACGAGTAGGACTCACCGGTAAGCTCGTGGAGGCCAACTTGGACCTCGAAGGAAGCGTCGCGCTGCTTCTTGTACACCTCCATGTCCTCTTCACGGATGAAGGGGATCTTTTCGTTGGGCGCCTTGGCGCTGACAACGTTTCCGAGGGACACGTTCTTGAAGCCCTCAGTCTGTCGGATGTCGTCGTAGTTGGGGATGTTGATACCAGCGGGGATGCCGGAGCCGTTGAAGGTCATGACCTCCAGAGAGGTGAAGTCGGGAGACAGGAACTTGTCCTTTTCGAAATCTTGGCCCCAGGGAAGCAGGGGAATGAGCTTGGGCGCAGCAGCAACTAGCTCACCAAACGCCCGGGTTCGCTCCAGGTTGACCATGGAGGCAAAACCTTCCCACTCTCCGCGAATACCGGCAGGGTCTCTGTAGGTCTCGACGAAACCAATGTTGGTCTCAACCATGGGGCCCTTGTCCTTGATCCAGTTGCGCTGGGCATCCTTGTACGCCTCGAGAGATCCGCTCTCGAAGGAGGTGGCGTAGTTGATATGCATGTTCTTCTGGGTCTCGTTGTCGGCGTTGTCGGCGGCTTGCTTAATGTAGTTGGTGATGCTCTTCATCTCCTCGGCGTAATCGCCAAAGGTGAGCTTGATGGTCTTGCCCTTCAGAGGCCCGTCCTCAACCGTGAAAGACGTATCCTTTCCGATATCACCTCCGTTTGAGGGAATGCTGGTGACAGCCGAGGCAATGAGAATCTCATAGGAGCCCTGGCCGTCCTTGCGCAATCTGGTGTTCTCCGGGAGCAGTCCCTTCTTTTCCATCCAGGCCGAGATAGCCTCAATCTCGCTCTTGGTGATGTCAGGGGAGTCGGGGTAGTATGTGGTCATGTGGCCGGCGTCGGGGAAACCCAGATGCAGGGCGGCGGGCTTGTCCGAGCTGAAGATGGCGCCCCTGGTCGCTTCGTAGAACTTGGCGGCCTCGGGGGAGGTGGCAGCCAGAGCGGCGACGCTCTTCTCGCTGCATCGCGGGAGAAACTTGGAGTCTCCAAAGCTCTTGTAGTTGCCCAGGTTACCCAGGAACATGGCAGCGTACTCCAGGAAGGAGGTGAGCTCAGACTGCTCGACTCCGGCCTTCTTGGCCAAGGATTCCCAGTCGCCATTGCAGCTCTTGTGGAGCGTCAGGATCAGGTCATAGATGGACTCGGACTCGGGAGAGAGTTGCCGCAGAACGATCCTGGTTCCGGCGAAGCATGCCCTTTGACAAGCGGGTTAGCAATGTCATGACGCGCCGAGGGGTCCCCGGGGGGCGAAGGTGAGACACCGCCACGGAACAGAGTAAGTTACATACTTGCTGATGAAGTGGGCATAACGCTTCTGCTGTTCGTTGAGAGCCTCAAAATGCTTCTCAATCTCGAGCCTGACGACCGAGGGCGGCGCGTCGGCGAGGAAGTGGACGAGGTCGTCTTTCTGCATGTTGGCGAAAAATCTCTGCTGAATGACGCGGGCGGCAGGGCGACGTCTGGGAACTGTGCTCCGGCAGGCAGCGGCTCTGAGAGAAGACAGTCTTCGCCAGAATACGGACGAAGGGAGTGAGGGGAGGGACATGGGGACTGAAGCCTGCGCAGCCCAGCTCCTCTTTATGACACGCAGAGTCGCTGCTGGAGGCGCTTTCTCACGGCACCAGGAACCGCAGCTGCATGAGGCCGACGTTCGCTCTAGGCCCTCTCCCTACTGGCCAGCGGCCCCCTCAGGCGCCGGCCGAGGGCGGGGGAGGCGCCTGCTGCGGGTGGCTTTGCAGGCCGACATGCCTATTTGGGCTAACGGATTGGACGATGCGACGACGGGTATCCGCAGAGTCGGTCACCTGGAACTCCGGACACTCTGGCCGCATTGATGTCAGCCTTTCTCCGGGTCTACTCGCGAGGGTCGTCGCCAGGTCAGGAGGGAAAGAAACGAGAGCAATGGCGTGTGCATTGGACGCGCGGTTCAGCTCGTCGATACCTCGCAGCGCGTCAGGCTGCGCTCGGCTCGAACCGCTCGCTGATGATGTGCAAGTGCTGCTAACGAGGGCCCTGATCGCGGGGTCTTCGGGGTCCCAGGCCAGGGCAGGCGCAGAGCGGGGTCGAACTTTTGTTGCGACCACGCGGCTACAGCACCCGTGTCGGGTTGTGCGTGCGGAATTGTTTCGCTGCCTCACAATGGCGAAAAACTTTTCAGATGAGGTATGACAGTGACTTATCCGAGCGAGCTGGACGGCTGCTGCCTGCGGTCAGCGCTGGTCATGGTGTTGCCTGCTCCGACGATAGCCATGACCCAAATGATACGAGCACCCAATTACAGAAGAGATTGGAGAGCCAGCATCGTCACATCTTCACGTGCACGAGGGAAGGACGCAACGCATGATGCTAGTTTCACAGATATACGTACCCACGGGGTTGTGCACAGACTCCATGTCTTGCAACATTGGTTTTTCCCACTGCTTCTCCCGCCATTGTCCGTGAGATGTTGCTCCGAGCTGCTTCAGCCTCGAAACCAACGAGTAACGGTACAGGGTGCACCACGCCGAATGTCTGTCTTCTACTCAGCCGTGCCCATTACAAAGTAAGAAATCGAAACATGCGAATATTGCAAAAGTTTCGTTTCGCCAAATAGTCTCTTGACCAGCGTCGACGGCTTCTAGCCGGCGAGCCGGCCATACTGACCTGCTACAGGGTAGCAGTCCTCGTAAACTCGACGCCGGCACGGAATAACCATAGCGCATCTTACGGAGCAAGTGCCGGCTCCTTCCCGTCACCGATGCGGTGCAACGTCATGGTTGGACGTCTTGGTCCGTCGTCCTTGCAAGGGATTTCGCGGCAGCAGGTCTTCGCAGAGGGGCAATAGCACCAAGACCACACAAATGTCGCTACGCCTGTCACGATGTCTCGTTTCAGGCTTACTGTGAGATCGAGCAAGCATTGAGCAACGGCTTTCACCGCCAGAACAACTACGACCCAACAAGAACCGCCCTCACGAGACAAGGCAGCGCGGGACGGGCAAAGTTGCACAGCAGCAAGTAGAGACGGCGCCTCGACCAACCGGGAATCGCTGGCCCGCAGAGGACATCGGCCGGTCCATCAGCGTCTCGTCGCACCGACCAGCATCAAGTACTCCGTACACTCCGCCGCACGCACTTACACGTGCGGAGCACACGTACGATCACACATCCGCGCCGCAGCTGTATTCGTACATATGCGTTGACGGCTGGGACCAGCGGCCCGGGTGCAGCGTCATATCGATCTGCTCTGCCCCTGCACCAGCAGTAGTGCGCATCAGGCCGTCCGTGGATCGAGGGGATGCGGTGGCCGGGGCCGGCCCGACGCCGCTCCATCTTCCGGAGATACTACGAGCACTCGTACAAGTAGGAGCACGGTCAGAAGCCCGCGACGTCCTCTGCCGGCGTGCAAGCTGAAACCCCTGTCTGTTGAGGAGCGGCCGGCTCTTTTGACTATTACTAGGTAGACCCAGAGACGCTGTTGAGGCCCCCAAGGCCCCCCACGTTTGAATCTTCGAGAAGGCGTACCCCCACGGCGCCACGATCAAGCGTCGGCGTTTGACCGGGCTGGGTGGATAACCGATGGCAAATGACGCCCCGGCCAGCAGCTGCATTCCCCACAGGAGGGTGTCTGGGACAGACGGTGACGACGTCGCCCAGGCCGGCCATTGGCCGCAACCCCTGGGCTGCCAGTGGGCTCGCGCATTCGACTCGTACATTGGGGCCATCCAAGGCCAATGACCGGGCTGCCGTCTGCCCAACGGGGTAGCCGTCGCCGGATGCCGTCACTCCTGGGCTTCAGCGCCGAGCTCTGGGGGGATGCTCGCGAGATGCGGCTTCGCCAGCTCTGGGAGAGGCCACGGACTGGAGGCCAGCGCAGCACGCCGTCGTTGACCAAGGGACTCCGGCCACGGGCGAGGGCATAACTCCATCGAGCCTCTGCCTCGCGCGCCGCCCTCGTGCCCTGGGCTGCACCCCCACGGGACGCACCCTGGGATGCTCCGCACCGTTCGGCAAACGATGGCGACAAATAATATCCTGATACGATGGCTGTCCGCCGCGCATGGCCCGACTGCGCCGCTCGCCCAACTCCCGGCACGTACCGGAAGACCTTCCGGAGCACCCAGCACACCGGGTCTGCTTCCGTCCCAAACGGCTGCTGTCTGGTGCATGGCACGAGGGCAGCCGGGGTCTCAGCCGCGGGCGCGCGAAGCTGACCGGTGTGGACGAGAGGCATTGCTTGCTTCTTGGGCTCACCCCCTCCGCCCAGATACGAGCGTCGAGCTCATGCAAACACCTCCGTGCCGCCGCTCCCTACGTGTTCGTCCTCGAAGGGACGAGCGCTTCCGTCTCAGGCCGTTCCCCAGCGGTTCTCTGCTGTACGAGTACTCGTACGGACACATTGCTTCAGCCAGGCTGCCGTGACAAGGACGTCGGTGGTGCGCCTTGTGCTGCCTGAGCTGTTGCGGCGGCATCCATAGGTACGACCCGCCCCCGTGCGACGCGTCCCTCGGGGCCCCGTCACAGCCGTCGCGCGAGGGCGGCGCACCTGTGACGATGCCAAGCGAGTTGAAAGAGAAGAGAGAAGAAGGACGAGAACGGTGATGAGCGGCGACGCGAGCTTTGGCAAAAAGCAAGACCCGACATGCCGGCTGGAAGCCTTACCCAGATGGACCCAAACGTGGCCACGACTAATTAAGCCTCCACCCAACAACCGCCACTCCCCCCCCCTGCTCGCGCCCATCCGGCCTGCTGTGGGTGGGAGCAACTCACACGCCCCCCCATTTGAATTTAAAGACGAGCCCGAATGAAGACGCCCGAGCCAGAGGTGAAGTGCTCTAGTACTCGTAGATTCAAAACGGCGCTCCATCCTCGCCCAGCTCGCCCCTGTTTTCCTTCTCCGTCAGAGAGGCTCCTGCTTGGCCCCCATCCGTCGACCTTGCCGCCGCGACGCCAGTATATGGGTACTTGAATTCGCCTCTCCCCACGCCTCATCGTCCTGCTCCCACATTCTTCTCGCCTCCCGCCCTTGCGCGCACCGTCTCCCTTTTTTGAGAATTCGCATACGGCCGTGGTATTTCTACTGCTGCGAAGCTTGCTCCTCGTCCGCTCGCCTGCTGGGGGCCTACCTACTACGAGTATATCCTGCATGCACCGATAGCGCCGCCGTCAGCTGTGCGCCGAATCCAGAAGCGCCGTTCTCGCCGTAGCCCCGATCCAGGCTGCGGAGCCCGCGACTCGCCCTCTGCTTAATTGCTTGCTCGCTCTAACCGAGACGACCATGCTGTCCTACGATAACGCCGTGCCCGTCAACGGACAGGACTCTGCGTCTGGTGCTCCCCTTTCAGCTGCATCGTCCAAGACGTCATCGTCAGCTGCCACCAACGGCATGGCCTGCGCCAACGGCCGCTCGCAGAAGCACCACCTCTGGCTGGTGACCGGCCCGGCTGGGTGCGGCAAGACGACGGTGGCCGAATACCTGTCGAATGCGCTGAAGGTGCCCTACCTCGAGGGCGATTCTGTATGTCCGCTCGCCGGCGGCCTCCCGATGTGCTGCTGCCGAGAAGACGCTTGAGCTAACGCGAATGTTGCCGCAGTTTCACCCCAAGGCCAACATCGAGAAGATGCGCAGCGGCGTCCCGCTGGCCGACGAGGACCGCTGGGACTGGCTCACCGCCCTCCGCGACGAGTCAATGCACCGGATCAACGGAGGGTCTGGGGGCGTCGTCGTGACCTGCTCCGCTCTCAAGCGCAAGTACCGCGACGTCATCCGCGTCGCCGCCTACTTTGACCACGACATTCTCGTCCACTTCATCTTCCTCAGCGCTCCCGCCGAGGTGCTCCTACAGCGCGTCGCCGAGCGCAAGGGCCACTACATGGGCGCCAACATGGTCAAGAGCCAGTTCGACATCCTGGAGCCGCCGGCCCCCGACGAGAGGGACGTCATCAGCATCGACGTCAGCCGCAGCATGGAGGAGGTCAAGCAGGACGTCTTGGCCATCATGACGGACCTTGTCAAGACCGGCCACTAAGACGACAGGACCTAGACCAAGAGTACTTCACAGTACGGACCAACCATCAGGCGACGGGGGGAAACCACAGGAAGGGGTTAGGCGTTTCAGTCACTCGATATCATTCGATATCATGCATTTAGGAGTTTCTTGCTTCTGGGATATTGGACAAGCGGCGTTTTTTTTTAGACGGCTCGCTCCGCAAGAGCCGCAGCCAGGCACCCGCGTCGGTCCCTGTACAGGACAGACAGGCGTCCCGCCACCATGCGGAAACGAGTCTTGGAGGGCTCGCCTGCTTTTGGATATTTGGGCGGCACAGATTTTTGGCAAGTTGGGAAGGGCACAGATATGCATTCGATGCAAAGCTCCGGGCCAGAAGGTGGCCAGGCATGGGAATTGGAGGAGCCCGACGAGGACGAGGGCCTGGGGACGGGATGACATCTGCAGCGACCAGCCGTTTCAGCATTACGTACCTACCTAGGTAGCAGGTATTCAGCGAAAGAGGGATGAGCTGTTCAGTCCCTCTACCAGCACACGCCATCGATGGTGAATATAGCAAGGTGTTGAGCGTCTCTCCCTCGCGCCGCCTTGTTGCGGCTTACTTGCGCAGGGCGAAGACGAGACGTGATACAGGAGACGGCGAGCGCCTGGGAGGCTGCTGCGGCGGATGTACTTCGTAGATCCTGCGCACACACCCCACCGTCATCCATGAGCGCGGCACCGACAGGCTGACCCTCGTCGGACAAGGGTTGGGCATTGCTGCATGCGGGCAGCACGGAAGAGGCAATGGTGGCCATGCCCGCCGTCACCCCCGGACCCCGTCTTGCTCAGCAATCTGCAGCCTGCAGCCTGCACTACGCAGTACTTGCGCAGGATCTATTTACAGCGCACCCAGCCTGGGTAAAGATGTTCTCATACAGTAGGGATGGGGATGTACGTGTATATGTATGCTCCCGGGCGGGGATGCATCCATGCAGCAAGGGACAGAGAGCACTCATGCGACGGAGACGTGGTCACGAGGCCCATCGACATCGTCAGCCCGGGCCCTCGGCTTCCGTCCCGTACGGCGGACATCGCGCAGGCAGTGGGTGACGGGGTCGGCGTCGATCGTGGTGGACACGGACACAGACACGGACACGAGCACGGGGAAGAAGGGGGCCGGGAGGACTGAGTGCTTGCTGTTCGTACGATGCCAGCCACGGAGCTTCTAATTCAAATTGCTTTTTATTTTGCTTCAAATGGTTCTACCTTGCTCTACTTCGTACGGAGTGCTCTATGCCTCGACGAGATTGCTGCCGTGTTACCTCAGATGCATCACCATGATGTCCGGCTCCTCCACCACGCGGCGGACCACCTCGGCGGCCCGCGCCATGGTGGCTCCGTCGACGACGCGGTGGTCCGCGCTCCAGCTGAAGTTGCAGACGTGCTTCTTGACGACGTGGTCCTGCTCGTCAAAGGCCGGCACGGTGCGCATGCGGCCGATGCCCAGGATGGCCACCTCGCGCTCGACGATGACGGGGCTGAGGTAGGTGCCGCCAATGTTGCCGATGTTGGACACGGTGATGGTGCCGCCCGACATGTCAGCCGGCGTCAGCTTGCCGGCGTGGGCGAGCTTCTGCAGGCGCGCCAGCTCCGCCGCGATGGACACGATGTTGAGCGCGCCCACGTTCTTGATGACGGGCACGAGCAGGCCCTGCGGCGTGTCCATTGCGACGCCGATGTTGTGCTGCGAGCGCATGATGAGCGCCGGCTTGCCGTTGCCGCCGTTGGCCGACTCGGCGTCGACGCGCGCGTTGAGGATGGGGAACTGGTAGAGGGCCATGGAGACGGCCTTGATGATGAAGGGCAGGTACGACAGCTTGGTGGGCTGGTCGGGCGCGCCGGGCGACATGGCGAGCACCTTGTTGAGGCGCGAGCGCAGGCCGACGAGGTCCGAGAAGTCGATCTCGTCGGCGTATAGGAAGTGCGGGATCGTCAGCGAGCGCGACATGGTCTTGAACATCATCTGCTGCGTCTGGCTGAGCGGCTGCCGCGTCTCCGTCTGCACCGACGTGTCCGCGGGCGGGCTGAGGGGGGGTGTTTGTTGTTGTTGCTGTGGTTGTTGCTGCTGCGAGTCTCTGCTCTGGACGAACTTGTAGATGTCTTCCTTGAGCACCCGCCCGTCCCGGCCGGTGCCGTCGATCTCGGCAATGTCAATGTTCAGCTCCTTGGACAGGTGCCTCACGGCGGGCGTCGCCAGCGTGGCCATCTTGCCCTTCGGCTTGCTCGTCTCCGGGGCGCCGCTCGGCGCGCCGCTGCTCTGCTCGGGAACCGCGTCGCTGCTCTTCTGCTCAGGCGCTGGCGTCGGCGCGGGAGGGATAGGCTCGTTCTTGGCCGGATCCGCGTCGCCCTCGATGTCGATGTCGACAAAGGCCTTGCCCACCTTGGCCATCTCGCCGGCCTCGTAGTACAGCTTCTTGACGGTGCCGGTGAAGCGGCTCGTGATTTCCACCGACGCCTTGTCGCTCTGCACCTCGCACAGGGGCGAGAACTCCTCGACGCGTGCGCCCTCCTCGACGAACCACTGGATCACCTCGCACTCGACGATGCCTGTTGTTGTGTCCTCGCGGTCAGCCTCTCGCCCTCGGCAGCATCGGATCAGCGCACCGGCCAGGACGGCACTCACCCTCGCCAATATCGGCCAGCAGCACCGGCTTCACGGCGCACAACCTCCTCGACTCGCTGAACCACCGCGGCGCGGGCCCCGCCACGACGCTGCCCCTCCCCATGGCGACGGCGGCCTTGCCCATGGCCCGCGAGGCCTGCAATTGCCTCCGCAGCACGCGGGAACCTCGCTGCAGGAACATGTTTGCCTGACAATTGGTATCTGTCGGGGGGGTAGAGAACGATTTTGTCTCCTGCAGGAACGCGAGGGGGCTAGATGTGCGGAGGATGAGGAAGCAGCAGTCCCAGGGCCGAAGTATATGGCTTCAGTCGGCATTGCGTCGTCGTTAGCTGTGCCGCCGCGAATAACCGAAGTCCGGGGGAAGCGGGCGGCCCAGTCTTTCGCCAGGTTTGCCAGAGGGCAGCCTGCCACTCATCCACTGTTCCCCCCGAGGCCCACTAAAAAAGGCAGCTCCCCTGGGCGCTGGCCGGGCGTGGCGGGCCCGATTTTCCGGGCTGAGAACGCGTGGTTCAGGGTAGGTGGGCGCGCCAGTGAATTTCATCATCCCAGCGGGCCTGCTCGGGAACAATAACGTCGCCAGCTGCGGCATAGACAAACGACGACAGCCTCGACAGCCACGACCAACACACACGCCATGTCATCGCGGAGCCTTAAGCCGGTTCTTGCTGGCTTCGCGACCAGGCAGCTCGCGACCAGGCGGCCGCTCGCCGCGTGCGTATACTGCCAATGGCAGCGCAACTTCGCCGCTTCTGCGCTGCGAGCCGCCAGAGCCGATAAGCCGGCGGCCGGCGCCTCCATGGACCCCCAGGGCGAGGTCAAGGGCGCGCCGATCGAGGCCCCGAGGAGCTACGGCAAGCGTGTTGAGGGCAACTTTGTGCCCAAGCCCCTGCCCCGGCCCATCGGTATGCCACTGCCGCCTCGAGCTGGCGAGAACACGGGCATCGACCACCGGTCGCTGAAGCAACGCAAGGAGGACTTTGTCGACTATGACAAGCACATCAAGCGGCGCCAGGAGCTGTATGGTGTCCTCATACCCCCGATCCGAAGCCCGTCGGTGCTGACACAGCGTTCTCCCCAGGACCGCCCAGATATCCAGACCCTACTTCCGCGACTGGGGCAATCTGCAGTTCCACGGCGGCAAGTCCTTCATTGCGCCTCCGCGCCTCTTCAAGGCCGAGCTCTCCCTCTTCTTCCCGAATCTCTACGGCGAGACGCTCCTCAAGACCGACAAGGAGCCTCGCGACACGACGCCGCTCCTCACCGGCCGCGCCTCCGTCGTCTCTATCTTCAGCAGCCAGTGGGCCGAGCGGCAGGTCGCGAGCTTCACCTCCAAGGAGGCGAACCCCGCGCTGCACGAGGTCCTGGCCCAGAACCCCAAGGTGGCGCAGCTGGTCAACATCAACTACGAGGACAACGCCGGCAAAGCCTGGCTCGTCCGCCTGTTCCGCGGGTCCCTGCGCAAAAGGTTCCCGGAGAAGGACTGGGACAAGTATTTCATCGTGCGCAGGGGCATCACGGACGGCATCCGCGAGTCCATTGGCCTGCTCAACAGCAAGGTCGGCTACACGTATCTCGTCGACCAGCACTGCCGCATACGGTGGGCCGGCAGCGCGGAGAGCCATCCGGACGAGAAGGACGGCCTGGCTAGAGGCCTTGCGCGACTGGTCGAGGAGATGAATAAGGACGCCGCTCGGCCTGCCACGGCGCGCGAGAAGCTCCCCGGAAAACCGCATCTGGAAAGCCCAAGGGTGTAATTCGATGCCTTTCCTGACGTATTACCATCACCTCTGCAGTAGAGATGAGCGACAATGGCTCTGCCATGTATTGTACAAAATCATAGACATAACAACGCTGATACCCCCGCTGAAACGCCGTTGCACATGCGAATAGATGAAACCGTTCCCTGCCGGGATGTCCTCCGGCTTACAGCAGCCACCAAAACACAATGAAACACGCCGCGATGAAACACCCCATTATGATGCCGTCTCTCCTCTTCTTTGCTGAAATTCTCCCAATCAAAGTGTTTATGCCGGGGACCTGGCTTGCCGCCATAGTGATCCTGCGGTTGATGCTCGATAGCGTTTCCCGCTGCAGGATGAAGCTGTCGTTGACGGCGTACGCTTGGCTCAGCACGCTGTCCGTCATGTTGTGGCTGTTGTCGATGCGGTTGCGCTCGTTCAGCATGTATTCAGCCTCGGCCGCCTCGGGGTTGTTGGCGCGGTACTGGTCAATGTCGGAGCGCACGTTGGTCAGGAGGTTCGCCCTGTCGCGTGCCTGCTGGAGGGTGCCGCGCAAGCGGATGAGGTCCCGCTTATGGGCGGAAAGCTTCTCGCGCAGGAGGGAGAGGTTATTCTGCTTCAGGGCAGAGGACGTGAGGGTCGCTTCGGAGTCGAGCAATCGGGCGAGCTGGGTTATGACGGATTCGCGCTGCGCAGCTTGTTAGTGAGGTTACCGGGCAGGATATCGAGGTTGGCTTCCGGCTTGCCTTTTCCAGCAGCTCTTCAATTTTTGCTTCGGTTTCTCGCTCCTCCTCCGTTGGTTTTGGCGGAATGCTTGCCGCTACGGAGAACTGAGAATACGTGTGGAAGAGGTTCTCCGTCTGCGAAGCCAAGGTTAGGTGCCGTGTACCAGTGAAGCTGCGTCGACGCAGACGCGCATACCTGAGTTTCCAGTGTCCTGGCTTGCTGCCGCAGATGGGCCCAGCTGCCGCTTCCCGATGGTGCAGACATTGTGGTGGCTAGGGGCGAGGCGATGGATGATGTCCAGGATGTTTGGTGATGCTGGCTGTCCAAGCCGGCTCTGGATCGAGCTACGTACGGTTACGGCTTCGTCACCAGACGGGAAGCCAAGACGTGGCGGCAGAATGCCCTCACCGCCCGAAGTGGAACCGGTCTCCGGCTCACGAGATATGGCACGTGACTAGCCTTGTCCCATAGATCGTCTCCGCTAGTGGGCCAATCAATGGCCGCAAATTGCCCGAGCTCCGCGCACACAACCAAACCCTAGGGCAAATTTTCACCGCTCGGCAACTAAATTCTCGAAGGGCTACGATCCATCGCGAAACGGACGGACACGGTCGAGGCTGACTTTCTAACTCACGCACTCGTCGACACACTTCGCACATCACCCATCGAAGACCATCAAGATGGTGAGTCCACGCTGCCCTTCCCTGCCTCGATGATGCTTCAATATATTTCGCCCGCGGCCGCATGCACAACCGACATCGATACTGTTTCGATTCCTGCGCACCGAAATCATCGCATCTGCCGACGACCCCTCGAACCCCTCCCGCGCCATCGCCCGCCAATATTCATGACAGACGATCAGGGACATGTCGCTGACTGGTGTTGTAGTCGTCGGGCAAGGTTAAGACTGTCCAGCTCTGGGACAAGAGCAAGGATGATTTGACGAAGCAGCTCGCCGAGCTCAAGACTGAGCTGGGCCAGCTCCGCATCCAGAAGGTCGTTTCGTCGGGCTCCAAGCTGAACAAGATGTGAGAATGCACTCCGGATAGCGTGGCAGGGTGCGATGGAAGTGCTGACGAAAGTTTGCGTGTGCAGCCACGACCTGCGAAAGTCGATTGCCCGTGTCCTCACCGTCATCAACGCGAAGCAACGCTCCCAGCTTCGCCTGTTCTACAAGAACAAGAAGTACGCTCCTCTCGACCTCCGCCCCAAGCAGACCCGCGCCATTCGCCGCCGATTGTCGCCCGAGGACAAGGCCCGCCAGCTGGAGAAGACCAAGAAGCGCAACGTTCACTTCCCCCAAAGGAAGTTCGCCGTCAAGGTACGACTCACCTGAACGAGGGCCAGATTGCTCGTCATGGGCTCTGGAACCCCCTCAATTCTTTCCCGCTTTGAATAGAAGGGCCTGCTGACACGGATTACTACAGGCTGCCTAAGCGTGCGCAGTGCTGAAGGAGTCGATGGTAGAAGGAAATGGGGTATCGAGGCGTGGCGTGCTTTTTTCTCTGAACACAAAAGGCTTCGAAATTTGCATCGCATGGCTCTGGGGAATCTCGGTCTGATTTGTACTTATTTCCCGGTTTGGGCCTCGTTCTGGGGGGCGGGATGCCGTCCATGATGGGCCGCTCGATCAGCAGCCTATAAATCAAAAGAAAAATGAGGTCATGATCATATTCTCCTGCCACAGCCCGGTCTTCCCTGAGAATTCACCGGCTTGTTCCGTCTCACTGTGTCCCGCTATCAACTGGCGAATGTTCACGTCGCCCGCAGCGGTGTCAGAGGCCTTTGGCAATCCAGGTTGCCCGAGTGTGAAACATGATGTATCGATGTAAATACGGTTCCCCATGGAGACAGGGCTTATGCCGCTTGTGATACAGGATGACAGGAAGCATTATCTATTGCATCTTGGGACTGTCAAGGTGGGACACAATGGGCAGTTGGCCGGGGCGACGACCTACGAACATATGGACGGCCCTGAAATCACTTATTCTTAAGTTTCCGGTGGCTTGATTGCAATCTTCGTCGCTGTTATGTCGCTATAGTTTGCCTCTTTTGCCCGCCACTGCCGGCAGAATTATCGTAGCCGATCCACATCGCGGAAACATCAATGGGTATACTCGTACAACACCGGTCGACCCAAACATAGCGTGCCAGAGAACCGCCCATGCATACCTTGTGCTTTTGTGTCGTCTCCAAATGTCCCTCAGATCTCCGCAACGCCACCCAACCTTCTCGGCGAATCGTTCGCAAACCCAAATTGAAAGACACCGTAAATATTTCCATCGCTCGTCACAACAAGGAAGCAGGTCTCCCATCTATTGGGGGCCAGTCAACCCGTTTTCCATCATGTCGACTCTTGGCCAATCATGAGATTGTAGACATGGTCTCCAATCAGCTCCAGAGTGTCGGCATCGCGAGGATCCGCCTCCGACTTGCCCTTGCCTTTGCTCTTCTTCACTTTTGATGTCTGCACCTTGTTCTTTGCTTTGCTGAGAAGGGCGTCCACTTCTGCAGGTCTGTCCTTGTGATTGGTGCCCATATGCCTCCGCAGCTGGTCTAGTCTGTGGAAGTCCTTACCGCAGAGCTGGCATTCGTGCATACCCTTGACATTGTGTGTTCTCCGGTGCTTAGACAGGTTGGACGACTCGCTAAATCGCTTGTGGCATATTTCGCACTCCAGCGGCTTATCGCCCGTATGAGTCCGCTCATGCATGGCTGTTCCAAAATTAGCCTCTTCCCTGTGCTCGAACAAGGTCGGTCATAAACATACTAAGGGCGCTTTGCTGCTTGAACGCGCAACCACAACCCGGATACTTGCACACCCAAGGCGTCTCGCCAGTGTGAATCCTCATGTGCTGATCTAGAGCTTGCTTCGCCGACAATGCAGCTCCGCAAATGTTGCATTGAACAGGTTTGACTGGGAGATATTAGCTTCGCTTCGACCATTACGAATCACAAAGGGCCATCTCAGTGCTTACACCCTGTATGCACTTGCATGTGCCGCTCCACTTTGCTCCGTTGTGTGAAGCAAGTATTTCGTGTACAATTTTCCCAACCACACCTGAAGCCACCGCGAATCTTCTTGAGCTGCTTCAAATGGTCTGCTTTGCAATGCTTTTGCAGCTGCTCGTCATCATCGAAGCGCTTTCCGCAGATGCCTTGGCCGTCGCCAATCACCCAGCGGCAGAGGAACTGATCCTCTTGAACCAAGACTTGGGACTTGGACCCGTTCACGGGACTCTGCAGTTTTCCTACAGGGCTTATCTCGGCCATGCCAGCCTCGGACCCCAGTGGTGAGGGTGTGGCGAGGGACGAAGGTGTTGTTGAAAGTGACGGGCCAATTGATAGGTTCGTCAGAGGCGAAGGTGACGGCGAGAAGTGCTTGCCGTACGTCAAATGGTCGCTCACATGGCATCCTGCGTGTGGCCCACCAGAGTGCGATGAGCTACAATTCGTATGTGTTCCAGAGTGAGATGAGCCGGGGAGCCTGAGCTGCTGCGCATGCAGCATGAGTGCTGGCTTGTGTTCTTCGAAGATATGATGAGCAAAGAGACTCGGGTCCTGAACCGGGAAACCACACTCATGACTCTGGAGGTGGGACAGGTAGGGATCTGTCGCATTGTCGTTGGGACTGAACTTTGGCAATGTGCATCTTGAAATGAACTGGCCAGGATCATTGGCCACGCAGGTCCCGTTGTGGGCCAGTCCCCGCGAAGGGTCATGATACTGCATGATATGATTCGCGAGGGCGTACTCAAACGCCATCTGGAAGGGTTGGTTTGAGAAATTGGACGGCACACTGGCGAACAATGAGTCCATTGAGAGACTGCCGCACGGGATGCTTTCGGGGAGCCCCATGTACGGGAGAGGCCCGTCTCGAGACGGCGGCGCTGCTGCAGGCGACGGCTGCATGAACCCCCCTTGGACCATTTGTAGCTGACTCTCGCCGAAAGAGGCCAGGGCCGCGGCCGCTGCCTTGTCGTTGTCTGTTATGGCAACGGCGGTTGCTGGTTTCTCGCCGGTCGTTGTCTCGGTCAGACAAGTCTCGTCCGTGCAAGGATGGCTAGCACCCTGGCATGCCTCGTCGAGACAGAGCTGGGGACTGCCACAAGCATCATCATCGCAGCAGACTCCATGCCCGGTATCCCCGCACTGGCTGGGACAGCTGCCTTCGCACGCGGAGCTACACTCTGATGCACAGTCTTCATCTCTGCACATGCCAAACGTGCCAGCTTGTAGGGCGGTGTTGTCCAAGGCAGAGTCGTTGAAGAGATGGTCCCAAGAATATGCCTGGTTCTGGCCCAGGGACTGATGCGTTGGAGCAGCGCTCATCGTGCCATGTTGCTCCCCTATGTTGGGATGGCTATGGCTCCGCACTGAGCTGGCGGCTGCATGGGGGTGCAACTGTTGAGCCAAGTTGCCTTGGAGTTTGTCATTCTGTTTGGATATGGGGAAGTGGTGATGGTGGTCGAGACAAGAGTCATCATGGATGCAAGACTCAAAGGGGCCGAGGCCGTGCGACAGATGATTATCCGAGGCCATGAGGGAATCGAAGTCGAGCGGTATTTGTGCCATGTGGTTGGCACTTGAGTCGTTTGCATCCATGTGCGCATCAAAGGCCAGGTGCGACGTATCCATGTTGGACAAATATGCGCCTTGTGCGCAACGCCAAGGCGGCCGGAGTCAGCACGACAATTATTCTCACAAGCGAGATATCTGGGATGCAGCAGGACGAGGTGTCTCAGGTCCAGATGGCGAGGATCGACGATGAGCATGAAGATGAAGACGAGCGCGAAGATGATACCGCTGACAGCTTCGGACGCAGAGAGCGTTGCAAGAGTGGCGTGAGAGGCCTCGTCGCTTAAACTGAGTCTTGAATGCGCTCGAGCTCACGACACATGTCTGCTATTGAAAACTGCGCTCGTAGACGACAGCAGAGCGCGATGTTGGATCGTCGGCGGCAGACGGTGGGTTGCGCGCGTCGAGACACGATCTGCGAAGCAGGAAGACCAGGACGAGATGGCCGTGGCGGCGAGAGAGGGCGATGAGGGCTCGGAGGAGGCAGAAGGAAGCAGAGGAGAGGCGCGCTGACTCCAGCTGGGCAGCGCAGACGCAGCTGCGGCCTGCGCTGTGGGCGGTGGTGGTTACCGGGATCGAGTGAGCATTCTGAGAACCCGGATGGTCACGGCTGGTCTGGACGTCGCAAAAAAAAGGCGCTAAGGCCGTGGAGGGGCAAAGCACGTTGCGACATGCGAGCGCAAGCACGCCCCGCGCGCCAGCCCTGTCCGTCCCGGTCACGGAAAGAACGAAGGCACCTCGCTCCGGCTTGGATGCCTGGGTGCCTACGAGTACGGAGTTGGTAGCTCCTATGTGGGTGTAATTCGCACCTGCCCCTGGTTGTGTCTCCGCCGTGCGAGTGAGAGGCAGGCACAAAGGGCTGGAGAACCCGCGGCAGTCACATGTTCGCGCTACGGTACCGGTACCACATGAGTGAGTGGCCGAAGCTGTCAACTTTAAGTCGCTGATTGCCGTACCACGTTCAGCAACCAACAGCAGGATGCAATAACCTAGTACTCCGTACCTGCCTACCTTTAGGTGATAATTGCTTGAGTACAGGTAGGTACTATCCATATGTACCTAACGTACCTACCTAGGTATGATTACGCCCGTCAGATGAACGCAGGCTTGTTGAGACGGGATTTGAAGCTAGCCGACGATGTGCATCGCGTGTAAAATGCTGCCAGGGTATAAGGCATATCCAGTCGACACATATATAATACAACACATTTACTTCACCCATAAAGGAGGAAAAATGCTAGGCAATCTCTTTCTGCTGGCCGTTCGAACGAGATGCGCGTCTGTTTGGCGTGGGACGTTTCCTATAGGGTAGCGCTCAGCTACTCCGTACCCCGCCTGCTGTCCACGACTCCCCACGCGGGAGACCCCTGGCCCGCCGATCCGCGAATGCCATCCATCCATCCTCTCCCCAATCCCGACCTCGACTCGCCGCCAAGCCAGAGCTGCTGACGTGTTTGCGCCAATCAACCGCCAACAGTGTCGCATTGTCGCACTGCTCCAGCGCGACAATCCTTCGGCCCTCCACTCCCGATGAACAGGCCTCAAGGACGCGCTGTGATAGCATACTGTCTAGCCTCAGCATAGCTGCGCCTCGCTCCGGCAAACGCTTCCCGACACGGAGTCCTCGACCAGCGCTCCCGAACAGCACAGCTCAGCGTCCAAACAGCGCCATGGGCAACATCTGCGGCAAGGAGGACTCCAACGCCTCCGCGCCCGGCCGCGTCCTCGGCTCCGCGCCTCAACCGCAGAAGACGTCCACTGTCCCCAGGAAGGTCGGCGGGCCGGGCCGAACCCTCGGCAGCTCTGCGCCCGCGCCGCCCTCGGGCGAGTCATCAGGCGGCGGCGGCCAGGATGATGCGAGGAGGAGAGCAGCAGAGGCAGCAGAGGTGCGTCGAACAGTGACAGGAAAAGACCATATACTCACAGCGCACACTAACCTGGACAAATTCGCAGGCACGCGCAAAGGCAGCCAACAAGGGCGGCAAGCTGCATAGCCAACTGTCTGCCCAGAAGAAGCAATCACGGTCCGACACGCTGAAGAAGGCGAGCGAGCAAGAGCAGCGAGCCCGGGAGGCCGACGACGCCGCTCGGACGCGGAACTGGGACTAGGAGACGAGCGTCCAGCGGCCTTGCTAGGCCCCGTTCAGGACCAGAGAACGTAGAGCAGCAGCTATGACAGGTATTTCTTTTTGAGGCGTTTTCACAAGGCGAAATGGCGGAGCGCATTCCCGGTTGATATGTCTGTTGTTGCCTTCCATCGTGTAAAGTACGCGGTGCGTGACATTGCGGCAAAAGAGTTGGACATGAACACTTCGAGAGTAGATTACACACAATACAATATCTTTGTGCTAATCATACATGAGCCGACGCGCCTATGATACAGAGCAAGGGGCAACATTCGGTAGGATGGATTGCCTATCATCGCATTTTCAGCTTCCCCGATGCTTCCAACCGTGCGCCAAGTTTCATTACATCATAACCCTAGCCGCCACGAAGCCCTGGTCCCAACATACCAGCGATCCCCCCTGCAGTTTGACACGAACCCTCGCAACACGATGCCGCAAACTAGGTAACAGTGTATCGGCCGCTCGCGGGCGCTCTGCTGTCTGCATCCGCTGCCGCAATGGTGGCCTCCCTCAACAGTCTTGTCATCTCCGTCAAGGCTGAACTGACGGCCACCTCCGTGTCACCTTCAATAAGAATGTACAGCTTCGGGTCGCCGTTGGGGGGGACCTCTTTGCCAGCAGGGTAGAAGCTTCCCTTGGTGGTGATGGACGTGCCGGTCGAGTCGAGGATCTTGGCCACGTTTGTGCGGTTCGTGACCGCCCATCTTGCCTTCTGCGGGAAGTCGTTAATCTCCAGGGTGGCGTGGTAGGCTCCGGCATCAGGGCCCTTGTTGTCGATAGGCTGACCAGAACGAAGCTGGCCCGATTTGCCCAAGCGGCTGTTGATAGCGCTGACGGCCGAGCTGACTTTGTCAAGAGGGTCCTTGGATTTGTCCCCGCCAGTCGAGGGAGCCTCAGTGGCATTCTGGGCGGGCTTGGCTTCTCCTCCCTCCACCTTCGGGCTGTCGCGTGCCTGGACGGCGGACACGGCCGCTTTGATGGCGTCGAGCGCCTGCTCACCCTTCTGGTCCTCCTTCTTCTCCTCCTTGTCCTCCTCTTCTTCGCCCTCGGCCCTGTGGGTCCTGCGCTGCAGCTGCCGAGCAGCCTCACGCTCCTGGTCCAGACGATCGAGACCCTTGCCGCCAAAGCCCGACGTGTCCTTGGCTTTCCCGGACTTGACCTTTTCTCGATGCGCCTTACGCATCTCCTCGAGCTTCTCCGGCACGGGTTGCCCGCTCTGCTCCAGTGCCTTGGCGATTCCTGGAGCGCAGTTTTCCTGCTCGGGGGTCACAAAGGTAACAGCCACTCCGGTGTTTCCAGCACGGCCGGTTCGGCCAGCTCGATGGACGTAATCTTCCATGTGGTTGGGAGCATCGTAGTTGATGACGAGCATCAATTGCTTGACGTCTAGGCCACGGGCGGCAACCGATGTCGCAATCAGGACGGGAATGATGCCCTTCTTGAAATCCGAGATAGTTGAATCCCGATCGACCTGGTCTTTGCCGCCGTGAATGGACATACAAGGATATCCCTTCAAGAGAAGCTCCTTCATCAGGTCGTCCGCCTTTTCTTGCCGCTCGACAAAGATTAGGGAGCGAGCGTCTTCGCTTTGCATGTAGAGCTCGCCCAGAAGTCCCAGTGTACGCACAAACTTTGTGTCCTCCTCACGGACTTCGACAATTTGCTCGATCTCCTTGGCTACGACGCTGCGTCCACCAACGGTGACCTCAACTGGACTTGTCAAGACCTTCTTGGTGAGGGAATCTATCAATCGGGGCATCGTGGCTGAGAACAGAATGGTTTGCTTGTCCGGCCGCATGTTGGCGAAGATCTTCATGACTTGCGGCTCAAAGCCCATATCGAACATTCGATCGGCTTCGTCGAGGACAACGTAGGTGACTCTCTTGAGGTTCGTCACTCGCCCTTGGTTGGCAGCCAGAAGATCAATCATTCGGCCAGGGGTGCAGACGATGATCTCGGCACCGCGCTTGAGCTCGGCGATCTGGTCTCGAATTGGAGCTCCTCCATACGCACAAACTGCGCGGAGACCCATGACCTTCAGGAATGGCTTGCAGTCCCTGTGAATCTGCGTAGCCAGCTCTCGCGTCGGTGTCATGATGAGGCCAATGGGTCCATCCGTATCCTTGAGCGCGGGCTGATCCATGATGTGTCGGAACATTGGCAGCAGGAACGCGATGGTTTTGCCCGAGCCAGTCTTGGCCACCCCGACGACATCCCTCCCTGACATTAGAGCCGGGATAGCTTGCATCTGGATAGACGTAGGTTGCTCGTAGCCCAGTCCACTGATGACGTCCAGGATCTGACGCGTCAAACCGCATTGTGCCCACTTTTGGACAGGTGTCGGGACGTCCTTGCCCTTGACTTTGATGTCGTCAAGTTCCAGACGCAGCTCCGCCACCTCGGCTTCCGAGAGAGCGCTCAGTTCAGCGGGCTCCGACCAGAAGTTCTTACGGACTGGCTGGAGGTCGAGCTTGCTATAATCCGTGATGGGGATGTCTTTTTTCTTTCTCTTGTTGGCCATGGCAAGGATATTGTCCGCGTTGTCATCCCCCTCCGCATCAAAGACGTTGTCGTCGCTAAAGTATGCCTCAGGTTCCTGCGGCTTCTTCGACGCACGGCTGGGTTGTGCTCGTTTCTTCGCTTCCGTGTGCTCAAGATCGGCCATGTAGGCATCGAGTGGATCCTCCTCATCTTCGTCGACCTCCATCGGCTCAGCTGGGGCTGCCTGCTCGGAAGGCTCCGGCTTGGCAGGCTCGCCGTTCGTGATCGGAGCGTCGCTCATCTGCTGATCGGACGGTTCGTTGGCCTCGAGTGCCACCTCATCGCCGGCTTGGTCCACCTGATTTTCAGCCTGCAGACGTCGTTCATGAGCGGCACGAGCAGCTGCAACGGCTTCTTCCTCGTCTTCAGCGATGTTATCGCCGGAGTCGTAATCTTCGTCCTGGTCAGCCCAAGGAGTATCATCAGCCTCAGCTGAAAGGGTAGGCAGCTTTGTGAGTTTCCGCTGGCTTGTATCTTCCTCGTCAAGGTCAAGCTTCCGCTTGTTGGGGAGCTTGTCGCTTTCCGCTTGAGCCTTTCCGAAGCCGAAGCCACTGGCCTTTCCACGGTTTGCTGGCAGGGCCGATGCTTTGAGAGCCTTGTTAGCAAAGGTCAAGCCCTGAGGATAAGTGAAGTCCTCACTTGTATCAGCCTGCTTGTTTGGCTGAGGTGCGAGTTGCCCTGGTTGGACGTTGAGGGAACCTAACACGGCTTTGGAAGATTCGTGAGAGCGCGCGGCAGCAGACTTCTTGGCAATAGATTTCGGGTCAAACTTGCCACCGTACGGCTGTGAGGGAGACGCGGAACCGGTGTCGTTGACAGTTACCGGTGAGGTGACAGACGAAGCACCGGGAGAAGCAGAGCTGGGCGATGCCATGCTTGCCTTCTTGTCCATCTCAGCGAGGAGCCTGATGGCTTGGGTCATTTCACCGGGCGTCTTTGCCTGCTGCTTCTGACTCTCACTTTCCTTCTTTTTTTTCCATGCTTCGAGCTTGGCGAGGCGTTCGGCCTTTTTATCGGCATCGGACTGAGGTGCATCCGCTTTGCCCTTTTGTACCTGCAACACCTGATAAGCCACGAATTTTGGCGATGGAGCGGCTGCAACACCTACCTCGTCCGGCCTAGACCTTGACAAATCTCCAGGTGGCCCCCGTTGGTTGCTGCTGCGCGTAGACAAGTCAGCTGTTCCCTCACGACGTGAGAGGCCCCTATCGCGGGGATCGTCGCGGCTCTTGTAGCTTGCGTTACTCTCACGGCTACGGTTTCGCCTCCGATCCGGTGACCGGGGTCTCGTTGCGTATCTGTCGCGGGACCTGCGCCGTTCCTCGTGGCCTCGGTAGTCGCGAGGGTCTCGGTGGTCGCGAGAGTCGCGAGAGTCGCGGTAGCTACCTCGGTAGTAGTCATCTTCTCGCCGAGCTGGAGAGCGGTCTCGGCGGCGCATCAAGTCTCGGTCTCGATCGTAGGCTCGGTCGCGGCCACGCCCGCCTCGATCCCGGTGCTGGTCGGTTTTGTCAACGAGGAGACCATGGAGAAGAATAGCAGGCAAGCGAGCGGGGATCCTCACATCAGGGCTGCGCGACCTGCTGGACCGACGATAGTCCCTCCCGTCATCACGCCGATCTCTGTCCCGCCGGTCATCATGTTTGCGCTGGCGACGTGAGCCGTCTTGGCTTCCTGCAGGAGCTGGTGAGCGCGAGTCTCTTGGCCGAGCCATGGTGGTCTCGCAAGCTCAGAAAGACGCTACGTTGTGTGGGTGTGTGTATGTGTGTGTAAGTGTGAGTAGTACTTTTTGGCTGCGGTCCCAAGGCTGGGCCAGGATCCCTGGTTTGACGTGCTCCGGGCGCGCGTGCACCAGTGGCCGCGACCCTCACGGCGGGCCTGAATCGTCCTTCGGAAACTGAATGTGGCAATAGATCGCGGCAGACGAAGCGATCAGATGTGGGTGGCGCTGTTCGCAGGGCGTGTCCGTCCACGTCGTGATGCGATGGGAGATGGTGATGGTGATGCTCGACGATGGAAGCACGAGCCGAGTGTTTGATGTCTGCAGGCTCAGGACCGCGATCGACTCCGAGTGGGGCGCGACGGACCGCGGTTTTCCCGACCATGGGGACTCACCCGCTAGTTCAAATGTAGCCTCACTCACTTGCGCCGTCTCATGTACAACATCGGCCCAGGATCTTGCAGACGCTTTCATGACGTGGGCGTGATTTCCAGGGCCGAGAAACATGGCTGCTCTGGTAGGCTACGCCAGCAGCGACGATGAGGGGGATGAGGAGCAACAGCCGCAGCCGCGGCTTGAAGAAGCAGAGGTGCGTGCGTCTCGGGCCTGCTGCTCATCCACTCAACTCTCGCTCACGCATTCACCACAGACGTCCCCAAAGGCCAGTTCATTGACGACCAAGCCTGACGAGGCCCAGACCAAACCAGGTAAGCACATCGCCTTTCCCGAGCAAAATTTCAGCCTCCTCATGTCACAGATGAACTGAATCATCGCGTAGCCGCGGAGTCGTCGAAGCCTCCGCCGCCCGAGGAGCCTCCGCTTGTCACTGAGCCTAGCCCCCAAAGCGCCGTTCCCTTGGGACCGTCGCTGCCGCCCGAGGGAGCCTCTCCCATGGCCAGTGACGATGATGGAGCTGAAGCCCCTGCGTCGCCATACTCTACCACGCGCGCCACTATTCACGATCTGACGCTCCCATCCGTGCCTAATCTAGATATCCCTCCGTCCCCCCCCGGGTCGCCGCCCGCGCGCGTCAGCAAAACTTTTGACCAATTTCTTACGCTCAAGAAGAACGGCACGCATTTCAACAAGAAGCTGGAACAGTCTACCGCGTTGCGGAACCCGAGCGTGATGGACAAGCTGCTGGACTTTGCGGGCCTCGACGGGCAGCAGCAGTACGAGACGACCGTGTCGCTCGACCTGTGGGACCCCACGGCGTTTCCCGAGTCGGCCTTTGTGGAAAAGCTGCGAAAGAGCCGGGAGACGTTGGCCAAGGAGAGGGAAGCAGATCGGTCGGGCGGCGGCAGAAGTTCAATCGACTTTGCGCCGTCTGTGACGAGCAGCGCAGGCTTCTCGTCCGCCCCTGGTGGCCTCGCCAAGGGCGAGAAGCGAAAAGCTGGTTGGAAATGAATCGTGCGCAACAAGAGAAAATACATGTCTCTATACCCGATACCGGCGCTACACAAACACCGAAGGTCTTGTACAACACGGCCAATGAACGGCATGTACATAATAACACATGAAAGGCACACACGAGGCATGTAGGCTGAATGAGGCAGCCTAGGAAAGGAGCGGCCCCTTGAAAATGCATGCAACATTAATATTTGACAGTGCTAGTCTCGCACCAACAAGCGCGT
Organism: Tolypocladium tropicale; assembly: GCA_024340005.1. Taxonomy (NCBI): domain Eukaryota; kingdom Fungi; phylum Ascomycota; class Sordariomycetes; order Hypocreales; family Ophiocordycipitaceae; genus Tolypocladium; species Tolypocladium tropicale. The sequence continues at coordinate 8,168 of JALHBU010000392.1, read as the reverse complement.
CGAGGTATCATGAATCAGAACGCGCCGCCGCCTGCGCATCTTAACCACACCGTCGTATTCAACCCGGGCAAGCCAGCCATACACCAGAGTTGTACAATTGCCCGCAGACAAGATACGAAAGACGTCATTCTAAATGAAAAGAGCCAGCCGTAACGCAAAAAAGGATCCCCCTCATACCCCAAGATCATCGGCAATGCCTCGCATCCCGCTTAATACGGAGTCGGGTTTATGAACACGTCAGGTTAAGGTTCAAGGACGACTTGGCGATAGCGATGATGTCAACAGGGACAGTTTGATTGGCACTTGCCAGTGCAGCCTGGAAGTAGGGAATGTTTTGGCCGTTGTTTTCGACAGTGAGGCCTTGCAGCTTGATGGGAACGAAGCCCTGCTGGCAATAGGGCTTCTTAATGGCGATGGTTGTGAGCGTGCCTTGGTCCAATATGCCAGTGACGTTAACCGAGTTGATGCCGGGTCGTAGGACGAGGTTGTTGATGGTGAGGTTGCCGACGTTCTTTTCGTCGGCAAAGTTGACGAAGGTGGCATTGCCCTTCGCGGCCTGTTAGCATCCGTTTGACGAGTTCACCAGAGACGCGAGACTACTTACAATATCAAGTGTGAAGTGCGAGGCGTTGGGAATCTCGGCAGTGGCCCAGAAGTTCGTCTCGTTCGTGGGGTAGGCTCCAAGATTAATTTTGGCGTTGGTGAGCTTGGTGCCCGTGAGTAGGTTCAAACCGGCGAGGTCTAGAATCTTGACGAAGTCGACGTCGTACTTGCGGGTGAGGCCGGAGGGTTGGACCTGGGTCTTGCCGGCGATTCTGACGCGCAGGGTCTCGTTCTGGAAGAAAACTTCGTTGAACTTCTTGAAGGCGTCCATGTCGGTGATCTGCACGGTCTGGCTGACGTTGACCTCCTGGTGCTTGTCGCCATTGGTCGCGGGGAACTTGAGGGTGGCAAAGGCCGGGGCGTTGGGGAGATCCTGCAAGCTCATATCGCCCTCGAAGGGGTCGATGTCGGCCTTGACAGTGCCGTCGGTGCTGATGGTGGAGTTGATCTGCATCAAGTACGAGTTGGTCTGGGTCTCGAGCACATTGACGCTCTGGACCTCCAGGTCTGCGTCATTGATCTTGGCCTGAGCGATGTTGGGAACACCGACGAAGATGCTGCAGGCATGATTGGTCAGATTGGGGCTGTCACTTGCGAGGTAGACGGAAGGAGGCGAGCGTGGCCAGCGCCTCCGGGAAAAATGCGGTGCGGGGGAGGCAGCTCGATGGGCGGCACATGATGCACGCGCGCGAAAGGAAGGAGAGGGAATACTCACACAAGACAGACGACGAGGACGGTGATGCAGCAGAAGATGATGAGGTGCACCCACCAGAAGCGCTTGCAGTGGTTGACGCAGACGCGCTTCTTGCTGCGCTTGATGGGGGCGCCGTTCTCGGCCTGCGAGACCTCGTGCTTGGCGTCGGACATGGTGAGGGTAGCGGACGCGCTGTTGTGACGAGAAAGGAACTGGAGGGAGGAACAAGAATCGTGTTCGGCGCGCCTGGAGCCAAGTTGCGGGCGGTGAAAACGAAACGCTTCGTCTCTGTCTGTCTTGTCTATTTGTCTGTCTGTCTCTCTTGTCGAAAGAGCACAGCGGCGGCCTCCAGAACGCAAGCGAGAACAACAGCACGGGACCAGGGAGGAGGAGCAGAGTCAATCTAAGATTTGGATATCGCCAGTTCTTAAGTACAAGCCAGCTCGCGCGGGTGGCAGAGTTTGGCGCGCACATCCCCCGGGCGCGGCGGGTGGGGGAGGGAGGGAAAGCAGCTCCGAAAAAGGCGCCAGGGCGCGCTAGGGCGACCTACAACGCCTCAAGCACTCTAATCGCACGCACACCAAGTACACTGTACTTGCAACGGCAGCAACGGATCCCGCGCAATCTGCGACGCCTGGTTCACGGCCTGCTGCACGAGGCAGAGTACCCGCGACTGGGCCGCGATCTCCGCCCTCCCCTGCACGTTCAGGGTGGGCCATGGCCGGGCTGGCGCAGGCGCCATACCAGGGTTGGCAATGGCCCGAGCGACCCGCAGCAGGGCGTGGGCGCCCATCTTGCCATCCCCAGACTCGGCCCCGCAGATGAGCGGCCCAGCCAGCGCCGAGCAAGCCTGATGCGGCCTGGGAGCATGGGTTGCGCAGCCTGCGATGGAGGGAGGGAGGCATGGAAGTGGTCGAAGAGGCTTGCATGCGCGCCCGCTAGCCTGGACGTCCCTCGGCTGCTTGTGACGACGGGCACGTGAAAAGGGACCAGGCAGTAAAAATAGGGACCGCTGCCATGGCGTCGACGACATGTGAGCGCGACCCGGCGAGGCGGCGTCGGCCCCAGCAGCGAAGCACCGGGTGCGTGCCCGGACATGACGTGGGCATGGCCGTCCAGACTCCCCTTGGCCTTCCTGACTACCCTCACCCATTCCCCGGTGGTGAGATGCTCCAGGACGCGGCCAAAGGGCCCAAGTTGGAACAGGTCATCTGGGGCCGAGCAGCGAGGCCTGGGTGCGGTGCTAGCACGAGGCCTCGCGATGGAGCGTGGGCCGTGGGATGGGCAGGCATGTGGAAGTGGACCGACCTGCGAGGCCTTGGGTTGGTCGACGGTTGGCCTGCTCCAGTGCTTGGCCGTGAAACTTTGATTACGGCCGCCGGGGGTGGTTCCCTTTTGGGACGAGCCTGCCCTGCCCGCCCGCTGGTGGAGGTGGCAAGCGATTTTTTCCTCTTCACCGTTCCCATTCCCCAGGCGACGCGGCGGGCAAAGGCGGGCGTTCAGCATTTCCCCGCGAGCCCAGAGAGGAAAGGGGCCCTGGAGCCGGCCAATGAAACAGGGGTCCGCCGCGAACCACCGCCTACGAGTCGTAATAAGCTACGACGCCGCCGACGAGCACTCACGGGACACGCCTGTGCCGCAGTCGCCCTAGGGAAAAAAATCTCAGTAATTACTCGTACGAGCCCGCACACATACACACGTGGACGAGCAGGGCCAGTCGCCTCCACAGGGCACGGCAGAGTAATTGCCCAGCATGCTGGATATAGGCACCTTGGGGACGGAACATGCGCTCCCGTGCTGCACGTTCGTACGTGCCAGTGAGATAAGGCGAGGCAAGCGCAACCCAGGCCCAGGCTCCAGGTTGCACCACTCGTACGACTCGGGCAAGGGCCAGCGCGATCCCACGGCGGATGCAACTGCGACCCACGCAGGCGGCAGGCCGACTATCTGGAATGCTGCCGACCGACTCTCAAACCCAGCGCGCGCCCTCTTTCTCCCCACCTGCGAGTCGCAGAGCACACAAGACGTCAGTCCTGCCGCCGGCTTGCCCTTATCGGCGCCGGCCCTCGAAATCCACTGTTCCGCTGTCCATCTGCTGTGCTCATACGAATACGTGGTTCCGAATAGATGCCCGCCCCCACCTCGGAGCAGGGAATGCGCAGCTGCGGAGGGTCGCCGGTGGTGTGGGATCAGCAGCGGCGGCCACGATGCTCGACTCGCTCCTCCACGGAGCGCGACAAAGAGTCATCTCGCCATCCAACATCGTCCCCGGCAGCCGTGCTTCCGGGTGTGAGGGCCTGGCCAATTCCGCCACCGCAGCCCACCCTCGTACGAAAGTTCATCAAGGTGGTGGTGGGTGGTGCGTGTGCGTCTGAGTGAGAGTGCCTGGATGCAACCCGAGGGCGCCGGAGCCTCAGCCATGCAGCCGCGCCGCCACCCAGGCGGCCGGAGAGGGCCCGGATCAGAAGACAGGAAAGCTGCGGAGGATTCCCATGTGCAAAAGACCAAATTGTCCCAGACGCACACCGATGGCGCTACACTGGCTAGTTCCGAGCCGTCTGCTGCGCCTGGCGTTGGCAATTCTGTCGTCCCTGCAGTGACGGCAGCAGCCCGAGGGAGCTCGCCCCTGTCTCGGGCCTTGGCTTGGCCCACCCGATCCAACGGAGCACATTGCGCTCTGCAGAGCGGAATGCAGGGCGCTGGGTGTTTCTCGCGGGCTGCGCACCCGAGTGCTAGGATCACGAACTTGGAGGAGTTGGCTGCGTTGGCTTGACGTTGGCTTGGCAAATTAGCCCTGCAGAACGCTGCAACGGAATATCGATGGCGACCCTCGCCGTTCCTGGGAGTTGGCATGGAGACTGACGGCGAAGCGAGGCTGGAGATGCTGACCCTCTCTCTCCGATGCAGCCATCGTGACCACCTACCCGTGCGCCTTCACACAGCGGTTTCCCCAGCCAGCGCTGGCTCGCCAAACCCACTAATGCTCAGGCCCCTGGTTTACGAGTGCTCTGCTTCATCGGCCTCCGCCGCAACGTCATGGCTTCGGAAGCCGGCATGCGAGGCATGGCATGGAATGGTTGGTGCAGTAATTACTCCATATGCACGGTACAGTATTGAGATGATCTGCGGATAGGAGCAGCCTCTACGCGCGCCGTCTCTCGCTGGACCCCCCACCCCCACCAGTGCGCCTCCGTGAAACTAATAATAAGCGCCGTTCCACCAGCCCGTTTCCAACCCACGAGCCGAGGCTGCGGTCCGGCCATGGCATCTGAACATGGCCGTTGCCGCACGCATCAACCGCTCACCGACTGGTTACAGTTTCGCCTTCGTCCACAACCCCCGCTTGTCCAGCCCCGGATCTCCATCGTAGATGTCCCTCTCCACACGGCGACTGTTGATCTAAACGCGGGGCAAACCCAGGTCAGCAATAAGATCTCCAGGGATATCTGGGGCGCAGCCAGGCCACCTCCGACTTGCTCCGATTTGGACTTACGAATTGGGGCCCCAGCTCCGAGATGTTCTTTGCGCCGAGCAGACGCATGCATGTGGCCGTCTCGGCCTCGAGGACTGTGTTGCGCCATCGCGTGTCAGTACTTGTAATAGCATCCCCAGTATGAGTAGTAGTAGCAAACGCCTCCAGCCACACGCCGCCTCCTTCGTCCTCCTTCACCCAAGCAAGACGAGCCCCGAGCCCTTGCCGGTCAGACGTGCTGCCCAGGTGCTGCCTGGAGAGCACCCATCCTGCTCAGGGGCCGGCTGTTGTGGGGAAGAGAGGGCGAGAGCACAACATTCACATGATGATGCGGACGAGGCAGCGCCGTGACCGCCTTGGTCCAGCGCCTCGCCGGAGAGCCACAACTGTGTGACGATGAAGGGGGTTGGTTCTGTTCAGGTTCAACTTACTCTCAAACACGCGCTCGACGCCAGCCTGGCCTCCAGCGCCCAGGCCGAAGAGCGGCGCGCGCCCGAGCCCGATGGCCGTGGCGCCAAGGCACAATGCCTTGACGATGTCGGTGCCCCTCTTGATGCCGCCGTCGACCCAGACCTCGATCTTGCTGAAGACCTCGGGGCAATACTTGCGGATCTCGAGCAGCGTGTGTACGGCGGGCGGCGCCGTGTCCATGGCTCGGCCGCCGTGGTTGGACAGGATGATGGCCTTGACCTGGGGCGCGTACTGGGCGGCCAGGTAGGCATCCTCGTGCGTCTGCAGGCCCTTGAGCACGATGGGCAGGTCCGTGTGCTGAGCGAGCCACGGCAGAGTCGTCTTCCAGGTCAGGTCGCAGGCGGTGCCGAAGAAGAGCTGCTGGCCGACGCCGCCGCCGCCGGGCCGCTTCTCGTCGTCGCCGCCGTCGCTCACGGCCGCGGCCACGTTGTTGCCGCGGTCAAAGTTGGACTTCTCGTCGTGCTCCCGCTTGCCGGGGACGGGGGCGTCGAGGGTCAGAACGACGAACTTGAAGCGGTCGCGCATGGCGTTGACGCGCTTGAGCATGGCAACGCTCTTGTCGCGCTGGTTCTGCACGTACAGCTGCCAGCCAAAGACCTGGCCCGGGGGCGCGCCCTCGACGATCTGCTCGGGGGTCATGGAGGCGTTGTTGGAGACGACCTGCATGGCGCCGAAGCGGGCGGCGGCCCTGGCCATGCCGCGCTCGCCGTCGGGATGGGCCAGGCGGGCCATGGCGGCCGGGGCGATGAAGAAGGGCACGCCGACGCGGTGGCCGAGCACCGACGTGGACAGGTCGCAGGCGGTGCAGTCGACGAAGACGCGGGAGCGCAGGAGGATGTCGCGGTAGACGGCGTTGTTGAAGCTCTTGGAGTAGAGGTCGTCGCTGGCGGAGAAGTAGTAGGCCCAGGCCTTCTTGGGGATGCGCTTGGTGGCCTCGTGCTCGATCTCGTCGAGGTTCAGCAGCGACTCGAGCGACGGCCTCGGCTCGTCAGCAGCATCGTCGCCGGGCTTGGCGGCCGACGCGCCCTGCAGCCGGGCCAGGCTGTCTGGATCTACGCGGCCCAGCTTGGCCTCGGGCTTGAGGTTCTCCTCGAGGGTGCCGGGCGGGTGCACGGGGTCGTAGTCCTCGGTCGCATCCTGGCCGGCGAGCTTGAGGATGATCTTGGAGCCGCCGGGGTGGGCGGATATGAAGTCGGTCACGTCGTAGACGTCGCCGTACAGGATGACCCAGCAGCTGTCGCGGGTGTTGTGCGTGGCCACTGTCGGCAATTGAAGGTCAGCAAACCCGGGAGAGACACGAAGGCGCCGGCAAACGAGACTCACCCTCGGCCGCGTCAAAGACCTTGGCCATGGTCGCTTCTGGGGGGGTATCGTACAGTGCCTCGAAAACGAAAAGGAAAAGCCAGCCGCTGAAAAATGAATTCTGGGGAAACGGATGAAGAAGAGGTTATGAGAAATGAAGCGACGTCGGCATTGAGATGGCACGGATGGGGGTTGAGCTGCGGAGTCGGCGCCACTGGGAGCAGAAGCCGGCCGGCGACGGTTGCCTATCAGAGTAATGGCGTTGCTCAGCGGCGTCAGTTGCCGCACTCCCCCACGCGGGCGGCCATGAGCCGGCGCACAGGCGGGTAATGGGACCCGAGTCGTAGAGGGAGAGATACTTGGGGCACGGATATCATCCCGGTGCTGCTGTCATTGTCGTAGCTGCCGTCGACGGTGCGTGTCTAGCCCGGACCGCATCGCGGGCACGGCCAGCCATCTGCGAGGCCGTGGGAATCATCGCGCCGGACGGCGGTCGGTCGGTGCGGGCGGCGCAGTGCCTCTGCTGGCCGCCGCCCCACGTCGGGTCTCCGAGCGTCTGCCAGCGGGCGGCGTCGGCTTTTTGCCCTCGTCGAAATCTCCGACCTAGCTAAATATCCCGCCTCTCACTCGTCATCGCCCAGCTTCCGCAGCTGCAAACCTGACCGCCGCCACAGACGGACGACACGCCGCAACTACCTTTTTGTTTGGGTTTTTCTGCCTTCTCGTTTTTCTCTTGGTAAACGTCCGCGCACCATGCTGCGACCGACGGCGGCCCGCGTGTGCGGCCGGTGCCGTCGCCTGTGTGCGCGTCGAGCTTCGTCGCTCGCTGCGCCGGCGGCGACGGTGACGATGACGTCGATGTCGAATACGACAACAACGAGGTTGATGAACACGACCACGATGCCTATGCGGCCGACCCTGCGGAACGGCGCCGTCGCGGATGCTGCCTCGCGCCGCCTGCCCGCGCAGCAGAGGCTGGCCTTTTCACACACCGCCACGCGCGCCGACTCGTCGTCAACGCCATCCTCGACCGCCTCCGAAGCCGCCTCCTCGTCCTCGTCCTCGTCGACGCCGTCGCCACCGCAGACGCTCTACGGCTACTTCCCGCAGACGCTGCCCGACGGCCCCCCGCCCGCCGGCCACTTCCCCATCGACACGGCGGCGCTGCGGCGCGAGTTCCTGCGCCTGCAGGCGGCGCACCACCCGGACAAGCACCCGGCGGCGAGCAAGGCGCGCGCCGAGGCGCACTCGGCCGCCATCAACCACGCCTACCGCACCCTCGCCAACCCGCTGCTGCGCGCCCAGTACCTGCTGTCGCTGCGCGGCGTCGACGTCGCCACCGACGAGACGCTCAAGGTCGACGAGCCCGGCCTGCTGGCCGCCGTCCTCGACGCCCACGAGGCCGTCGAGGAGGCGGCCGCGCCCCACGACCTCGACCCCCTGCGCGACGAGAACGAGGAGCGCATCCGCCGCAGCGAGCTGGTCCTCGAGCGCGCGTTCCGCGACGACGACGTCGACGCCGCCAAGCGCGAGGCCGTCCGGCTGCGCTACTGGGTCAACATCCGCGAGAGCGTCCACGACTGGGAGGAGGGGAGGCCCGTGGTGCTGCAGCATTGACCGGGGGGG